>SJXQ01007305.1:43719-125975 GCA_006408695.1 Aepyceros melampus | reverse complement strand
TGAGACATCAAGAACCTGAGTTTCATTAAGGCCTGAGACCAAGTACAATCTCAGTTAAAAGACCACAGGTTCCCATCCCAATCTCAGTAACACAGTCTTGTTTCCAGCAAAGCAAACTTTAATAGAACTATGGGATTAGTTGCCATTCTTGTTGCATTTATGTACACAAGCAGGTCAAATTCAATGAAATCAGACTTACTATGCATTACTTTGCCAACTAAGGTCCGTCTAGTCAAGGCTATGGTTTTTCCTGTGGTCATGTATGGATGTGAGAGTTGGACTGTGAAGAAGGCTGAGAGCAGAAGAGTTGATGCTTTTGAACTGTGGTGTTGGAGAAGACTCTTGAGAGTCCCTTGGACTACAAGGAGATCCAACCAGTCCATACTGAGGGAGATCAACCCTGGGATTTCTTTGGAAGGAATGATGCTAAAACTGAAGCTCCAGTACTATGGCCACCTTATGCAAAGAGTTGACTCACTGGAAAAGACCCTGATGCTGGGAGGGATTGGGGGCAGGAGGAGAAAGGGACGACTGAGGATGAGATGGATGGATGGCATCATGGACTCAATGGACGTGAGTCTGAGTGAACTCCGGGAGTTGGTGATGGACAGGGAGGGCTGGCGTACTGCGATTCATGGGGTCGCAAAGAGTCGGACACGACTGAGGACTGAACTGAACTGAACTGATGCAATCAATAATGATCTTACTTTGTTTTTGATGAAAATAGGTGATTGTAGGAGAAATTACATGTTTCTATGGAAAACTATAACCCACTCTTATGGGTTTTTGGATACTAGTCCCGTTTCTTGTCCTTGAGCTATTTTTCATCTTTTTGTAAACTGGATCTTTCTGTCGCTTGCATTTTGTCAGTAATTAATACTTTCAATTTTTCTCCCACTCTCCTGACTTGACATGATTGAAAACTAAAGCTGCCCCTTTCTGGAAACCCTGAAAACTGGAGCTGGACTTGATAGAAATTCAAAGGGTCTATCAGGACAGGTCACTCAGAGTTCACTGGAAAACCTATGTCTTCACGCTCTGCTACAGGAAGTTACCATGACACCACTCTTAGGGGAAACACTGACTGATACCGCCCACCCTGGCCAGGCACCATAGTAACCATTTCCGTGAGTTATTTTATGACAGGAGGTCCTGGTTAGGAACAGAGAACTAACAAGCCACTGCCAACCAGAAGAATTCTTGAAAGGTCAAGAAGAGATACCACATGTCCTACCAACATCCTACCAGAATCCTCCTCACTGGAATCCATCTTGGTTGAGCAATGTGTGCGCCACCAGCAAGGACTCAGGGTCACAGTGATCGGCCAGAGACAACTGGAATCTAATCCCATCACCAGAAAACCCGAGAATGCAAGCCACAAGGCAGAGCAGTCTTCCTGGCTTCCTTTACCCTCCTGCTCTCCACCCAGGCTCCCCTTCCCGATAAAGTCTCTTGCTTGGTCAGCACCTGTGTCTCCTCAGATAATTCATTTCTGAGGGTTAGTCAAGAGCCCACTCTCAAGCCTTGGAAGGAGTCCTCCTTCCTGAAACACTGCCACTAAATATCTTCCCTAAAGATGCTTCAAATCCAACACCTAGAAGTTGAAACTGAGCTGGACCCTGTGGGGCTCTCTGGAATACAGAGCTCTTTCTGTGTTCCCCATTTCTTGTGTTCAGAAAGAGACTTTGTCTCCTAGGCCCCCCTCGAATTCCAAAGAGCAGATCCAGGCAGGTACTAATTAGGAAAGTGAGGGAATGAAACGGCGATCTGTGTGCTAAGTCACTTCAGTCATGTCCTACTCTTTTTGGCCCCGTGGATCATAGCGTGCCAGGCTCCCCTGTCCACGGGATTTCCCTGGCAAGAATACTGGAGTGGGTTGCCATGCCCTTCTTCAGGGGATTTTCCCAAATCCAGGGATCGAAACTGAGTCTCTTACATCTTCTGCATTGCAGGCGGGCTCTTTACCACGAGAGCCACCTGGGAAGGCCCAGAACAGAGTCTTAGTTCCTCTTCAAGAGATGTACATAAGATCTGAGTTGTGCAGAAACACCCTCAAGTACTGGACCCCAGCTGGATTGGAACCAGAAGATTGATGATTGAGATTCTTGAAACATCACCATATTATCTTGCCACTAGCCAATCAGAAGAAAGTCAGGCACCCTGTAGCCTTCACCCCAAATATTGCCTTTAAAAACCCTTGGGAACCTGCTGCATAGCTCAGGGAGCTTAGCTCGGTGCTCCCTGGTGACCTAGATGAATGAGGAGTGAAGTGGGAGGGAGTCCCAAGAGGGACAGGATATATGTATATGTATAACTGATTGACTTCATTGTAGAGCAGAAACTAACACAATATTGTGAAGCAACTATATCCCAATAAAACAAAACAACCCTTATCTGAAAGCCTTTGGGGATTTCCGGTCTTTTGAGTGTGTGTGGTCTGCCTGCTCTTCTTGCATGGCCCTGCAATAATAAACCTTTCTTTGCTCCTAACTACAAACACTGTGCATTGGGCAGGCAAACTTGTGTTCAACAACAAAATCTCGGCTGGCTGCCTCCTGAATGCAGAGACTGCATTTATAGTTTACTTCAGTCATTTTTCTTTTTCGATTTCTCGTTCGAATCCCTATTCTTCACTCCCTTTGGAGGTCTTTTACCTTGCAACTTCTCACTTAGCTCTCCACAGCAAATGACCTAGTTTCTTTTCTTGTGGTAAAACTTCTAGGGGAGTTTCAGATGAGGGAAATGTGGAGATTCTTTCGGATAATCAGAATTAGTATAAACACGAATTTTACTTATTTATTTAGCCTGCATTGTGAGACACATGGGATCTTAATTCCTCAACCAGGGATTGAACCTGTGTCATCTGCAAGTGGAAGCACAGAGTCTTAAGCACGGGATCACCAGAGAAGCCCTGTTAAAGTGAAAATATTAAAACATGTAAAGTGAGCACAGTCATATAGAAAGAAATCTTATCTGAATGTTCTTTATCTGCTCAAAGCAGAGCCTCCTGAAAATATAGGAGCTTTGACCTCCCTTCTAGGGAGTTTCCTGAAAATTCAGTTGCTAAGAAGACAGACTGCCCATTACCATTAGCATTGAGAAGCAGCAGAAACTTCCATATTCTCTCACTGAAACCCTAAATAAAACACCCCTCTTTTGTTAAATTGAATTGATACATATGTACACTTTCCCTTGGGATTTTCCATTAGTTTTCCATTATTGAAAATTCCTGTATGCACATTTGAAAATAAACCTTGTCTTTTCTTCTGTTACTCTCTATTTTTTTATTTTTATTTTTCCAGTTAAAATTTTCAGGCTCCCAACCACTGGATCCAAGTTGAAAAAGGAAAAATTTTCACCTCAACAGAGTCATCAGAACACACATACCCCGAGGGGAGGAGCTGCCTGTGGCAGAAGAGTAGGGAAGAAAGAACTCTTGGAAAAACCAATATTTAAAGAGCAGGTTGGATAGAAAAGCACAGAAAATCCAGAAAAGGATGAAGGGTTAGATTGATGGGAGATGATGATCAATGCCTCCAAGTGTGGACACTTTCCAAAGGCCAAGCAGTGTGCTCAAAGGCTTCACAAACATTACCTAAGTTGCTCCACAAGGCCATAAAACTCACACATGATGGGTGAGGCAACACATTTATGAAGGTCAGGTGAATTATTCAAATTCACACAACTACTTAGGTTAAAGACCCTGATGCTGGGAAAGATTGAGGGCAGGAGAGAAGCGGACGACAGAGGATGAGATGGTTGGATGGTGTCACCAACTCAAAGGACATTAGTCTGGGTAAACTTTGGGAGTTGGTGATGGACAGAGAGGCCTAGCATGCTGCAATCCGTGGGGTTGCAAAGAGTCAGACACGACTAAGCGACTGAACTGAACTGAACTGACTTAGGTTAAGACAAGAATTTGAACTCTAGCATACATGCTTACTTGCTTCAGTTGTGTCTGACTCTTTGTGACCCTATGAATGGTAGCCCTCCAGGCTCCTCTGTCCATGGGATTCTCCAGGCAGGAATACTAGAGAGGGTTGCCATTTTATTCTTCAGGAAATCTTCCTGACCCAAGGATCGACCCCTAGTCTCCTGCAGTGCAGGCAGATTCTTTACCAACTGAGTTACCAAGGAAACCCAAACTCTAGAGGCCATGGCTTTAATCATGGGAGTGGGTTGAAGAGTATCCCCTGCCATTTATGTCCAGAACCTTGGGATATAGTCTTATTTGGAAATAAGGTTTGAAGGAAGGAAGGAAGGAAGGAAGGAAGGTGAAGTCGCTCAGTCGTGTCCGACTCTTTGTGACCCCATGGACTGTAGCCCACCAGGCTCCTCAGTCCATGGAATTTTCCAGGCAAGAGTACTGGAGTGGGTTGCCATTTCCTTCTCCAGAAGATCTTCCCAACCCAGGGATCGAACCTGGGTCTCCCGCACTGCAGGCAGACGCTTTAACCTCTGAGCCACCAGGGAAAAGTAGTCAAATTAAACTGGGTTCATGCTGGATTGAGTGCGCCCTTCGTGCAATGACTGATGTCTTTATAAGGGAAAGAAGATCTGGATGAGAAGACCATGTAAAGGTGGAGGGTGAACTATTTGAAACATAACTGAGCCCTCAGGAGACTGAATGAGAGGTATGGTAGTTTCATGACAATGTCTGGGTGTGGTGGGGAGAAAGATCAGAGTTGCTTTCGGGGAGGGATTGATGACAACTGAGTTTTTTTTTTTTGGTAGAAATCTTGCTTTTGGGCTCCAAATTAATTACACAAGGAGGCCATTGGACTGAGGTGGCTGTGGTGGTATGGTGGCCCACATAAGTGAATCAAAATCTAATCCTGTAACACCCTAAGTTTAAGACAGAAATACTAAGGATGACCAATCACAAACAGCCAAATGGGCTTTAAACTACAGTCAGTCAAATAATTTCCTTCCTTTGCGTCTTCATCTTCTCTGTAGAATCTTTCCCCTAAGCTTTGGTCAGTAGAGTATTCCTGACCACTTCCTGTTTGGTGCGGCCTGGTTTTAATTGATTTTTGCTCAAATTAACTCTTGAAATTTTTAATATGCCTTGGTTTATCTTTTAACATGGCAGATAAGAGATTCCAAGAACTCAAATGCCTTATTACTCAGTCGCTCAGTCACATCTGGACTCCTTATGGGCCCCATGGACTGCAGCACGCCAGGCTTCCCTGTCCTTCACTACTTCCTGGAGTTTGCTCAAATTCAAATGCTGTGAACTCAACCTAATTCCTATTGCCAACTATAAATTGGCACTTGCCTTCTACCTCGACAAGGACTGAATTATAAACTGCCAGCTGCTGACCTTCAACACCCCCTGAAAGGAGTTCAGGGTGGAGGAGATCAGGAATGAGGCACTCTGAGCTCTGGGAAAAACTGGCAGGACAGAACTTCAGATAGTTAGATACTTTCAGGAGAAGATTTTATGAGCCCAATTCTTGTATCTCCCTATATCTAGAAAAGCACTAAAATACTTCATGGCGACATCTGGTGCTCATGACTAGTAGTAACCTTCACAAGACAAGCAGCAACCTTCTGCAAAAAAATATGTACTTGAGAGAATGAATCACTTGGAGTGGTTTCTCAGAACTATCTGAAAGGCAGTGTTCTGAGTTATAGTCCTCATTTTGCACCAAATAAAACTTAACTAACGACTCTCTACGGCATGTTATGGGGTGGCAAACTTTAATCCCCCTTCCAATGAATTTTTTTAATGCCCTGGCCTGATGTCCATCTGCAGTAGATGGAGGATGTGACACAGAGGAATGTCAAAAATGCAATCCTCCTAAACCCCTCAGCACAAGAGGCCCAGTTTTATTTTTTAAAATATAAACGTATTTATTTTAACTGGAGGTTAATTACTTTATAATATTGTATTGGTTTTGCCATACATCAACATGAATCTGCCACAGGTTCAAAAAACAAGTCTATGAACTAAAATTAATTGAAAAGGAATTTCAATGGTTACTGACTCGCTTCAAGAAGCTTAAGAAAGATCCATTTCAAAACCCACAGCAACACATACTAAAATTCCTTTCCCTCTCCTGCTCAATTCTCCTACACCCAAAACTGCCCCTGAGGCTCTTGTCAAATGCCCTCAAAACTCTTTCCCAGCTTCCAGTTCCTGGTACTTTTCTGTTTTACATCCCTCCCCATCTTCCTCCTTATTCTTGATTCTGCAGATTGATTTTGCCTTGCTATTTTATTTTGTGTTAAAGTTTCATTTCTGCTCGGCTCATTACCTGGAAATTGTCCGTAAGGAAAAAGAGGCCAGGAATTAAGCAAGTTAGATTCTCTCATCTGTCTTCTCTCTTGCAGAATCACCTCCCTGTCAAGATCACAAAACCTCTGAAACCAGTGGGCAAAGAAAGAATTCTTCAGTGTGGGAGTATTGGGAATGCTCACACTTCGATAAACATATTTCTGTTACACAATTACACAATTCTGCTTTGTCCTAAGATTTCTTTCTTTCTTTCTAGAACTTATTAAGCATCAAATCCATTTGTATATACTTGTTCCAAAGTGCATACGAACACACACGTCACACACTCGTTGTCAATCCCTTTCTTTTTCTCCCTCTCTCTCTGGGCCCCCAACGATTAAAAATTTTGCTTTCTTTCTTTGTGCCACTGTGGAAACTAGGAAATCTTCCAAGAGAATGTGAATTAGGCAAAACATTTAGAAGACCTATTTCAAGTCCTGCTTTACACACCAATGATAGTCCACTTCTTTTTTTTAAGAAAACAAAACAAAGACTGTGATCAGAGAAAAAAGAAGACTTACATATGATAGAGAGGTCAGTTCAGAAAGAGGATATAACATTTGTAAATATTTATGACCCCAACGCAGGAGAACTTAAAGTTTAAAGCAAATGTTAACCAATCTAACATTTGTCCATGGGTTTCTCTAGGCAAGAATACTAGAGTGGGTTGCCATTTCCTTATCCAGGGAATCTTCCAAACCCAGGGATCGAACCTGGGTCTCCTGCATTGGAGGTGGATTCTTTACTGACTGAGGTAACCAGGGAAACCCAAAGAGAGAAATACCAATGCATTAATAGATGGGGACTTTGATACCCTACTTTCATCAATGGATAGATCGTCCAGACAAAAAATCAATAATGAAACATTAGCCTTAGACAACATATTATACCCCAAGAGTTAGACAAATATAGAACATTACATTCAAAAGCAACAGAGTACACATTCTTCTCAAAAAGTATGAAAAAGAATGAAATCTTGTCATTTGCAACAACATGCTGCTGCTGCTAAGTCACTTCAGTCGTGTCCGACTCTGAGTGACCCCATAGATGGCAGCCCACCAGGCTCCTCCGTCCACAGGATTCTCCAGGCAAGAACACTGGAGTGGGTTGCCATTTCCTTCTCCAGCAACAGCATGGGTGGACGTCAATATAGTCCACTTCTAGAAATATAATTATAATTTGGTTATCTTTCTGACAGTAGATGGAAGACAAGCAGCTGTCTTCAAATATTTGAACTGTTCCTTTATAGAAATACAGTAGCTTAATCTATGTCATCCCTGAGGTGGAAACTAGAAATAATGAGTGGAAGTTACATAAAGACAGATTTCAACTCAATATAAAGAACTTTTTAAATATTTAAAGATATTCAGTAATGAAATATGCTATTTGAAGAAATGGGGAGTTTCTTATTTTGGCAGATGTATAAAAAGAAATTTAAGGACTTTCTTGAATGTCCAGTGTAAAGCACAAAGCGCTAGGGTCCTGGGATGGGATGGGGGAGCGGGGGGTGGGAGGGGTGCAAGAGGCTAAGGAAGGAAGCCGAGTCAGGGCCGTTCTTTCCTAGTAAGGATCAACGGAATCAACACGTCAGCTATGGGAAACCCGTGGGCGGTGAAACCCCCATAGTCCTGGAAGGCATGTACAATGTCCAGGACGGGAGAGCAAACAAACACACATGTCACACACCGAGAAGGAAAGCCACAGTCATCCTCCTCCAGGAGGGAAGCCTTTGGTATTCTTTGACTTACAGAGCCTGTTGAGCCCTGGAATCGGAAAGACGACTCTATGAACCAACTCGTGTGTATAAAATAGAGAAAGAGAATAAAAGCAACAAAAAAAATAACAAAAATAAACACAAAGTTTAAAAAAAAAATTTTTAAAGAAATGGAAAAAAGAAAAAAAAAAACACCAAAAAAAAAAAAAAAAAAAAGGGAATGGGACAATTCTTAGCCATGATTTTAAGGGACTGTTCAAGCATGGAATAGGATTTGGAGTAGACTGGAAGCAGTATATAGTAATGGTTAAGAACCTTCATTCAAAGCCTCATTTGACCACTGACCAGTTATGTGGCCTTGGAGAAATTATTTACCCATTCTAATCCTCAGTTTTTTCATCTGTTAAATATTATGTAATATTATAATATGTATATGTCATATATACATATATAGTAGAAGATAGGATACATTTATAGAATATTCATGAAAATATAATATCAAGTTGTTTAACAGATTAAACAAGATGATGGAAAGTGTATGACATAGAGTAGATAATAAATAATAGTGTCTGTTATTATTTCCATTATATTATTTACCTGTATTTATCAGAATGTATTCCCAGGTATATTGGTATATTGGTAAGTATTATGAGAATAAAAGTTTGGTGTTTAAATCAATTTGGAAATATATTTCTCATAGAGTTTCAACAAGTTCCTTTGCTGGAGGATTTTTTAAGTTCCTTTAATGTCTTGATGTACATCATAACATTTAAAACGAGCAATAAAACATAAAAGATTTTTTCAAGCTTTTTGGATTATGGTATAATTTTGTTTCTGGGTATCTTCAGAAGACAGTGTTCCATGGAATTCACCTTGGGTGACTTCCCTGGTAGCTCAGGTGGTAAAGCATCTGACTCCAGTGCGGGAGACCCAGCTTCAATCCCTGGGTTGGGAAGATCCCCCTGGAGAAGGCAATGGCAACCCACTCCGGTACTCTTGCCTGGAAAATCCCATGGACGGAGGAGCCTGGTAGGCTACAGTCCATGGGCTCACAAAGAGTCGGACACGACTGAGCAACTTCACAAGGCTAGTGAGACGGATCCAACTAGATCTAAGTAATCTCCCTTCCTCCTCAAGTCTTGATCTTTCTCTAATTCTTCTGCTTAAGGACTCGAGATTTTCAGGGAGAAATGCTTCCCAAGGTCTGACCACGGTTTGAATGAATAAGAATATAAGAAAGCATTTTACATTGCTTTCAATGTAAATGGTCTTGCTGGGTGCCCATGTGAATGGAGATACTAGGATGACATCTTAAGACTGGGTGCCACCTAGCATACTCCAGTTTGGCTTTTGAGTAATGTCACAGAGAACATGAGGGATGGCTACTTCGGCAAGGCACAAGAATGAAGGTAGGAAATGGAATCTCTCAGTCAAGAGACACTGAGTTCAGTATCTCATGGGTAATTGGGTCTCAGAAGAAATTTATGGAACACTGACTAGACTTTCATCTGCCTGGTGTGGAAAAAAAAATGTTTCCTTCTACCTATCTTAGCTTCATTGGCTGGGGACCTGGCAATTAGACTAACAAAAGATAGATTAATAAGAGAAAAATCACCAATTGTTTATTAACGTGTGCATCATACATCATGCATACACCCAGGAGTGCTCAGTGATGAGTAACTCGAAGGCGTGATTAGAACTTGGGCTTATCTAGCATTTCAAGAAAACATACATAATTTTGTAGACAAGTGATGAGACAAATAAAAGGACTGATCTTTTAGGGATGGTACCTTTCCAGAAGGCAAATATATGAGCAAACTAATGATTGATAGGGGCTTCCTCGGTGGCTCAGTGGTAAAGAATCCGCCTGCAATGCAGGAGGCACAGGAGACATGGGTTCCATCCCTGGGTCAGGAAGATCTCTTGGGGGAAGGCATGGCAACCCATTCCAGTGTTCTTGCCTGGAGAATCCCATGGACAGAGGAGTCTGGCAGACTACAGTTCACAGAGTTGCAGAGTCGGACACGACTGAAGCGACTTAGCCCAGCAGTGATAGATAAGGCTTAGCTAGTAAGATTTGTTGGAAGAGAATTTTTCTCAGGGGCATCACATCTCTGATGATAAGACTGATTTTCCCTTCTTGGTATGGGAAGGAGAGGGGGGACACCTTCATGAGGGGAATTTATGTTCTGCATTCGTTAGACTAAGAGAGGGCAGACAACTTATTTTGTGTCTGTTTTTTATTAATTATCTTTGGCTCAAAATAATTCTTATTGTCAGAGTTGAGCTCTGGGGATGAGCTATAACGTAAACTCTGTAAGGGAAAAAGTCTATAATAGTACCTGACATGTATTAAGTGATCAACAAATGCAATTAAAAAAATTATTTGTTGAATAAATGAACGGACCAACATATCTACTTGAACGTCCTAAAGGCACGTTAACCTTAATTTGCCCACACCAAACTTGCGCTCCTCTCATTGCCTGCTTTCCTAAATCTGTTTCTCTGACAGTGTTCCCTATCATGGGAAATGGTACCACTATCCATCCTGCTACTCTGCTCAGCTGGTAAAGAATCTGCCTGCAATGCAGGAGACCCTAAATTCAATTCCTGGGTTGGGAAGATCCCCTGGAGAAGGGATAGGCTACCCACTCCAGTATTCTTGGGCTTTCCTAGTGGCTTAGATGGCAAAGAATCCACCTGCAGTGCAGGAGACCTGGGTTCGATCCCTAGGATAGGAAGATCCCCTGGTGGAGGGCATGGCAACCCACTCCAGTATTCTTGCCTGGAGAATCTCATGGACAGAGAAGCCTGGCGGGTTGCCGTCTGTGGGATCAGAAAGAATTGGACATGACTGAAGCAACTTAGCATTCATACGTGATCACCTATGTGATCCCAACAAAACAAAATAAAAAAGAAGCTTTCTTCAGTGGTTTCCATAGAGATCAAAATTTGTATGTGGTCAGCAAGACCCCGTGAAGACTGCCCTCCAGTTTCCTCTCCAGTCTTCCATTCTTACTTTTTTTACATCCCAGCTACATGCAACTTCTTTTGCTTCCTCAAATGCATCCCATTTTCTCTTGAGATCTTGGATGTGCTCCTCTCCGGCCTTTTGGACATTGTAATTCTAACCCTGCCCTCTCGATTTCCTCTATTCTCACTTCCCCTGGGGAGCCTTCCCTAACCTCCCTGCCGAGTGGATTCTCCATGGAGCTGTCCCTGCATCACTGTCGCAGCTGTACTTTCTCATTCATTTATGAGGTCTGCTGTCAGTCTCCCAAACTAGGTCTCCATGAGGGCAAACGTGGTTTACTATTATCTAAAAGGCGCTTATCCTGCGGTAGCACTTGATAAGTATTTGATAAATAGGTGCATGGACAGTCATTTAAAATATTTTGAACTAAGCTTCCCTGGTGGCTCAGACGGCAAAGCGTCTGCACGCAAGGAGGGAGACCTGAGTTCGATCCCTTGGTCGGGAAGATCCCCTGGAGCAGGAAATGGCAACCTACTCCGGTGCTCTTGCCTGGAAAATCCCATGGATGGAGAAGCCTGATGCTGGCTACACTCCATGGGGTCGCAAAAAGTCGTACACGACTGAGCGACTTCACTTTCACTTTCAAAGTTTAATACACATATGGAAAAGTGAACATATCATATGTGTTCAATGAATTTCCATGAAGTGATGGATGGATTTGTAAAAAGTTTCTTTTTAGGTTTTGCGTTCTTAAACTTTGCCAAAGAGAAATGGTGTCTAACGATAACTATAACAAGCGAACACTAGAGGGCAGTAGAGGCAAAGGAATGCCGACTCAGCTCTGTTAGGCTGTGATCCAGGAGAGCAATGGATGCCCTGCCGGGTCTCAGAGGTGCAAAGGATTCTGGGAAACTCCATGCTCACCCAGTCCAGCCTCTGGAGGCAGAAGGCCAAAGCGGCCTCCTTTGCGATGCTCAGCAAGCAGGAAGATGCCTTATTATTGCCGTTGTTTCACTGTGCTTGTCCAGCATCCTTTAGGTACGAGGATGGCATGAATGGATAATCTTAGGAATACCCAGGGATGTGAAGGAGACAGATTTGTCCCAGCAGTCGCATAAAGAGAGTCTCAAAGAACTGGAATGAGCTGCAATAATGATCTGGCCATCTTGTCACCCCTGAAGAGTAAGCATGTGCTCCTCCTAATCTTGTAATGCTGTTGTACTTATGACTTTTCTGTCTCTGCTTCTTTTTGAATGCTTCTCCCTCCTTTTCCACTTCCACTACTTCCTCTTCATTTCTGCTGCCTTCTTGCAGCCCTCCACCCCCAAATACCTTATACCAAAGTCTGTTTTGAGCTGCTGACTAGTAGTGGTCAGGTCGTGATCAAGTAAGCATTCACTATCCGCCCGGTTGTAACTGACTTTGTGTCCAGCCTGCTGTAATCAGCAGTGGGGACAGTATAGACGGCCACACAACACTAGCCACCGCAACTGGATGGAAGGAAGCCCTTGTGGCCTCTTTCCTCAGGAAAGTGCTGACTTATTCTCCAAAACACTTGAAAATGAATTAAAAGCATGTGCCAACCCAGGAATACGTCAAGTCTGCATATTGTCACTCTGCTTATTTAACTTATATGCAGAGTACATCATGTGAAATGCTGGACTGGATGAATTACAAGCTGGAATCAAGACTGCCAGGAGACATATCAACAACCTCAGATATGCAGATGATATCACTCTAATGGCAGAAAACAAAAAGGAGCTAAAAAGCCTCTTGATGAGGGTGAAAGAGGAAAGTAGAAAAGCTGACTTAAAACTCAACATTCAGAAAACTAAGATCATGTTATCCAGTCCCATCACTTCATGGCAAATAGAAGGGGAAAAAGTGGAAACAGTGGCAGATTTTATTTTCTTGAGCTCCAAAATCACTGAGGATGGTGACTGCAGCCTTGAAATTAAAAGATGCTTGTCTCTTGGAAGGAAAGCTATGACAAACCTAGACAGTGTATTAAAAAGCAGAAATGTCACTTTGCTGACAAAGTTCTATATAGTCAAAGCTATGCTTTTTCTAGTAGTCAAGTACAGATATGAGAATTAGACCATAAAGAAGGCTGAGTGTCAAAGAATTGATTCTTTTGAATTGTGGTGCTGAAGAAGACTCTTGAAAGTCCTTTGGACAACAAGGAGATTAAATTATTCAATCCTAAAGGAAATCAACCCTGAATATTCATTGGAAGGACTGATGCTGAAGCTCCAATACTTTAGTCACTTGATGTGAAGAGCCGACTCATGGAAAAAACCCTGATTCTGGGAAAGATTGAGGGCAGGAGGAGAAGAGGGAGACAGAGGATGAGATGGTTGGATGGCATCACTGACTCAATGGACATGAGTCTGAAGAAACTCCAGGAGTTGGGGATGGACAGGGAAGCCTGGCATGCTGCCATCCATGGAGTTGCAGAGAGTTGGACATGACTGAACAACTGAACTGATTATCTACCCAGCTAAGCAGCTTCAGGCTACACTTCCTTTGATCATTATCTTTCTTAGTTATTGAGAATACTCTACCCTCCATTCATTCTGGTCTAAAGCACTTTGAGGCTCACACTTCTGTTTGCGTCTATATTAGGCCACTTGCAAACTGTGTGTCTTTGTGATCTCAGGAGGTCTTGGCCTGTGGTTTAAAACAGGATTCCGGTTCCCCAGCCAAAGACTGAAGTTAGGCCGCGGCTGTGAGAGCACTGGATCCTAGCCCCTAGACCAAAGGCCAGTGACAAGACCTGGCCTGTCAGCTGTGTAGAAATGAATTTTCACAGAGAGAAAATAGTGAAACAAATGAAGTGTTTATTAGGAAAACGGGGACAGTATCGGTAGCTGGACATAGGGGCAGGCTGCGAGAGTGTGGTGCCCTCATGGTGCTTTGAATCATTTTCATGAGGCATTTTTTCCCTTTGGACACCCATGTATGTCCTTTGGCCTACCATATTGCTTTGCCTGGTTCTGAGTTCATATTGGGTTTATCTCAGGCTCCTCCCCTGTGTGGCATGTGTTTCCAGACAAGATGGATTCTAGTGAAGAGGCCTATGGGTAGATTGACATCACTCCCTTTTTGACCTCCAAGGAGCTTTTCTGCCTATACAGTCAGGAAGATCTCCTTGACCTCAAGAATGAGAAATGCATGGACTCTTTTATCTGGGCAGGGCTCGGCTCTTCCTCCTCTTCCTCTTGGAGCATCTGTTGACAGGGGACAAATTCATGCAACTCAGTCTAGGACCCATCTATGTCCTGCCTCAGTTGGGCAAGTCACTTAACTTCCTGAGCCTCAGTTTCCATTTCTGTACAATGGGGATGAGAGCTCTTTCCAAGCCGCAGACCACCGCATCAGCTGTACATCAGAACCACTGTGGTACTTTAAAAATATGCAGATGTCCAATCCCTACCTCTAGAAATGTTGACTTACTAGGGCTGTTTGCTGCTTGGGTGGCATGTTTAAAATATGCCATATGTGATTGCATTGCATATGTTAAGCGGAAGAATCTCTGCACTTCACCAAAGATAGATGGTATTTTTATTATCTAGTAAAGCCAAAGAGCTGACGCCATGACTCCTACCCACTCAACTATCCCCTGGTCTTCATTCTTGGCAGAAACTAGCCTGCATTAAAGTACTAAGTTGCATCAGGGATCCCACTTCGGAGCATATAAACAAAGACAAATCCCTTGAGGCTGATGACCTTGGGCAGGATGAAACTCATGGGTAGGGCGTGTAAATGACCAAAGGGTGTACATGCCTAAAAGCAGACATTTACAGATCAGGTGAGTTGAAGTCCAAGTTCAGGGCAGACCTGTGGAGGTAAAAATAACTCCAGAGAAAGTCAAACTGAATGCAGGTGAGTTAGTCCCTTCTCTTAGGAAGGAGGAGCTTTAACATCCCCTGAAGCCCTACCACCATGCCGTTTCTAATGAGCTGGCTCAGAAAAACCCGATTTCCACCCATGAAAACACAGATTAAACAAAAATCAATTCCAATTTAAATGCATTCCAACCTTTTCATATTATAGTTGTAGAGCTAATTGCTCTGAATTGTCATATGCTGTAAGGCAGAAAGGCATCATTAAAGCACTAAAAATTCTTTCCATGAAATGGATTTGTGCCAGAGAGAGAAGGCCACTGATGAGTTCTGCTTAAGTAGGTTTCATTGTATATGGGTTTATTTTTAAGGTATCTTGGGGAATAACTCTCACATTTGCAAGAGGGGACACTTTGATGGAACTTGTGCAGTTCTTTACAAACAGTGACTGCAGGGGTCTGTGTTTTGGAGGGTTCATTGATCTGTCCTTCATTCATTCTTTTTTTGTTAATTCCTTTTTATAAATTTGATGGATAGTCTGTGCTTATTCCAGATATACATACATCTATATACATATTCCAGGCTTTGTGGACCCTAGGGATACAGTGGTGAGCAAAAGCAGACATAGTTTTATTCTTCATGGTGTTTATAGCCTAGTAAGGATGCTAATCAAATAAGTGTGGGATTCCAACTGTGACAAATACGCTGAAACCAAAAATAGGGGAATTTGACTGAGGGATGTCCGGGAAAGCTTGCTCTGAGAAAAGCGCTGCGTGTGTTGAGATCTCCAGATCTCAAAGATTAGTAGGTATTAACCATGGTAAAGGGTCAGCATGTGCAAAGGCCCTGTGGTGGGAGGATGTTTGACTCCTGGGAGAAGAATGTCGGTGTTCTGGAGCTGAGAGAGAAATAGGCATGGATGTAAGACAGGTTAGAGGGAGAATGAGAGACCACACTTTGCTGGACATTAGGCCACAGTTATGCTGCTGATTCTTATCTTGAGAGCAACAAGGACCCCCTGTTGTTGTGTTCAGTCAGTAAGGTGTCTCCAACTCTTCGTGACCCTGTGGACTGCAGCATGCCAGGTTTCCTTGTCTTTCACTATCTCCTGCTGCTTGCTCAAACTCATGTTCATTGAGTCAGTGATGCCATCCAACCATCTCACCCTCTGTTGCCCCTTCTCCTCCTGCCTTCAATCTCTCCCAGCATCAGGGTCTTTTCCAGTGAGTTGGTCCTTTGCGTCAGGTGGCCAAGGTATTGGCGCTTCAGCTTCAGCGTCAGTCCTTCCAATGAATATTCAGGGTTGATTTCCTTCAGGATGGACTGGCTTGATCTTCTTGTAGTCAAAGGGGCTCTCAAGAGTCTCCTCCAGCACCGCAATTCGAAGGCAAGACCCTCTGACATGGCTTTAATCAACATGGGATGTGATGGAGGAGGGTATGAGTGCCATGGCCACAATGCGGCAAAGCCAGTTAGGAGGTTATCACTCTTCCCAGAGACAAGGACTGCTGGAGCAGACTGGGTGCTTCTCCCAGGGCCAGCATGTTGGCAGTTTGTTCCTCTGGGGCCTGGGGCCAAGTGCAGTCAACGATGCCTCTTCCTTCCCTCGGCATTCTTCACAGCATCTCAGGGACACAGCAAGTCTTCACCAGCTCCTCCCTTTTCCAAGAGGGGTGAGAAGAGAAAGGGCTTTTAGCAAGTGTATCTAGTTTTGTGCTTGTGGAATTCATTTGAATTTCCTGAAGACATCCTGGTGAATGTGAGCCAAAGGAATTGAATAATAGTCCAGAACTGGTGAGACGAGCTCAAAGAAGACACAGTCGCTTGCTTTTTCTTTTTCCAAGTATGTGTGCATACTAAAAGTCATTCACTAAGAGATATTAGATGAAAATTTAGGAACGTGATGTGATTGG
This sequence comes from Aepyceros melampus, assembly GCA_006408695.1. Lineage (NCBI taxonomy): Eukaryota > Metazoa > Chordata > Mammalia > Artiodactyla > Bovidae > Aepyceros > Aepyceros melampus. Next base: position 109,249 of record SJXQ01007305.1, on the reverse strand, counting down.
CTGTATTTTAACCTGCATTAGTCTGTCTATATCATTAAAAAAAGACTTTACTGAGCTATAATTCCCCTACCATAAATTTCACTCTTTTAAAGGGTTCCATTTAGTTGCTTCTTGTTTTTTTCTTTTTTTAAAAATAGAATATAATCAGAGGGTTAGGCAAATATCCATTAAAAATAGTGCCATTTTTCCTTTCATTGAAAATTTTTATTTATTTTATGAGCTTCAAACATATATAAGTTGAGAGGCTAATAGATGAAATTCCTAGTGTTTAATACCCAGCTTCGGCAACTGTGAACTCAGGCCAACCTTGTTCATCTTACCCTCCTTCTCCACTGGGTGATTTTGAAGCCAGTCTCAGAGGTCATGTCATTTCAGCTGCAAATATTACACCATGAATCTTTTGTTTAAGAAAACAAGGAGAATATGTTATTATCAACCAAAAATATTAATAAAAATCCCTTAACTCATCACATATCCAGTGAGATTTCCCGGATTGAGTCCTCTTTCTCTCTCTTTTTTCCTGCCTCTCCTTTACTCCCTCCTTCCCTTCTTTTTTTCCTCCCTTCCTTCTTTTTCTTTTCTCCTTTCCTTTCCTTTTCTTTAACAAATGCCTTGTTTGAAGGCAGCTGTGTTCACTGCTATACCACCAGTTCAGTTCAGTTCTGTACGCAAATGGTTTGTTTGAATTAGAATCCAAGCAAAGCTCATTCATTATCTGTGGTTAATACAGCTCTTATGTCTTTTTGATTCACAAGTCCCTCCTCTCCCTCTTTCCTTTGCAATCTATTTTTGAAGAAATTGCTCTATTTATCTAATCAAATTTCTCAAAAGTATTTATTTAAAAAATATTTATTTTTAGTACCAGACCCAAGTAGGAGGGAGAACAGAGTTTGGCGCATTTGGAGACGCATGTGTATCCTGGTTCAGTTTCCGGCCCTGTCCCTTACTTGGTGAGGCCCTGGAGAACTGCTCCTCTCTCTCCACGGGCACAGAAGGGGCATTATGTTGAAGTCTAAGTAAGATAATGCACGGAAAGCGCATGTCACACAGAAGGTTCTCTATAGACCCTCCTTTTTATTTTTATAATTTATATTACAATGTATGTTATTTATATTTATTATGTTAACTACACGATAAAGTTATTTTTACACAGTTGTGTAACATGTTATTTCTTCCCAGGTGGTGCAGTGGTAAAGAGTTCACCTACCAACATAAAAGCCACAGGAAACACAGGTTCAATCCCTGGGCTGGGAAGATCCCCTGGAGGAGGAAATGGTAACCCGCTCCAGTATTCTTGCCTGGAGAATCTCACGGACAGAGGAGCCTGGCGGGTTACAGTCCACAGGGTTGCAAAAAATTGGACACGACTGAGAGACTGAGCATGCACGCATACGTGTAACATGTTATAAAATGATGTGTGTACACATAATGATTTATATATAATTATAAAATATGTTTATGATTCTTCTTAATTTTCATCATTATTTTACTTTCACGTGGAAACTGAAGTCATCAGTCCTCAGTCCTGGCTTGAGAAATTGGTGAGCAGTTATTCTTTGGATTTTAAAGGAGGGCCGGAGATCTGGGAAGTGTAGTACCGAAGAGTATAACTCAAAACAGGTTCCTCTGCAGAGGTGGGGGTTTCTCTCTTTCCTTTTTCTGACATCACCCCTCATTTAAAAAGAACTTATTTATTTGGCTGTGCTGGGTCTTAGTTGTGGCACATGGGGTATTTGTTGCAGCATCTGGGCTTTTCTCTAGCTGTGGAGCCGGCTCCAGAGCTCAATAGTTTAGATGGGCAGGCTTGGTTGCTCAATGGCATGTGGGGTCTTAGTTCCCCGACCAGGGATTGAACCCACGTCCTCTACATTGCAAGGCAGATTTCTAACCACTGGACCAGCAGGGAAGTCCTGAGCTGGGAGGATTTCTTCATTACTATTCATCCTGACACCACCTTTTACCATGTTCCTGGACATGTCTCATGTCCATTGTCATTAGGTTCCACAGTTTCCTGAGACAGGAAAAGGCAGGCGATGAACGAATCCATGCTGACATATTAGCCATCCATATCTTGTCCCTTCAAAGAACATTTAAAACAAAAAACTTAGAAGAAGATAATACTTAATTTAGACAAAACCATCTGGGAATATTGGGGAATATTCAGGCCCTATGAGATTTGGAGGCAGAGAAGATTTTTAATGTAGTGGGCAGTCAGATCCTATCTCAAAGATGATCTTTGCATGAGACCTGCAAAGATAATTCAGTTCAGTTGCTCAGTCGTGTTTGACTCTTTGCGGCCTCATGAACTGCAAGACTCCAGGCTTCCCTGTCCGTCGCCAACTCCTGGAGCCTAATCAAAATCACGTCAGTGATGCCATCCAACCATCTCATCCTCTGACGTCCCCTTCTCCTTCTGCCTTCAATCTTTCCCAGCATCAGGGTCTTTTCAAATGAGTCAGATCTTCACATCAGGTGGCCAAAGTATTGGAGTTTCAGCTTCAAAATCAGTCCTTCCAATGAATATTTGGGACTGATTTCCTTTAGGGTGGACTGGTTGGATCTCCTTGCAGTCCAAGGGTCCAAGAGTTGTCTCCAACACCACAGTTCAAAAGCATCAATTCTTTGGCACTCAGCTTTCTTTATAGTCCAACTCTCACATCCATCATGACTATTGGAAAGACCATAGCTTTGACTAGATGGACCTTTGTTGGTAAAATGATGTCTCTGCTTTTTAATATGCTGTCTAGGTTGGTCATAGCTTTTCTTCCAAGGAGCAAGTATCTTTTAATTTCAGTCACCACCTGTAGTGATTTTGGAGCCCTCCAAAATAAAGTCTCTCACTGTTTCCATTGTTTCCCCATCTATTTTCCATGAAGTGATGGGAACCGATGCCATGATCTTAGTTTTCTGAATGTTGATTTTTAAGCCAACTTTTTCACTCTCTTCTTTCATTTTCATCAAGAGGCTCTTTAGTTCCTCTTCATTTTCTGCCATAAGCGTGTTGTCATCTGCATATCTGAGGTTATTGATATTTCTCCCAGCAATCTTGATTCCACCTTGTGCTTCATCCAGCCCGGCATTTTGCATGATGTACTCCGCATAGAAGTTAAATAAGTAGATGACAATATACAGCCTTGACATACTCCTTTCTCGATTTGGAAGCAGTCTGTTGTTCCACATCCAGTTCTAACTATTGCTTCTTGACCTGCATACAGATTTCTCAGGAGGCAGGTCAGGTGGTCTGGTATTCCCATCTCTTTCAGAATTTTTCACAGTTTGTTGTGATCCACAGAGTCAAAGGCTTTGGCATAGTCAATAAAGCAAAAGTAGATGTTTTTCTGGAACTCTCTTGCTTTTTTGTTGATCCAGTGGATGCTGGCAATTTGATCTCTGGTTCCTTTGCCTTTTCTAAATCCAGCTTGAACATCTGGAAGTTCATGGTTCATGTACTGTTGAAGCTTGGCTTGGAGAATTTTGAACATTACTTTGCTAGTGTGTGAGATAAATGCTGTATTTTGAGCATTCTTTGGCATTGCCTTTCTTTGGGATTGGAATGAAAACTGACCTTTTCCAGTCCTGTGGCCACTGCTGAGTTTTCCAAATTTGCTGGCATATTGAGTGCAGCACTTTCACAGGATCATCTTTTAGGATTTGAAATAGCTCAGTTGGAATTCTATTGCCTTCATAGCTTTGTTTGTAGTGATGCTCCCTATAGTGCACTTGACTTCACATTCCAGGATGTCTGGCTCTTGGTGAGTGATCACACCATCGTGATTATCTGGGTTGTGAAGATCTTTTTTGTATAGTCCTTCTGTGTATTCTTGCCACCTCTTCTTAATATCTTCTGCTTCTGTTAGGTCCGTACTGTTTCTGTCCTTTCTTCTGCCCATCTTTGCATGAAATTTTCTCTTGGTATCTCTAAATTTCTTGAAGAGATCTCTAGTCTTTCCCATTCTATTATTTTCCTCTATTTCTTTGCATTGATCACCGAGGAAGGCTTTCTTATCTCTCCTTGCTATTTTTTGGAACTCTGCATTTAAATGAGTATATCTTTCCTTTTCTCCTTTGCCTTTAGTTTCTCTTCTTTTCTCAGCTATTTGTAAGACTTCCTCAGACAACCATTTTGCCTTTTTGCATTTCTTTTTCTTGGGGATGGTCTTGATCACTGCCTCCTGTACAATGTCACAAACTTCTGTCCATAGTTCTTCAGGCACTCTATCAGATCTAATCCCTTGAATCTATTTGTCACTTCCACTGTATAATCATAAGGGATTGGATTTAGGTCATACCTGAATGGTCTAGTGGTTTTCCCTACTTTCTTCATTTTAAATCTGAAGATAATTGCCTTTCTGTAAATTCATCCATCCATCCCTCCATCTATCCATAATTCATTCATCAGCCAACATTTACTTCCTATGTGGATAAACAGACAGAGTCTCTGGTATCTATTTTAAATTCGGTCTAATGCCTATGTGGTCTCTTGGCTCCACTCTACACCCATTTTCAAAGACTCTCTGGCTTGAATATGAATTCAAGTGCATTTGGGTGACAGAGAAGTGAGATGACCCTGATTCCTCCACGGAGTCCAGTGCTGGACTCTGTGATTTTTCTGTCACATGTTCAAAATACAGCTTCCTTTCATGGCTACTTAATTATTATGGCTCAGAAGACCATAATACTAAATTAAAGTGAAATGTAATTGTTCTGCAGTTTTTACATCTGGTAGAATTCAGCTGATAACCATAGGATTCCATGTGCCTCTCTAAGTAAGGATTTGCTGTCAGTGACTGGAGGAAGGAAAAGAAAATGAATTTTTTCCCCACATTTGCCCTGCAGCCAGGCTGACACAACAGAAATGGAAAACAATTGGTACAGGCATAAAATCCTATGACAAAAGGAAAACTCGTGAAATAGAAAAATGGATTTCTTGGGAGAAAAATATAACTTCTTCTGACAACACTGTATTTAGGAAAAGAATTCTGTAGTCTGAGGATATTAAGGTCATTAAAAGTTGCAGGGTTTTGGGGGGAGATGGGCATGGAGGCTCTTAATAACCTACCACATCCCCAATTTTCTCCTTCAAATCTATATTAAAGTTAATCATCAATTGAAAGCCAGGAATGATATTGGAAAATCATTCTTTTACAAACGGAAACTATTATAATTTAAAAGGGTGCAAATGAAACCATACATTTTCAGAAGGGGATCAATGAAAAGCACTTTATTAGAAAATATAAATCACTTTTTAATTTCAGATGCAACAAGAAAAGAACTCATTTTTTCAGTTTCATTGAAATTGATTGGTACACCTGCAGAGAAAAGCAGCTTTATCATCTCGTTATCAGCCAATTAATATGCAGGTCTAAATGTGAATACTATTCCAGTTAACTAGAAATGGATGATTTTATTGAAGTCTTAATAGACTAGGAAAAGCTGCCTTCCACCCTGCTAAATGAGGTCAGCTGAGAAAAAAAAATAAGAAGAGCATTACTTGGGATGGGTGGAATCTAAAACAATTTTTCTAACTCTTCAACCACAGAGATATGGAAGCAAAGTGGCATATCTGAAAGTAGAGGGACCTGTTTTATAGAAGAAAAATCAGAATATTGAGTTGTCTTTTAATTGGAAAAGAGAAATATTTGGGTTTAATTCTGAAGTTTGACACTTTCACTATTCAAAACATGACAGTCTTTAGTTCTTACTCTCATCTCAATTTTAATCTAAAGGCAGCAGAATTGTAAAATGGATGAAGTCTATTTACCATTTCCCATTTTTTCCTTTTTGTGCTCATTTTCTGCCCAGAGATTTTCTCTCAAACATGTAGAAGACATGGCATCCTCAAGTTCTCTGTAGCCCTTCCCCTACCAAATCAGCTAGATGACCTTGGGGTAAACTAATCCACATCGAGTGTTGCTATCTCCAGTGATATTTTAAAGGAGTGTAATCTGAAACAGAAGACAGCAAACTTTTTCTGTAAAGGGCCAGATAGTAAATGCTTTCCATTTTGCAGGCCATAGAATTTCTGTTGCGAGTATTCAACTCTGCCATTAGAATGCAGCCATAGACAATACACAAATGGTGTAGTGTGTTCTAATAAAACTTTATTTACAAAGCAGGTAGTGGGCTGAATTAGGCCTGTGGGCTGTAGTTTGATCTAAAGCAATGAGGCTGGTGTGGAGAAAAGAAAACCCTGTTGCACGGCTGGTGAAATGTAAATTGTTACAGCCACTAAGGAGAACAGTATGGAAGTTTCCTAAAAATAGAACTACCATATGACCCAGCAATCCCACTCCTGGGCATATACCCAGAGAAAACCATAATCCAAAAAGACACATGCACCCCAGAGTTCTTTGCAGCACTATTTATAATAGCCAGGAAATGGAAGCAACCTGGATATCTGTTAACAGATGAATGGCTAAAAATGTGGTACATGTATAAAGTGGAATATCACTCAGCCATAAAAATAATGAAACTGGGTCATTTTCAGAGATTGGATGCACCTAGAGACTGTCATACAGAGTGAAGTAAGATGAAAAAAGAAAAACAAATACATTAATGCCTATATGTGGGATCTGAAAAAATTGATATAGACAATCTTATTTAAAAAGAAGAAATAGAGACACAGAAGTAGAGAACAAATGTAATGATACCAAGGGGAAAAACAGGGTGGAGGAAAGAGTTGAGAGGTTGGGATGGACATATATACGCTGTTGAGACTATGAATAAAATAGATAACTAATGAGAACCTACTTATAGCTCAGGGAACTCTGCTCAGTGTTCTGTGGTAACCTGAATGGGAAGGAAATCTAAAAAGAGGGGACTTATAGCTGATTCACTTTGCTGTACAGCAGAAACTAACACAACATTGTAAAGCAACTTTACTCCAATAAAAAGTAAAAAAAAAAAGAAAAAAGTGGCTCTCCCACTTCCATTTTGAGGTCAGCAGTAGAACATTCTTCTAAGAGCCCCATCACTCTCCTGGTGCCTCTCATCCTTCCTTGCATGGGGACTTACTATTGGGGGCTGAGAAGCCAGAAAAGTGAGGCTCTTAGCATTCCAGGAGCTGGTCCTGATGAAGACTGAAGACTTGCCTGTTTGCGTGTTCCTCAATGGTGAACTTCTCCACATGCCTTTCAACAGCTCTCATTCATAGAGAAGCCAGCCTATTCAAGTCATCCTTGAGAGATCAAGCCCTGAGCCTTTGGAGTAGCAGCACTGACTGCAAGACCCTAAACTATCAGAGAACTAACCCTGGGGAGTATCAAATAGTGAGAACTCACAACAAAGGAAACCACTTGAATACAAGAGCTGGCATCACCCAACCACAAGTAGCACCCTCTGCAGGATGCCTCATCTAAACAACAAACAAAACAAAAATACAAACCCAATCATTAGCAGACAGGATTACCGCCTCACTCAGCCTTGCCAAGAAGAGGAAAAACAAACAAACAACTCAGCACAAATCTCACCTTATAAAAAGCTTATACAAACTACTGGACCAACCTTAGGAGGGCAGAAAGCAAAAGGAAGAAAGAATTCAACCTTGAAGCCTGGGAAAAGTAGACCTCAAACACAATAAGTTTAAAAAAATAATGAAAAGGTAGAGAAATACTACACAAATGAAGGAACAAACCAGAAACACAGAAGTCCAAATAAATGAATAGGAAATAGGCAAACTATATGAAAAATAATTCAGAATAATGATAAAGATGATCAAGAACATTGAAAACAGAATGGAGAAAATGCAAGAATCATTTAACAAAGACCTAGAAGATTAAAGAATAATCATACAGAGACAAACAACACAATTACTGAAATTAAAAATACTCTAGAAGGAACCAGGGGCTTCCTTGATAGCTCAGCTGGTAAAGACTCTGCCTGCAATACAGGAGACCAGGGTTCAGTCCCTGGGTTGGGAAGAAATGAGTCAACTCTTCGCATGAGGTGGCCAAAGTATTGGAGTTTCAGCCTCAGCATCAGTCCTTCCAGTGAAGACCCAGGACTGATCTCCTTTACGATGGACTGGTTGGATCTCCTTGCAGTCCAAGGGACTCTCAAGAGTCTTCTCCAACACCACAGTTCAAAAGCATCAATTCTTCGGTGCTCAGCTTTTTTCACAGTCCATCTCTCACATCCATACATGGCCACAGGAAAAACCATAGCCTTGACTAGATGGATCTTTGTTGGCAAAGTAATGTCTCTGTTTTTAAATATGCTATCTAGGTTGGTCATAACTTTCCTTCCAAGGAGTAAACATCTTTTAAGTTCATGGCAATCACCATCTGCAGTGATTTTGGAGCCCAGAAAAATAAAGTCAGTCACTGTTTCCACTGTTTCCCCATCTATCTGCTATGAAGTGATGGGACTGGATGCCATCTTAGTTTTCTGAATGTTGAGCTTTAAGCCAACTTTTTCACTCTCCTCTTTCAATTTCATCAAGAGGCGTTTTAGTTCCTCTTCACTTTCTGCCATAAGGGTGGTGTCATCTGCATATCTGAGGTTATTGATATTTCTCCCGGCAATCTTGATTCCAGCTTGTGCTTCTTTCAGCCCAGTGTTTCTCATGACATGCTCTGCATAGAAGTTAAATAAGCAGGGTGACAATATGCAGCCTTGATGTACTCCTTTTCTACGTTGGCCACCTCATGCAAAGAGTTGACTCATTGGAAAAGACCCTGATGTTGGGAGGGATTAGGGGCAGGAGGAAAAGGGGACGACAGAGGTTGAGATGGCTGGATGGCATCACTGACTCGATGCACATGAGTTTGAGTGAACTCCAGGAGTTGGTGATGGACGGGAGGCCTGGTGTGCTGTGATTCGTGGGATTGCAAAGAGTCAGACATGACTGAGAGACTGAACTGAACAGAGAAGGAATCAATAGAAGAATATCTAAAGCAGAACAAATCAGTGAGCTGGAAGACAAAATGGTGGAAATTTCTGAAGAGCAGAATAAATTAAAAAGAATGAAAAGAACTGAGGATAGTCTCAGAGATCTCTGTTCAGTTCGGTTCAGTTGCTCAGTCATGTCCAACTCTTTGCGACCCCATGAACTGCAGCATGCCAGGCCTCCCTGTCCATCATCAATTCCTGGAGTTCACCCAAACTCATGTCCATTAACTTGCTGATGCTATCCAACCATCTCACCCTCTATCGTCCCCTTCTCCTGCCCTCAATCTTTCCCAGCATCAGGGTCTTTTCAAATGAGTCAGCTCTTCACATCAGGTGGCCAAAGTATTGGAGTTTCACCTTCAACATCAGTCCTTCCAATGAACACCCAGGACTGATCTCCTTTAGGATAGACTGGCTGGATCTCCTTGCAGTTCAAGGGACTCTCAAGAGTCTTCTCCAACACCACAGTTCAAAAGCATCAATTCTTCTGTGCTCAGCTTTCTTTATAGTCCAACTCTCACAACCATACATGACCACTGGAAAAACCATAGCCTTGAATAGACAGACCTTTGTTGACAAAGTAATGTCTCTACTTTTGAATATGCTGTCTAGGTTGGTCATAACTTTCCTTCCAAGGAGTAAGTGTCTTTTAATTTCCTGGCTACAATCACCACCTGCAGTGATTTTGGAGCCCAGAAAAATAAAGTCAGCCACTGTTACCACTCTGGGACAATATCAAATGTACCAACATTCGAATTATAGGGGTCCCAGAGGAAGAGAAATATAGAGTATGGGAAAATTTTTGAAGAAATTATAGTTGAAAATTTCCCCAGCATGGCAAAGGAAATAGTCAATCAAGTTCAAGAGGCACAAAGAATCCCATACAGGATAAGCCCAAGGAGAAACTCTCCAAGACACATACTAATCAACTAACAAAGACTAAACACAAAGAAAGAACATTAAAAGCAAGAGAAAAGCAACAAGTAACATACAAGGGAAACTCCATATGTTTAACAGCTGATCTTTCAACAGAAACTCTGCAGGCCAGAAAGGAATGGTAGGATATATTTAAAGTACTGAAAGAGGAAAATCTACAACCAAGATTACTGTACCTGAAAAAGAGCTCATTGAAAAATCAATAGAGAAAGCCTGCTCACAGCACTAACATAAAACTTACATATTCTTCACAAAGTATAATCCCTCCTTCCTTGAAAAGAGTAAACTTCTTTAAACCTCTTCTAGCAGTTAGATTCTGAGTCAGAGGGCTGACTTGAAGTTCCATTTCTGCACACCAACTTTGTAACTTTGGGTAAACAACATTACTTTTAAACCTCTGCTTCTCTGTTAAAACAAAGGAAAAAAAAAGGAAGAATAACTGCTGATAAAAAACAGTCTGTCTCATTTAATTTTATGGCAACCCTATGTAGACATGCTTTAAAAACAATAAAGCACCTACATAAGTAAAAAAAAAAAAAAAAAAAAACAAATTCAATGGAGAAATCAAAAGCTTTTTCAGACAAACACAAGTTAAGAGAATCCAGTACCACCAAACCAGCTTCACAACAAATGTTAAATGGAATAATATAGTCAAGAAATACAAGAGAAGAAAAAGATCTACAAAAGCAACCCCAAACAATTAAGAAAATGGCAATAGGAATATATATATCAACAATTGCTTTAAATGTAAATGGATTGAATGCTCCAACCAAAAGACACAGACTGGCTGAATGGATACAAAAACAAGACCCATATAAATGCTGTCTACAAGAAACCCACTTCAGACCTCAAGACACATACAGACTGAAAGTGAGAGGATGGAAAAATATATCCCATGCAAATGGGAAGCAAAAGAAAACTGGAGTAGCAGTCTTCATATCAGACAAAATAGTTAAAATGAAGATTTAAAAAGATAAGGAAGGACACTATATAATGATCAAGGGATCAATCCAAAGGAAGACACACAATTGTAAATATCTGTGCAGCCAACATAGGAGCACCTCAATACATAAGACAAACACTAACAGGAGAAACTAACTAAAGGAGAAATTAAGAGTGACACAATCATAGTAGGAGACTTTAACACCCCACTCACACCAATGGACAGATCATCAAAACAGAAAATTAATAAGGAAACCCAAGTCTTAAATGATACATTAGATGAGATAGATCTCAATGATATCTTCAGGACATTCCATTCAAATGCAGAAGAATTCACCTTCCTGTCAAGTGCACATGAAATATTCTCCAGGATAGACCACATCTTGGGTCACAAATCAAGCCTCAGTGAATTTAAGAAAATCAAAATCATATAAGCATCTTCTCTGACCACAATGCTATGAGACTAGATATAAATTACAAGAAAAAAAAACAGTAAAAAAAAAAAGACATGGAGATTAAACAGTACATTTCTAAATAACCAACAGGTTACTGAAGAAATCAAAAGGGAAATAAAAAAATTTTCTAGAAACAAATGACAATGAAAACATTACAACTCAAAACCTATGGGATGCAGCAAAAGCAGTTCTAAGAGGGAAGTTTCTAGCAATACAATCCTACCTCAAGAAACAAGAAAAACTTCAAATAGACAACTTAACTTTACACTTAAACTACTGGAAAAAGAAGAACAAAACCCCCCAAAATTAGAACACACAAAGAAATCATAAAGATCAGAGCAGAAATAAGTGAAAAGGAAATGAAAGAAACAATAGTAAAGATTAATAAAACTAAAAGCTGGTTCTTTGAGAAGATAAACAAAATTGACAGACCTTTAGCCAGCTTCATCAAGAAAAAAAGAGAGAAGATTCAAATCAACAAAATTAGAAATGAAAAAGGAGAGGTTACAAGAGACAATGCAGAAATACAAAGGATTATAAGAGACTGTTATGACCAACTATATGACAATAAAATGAATAACCTGAAAAAAAAGGACAGATTCTTAGAAAAGCTCAATTTTCCAAGACAGAACCAGGAAGAATAGAAATCATGAACAACTCAAGTACAACCACTGAAATTGAAGTTGTGATCAAAAATCTCCCACAAAACAAAAGCCCAGGACCAGATGGCTTCACAGAATTCTATCAAACATTTAGAGAAGAGCTAATGCCTATCCTTCTAAAACTCTTTCAAAAAGTTGTAGAGGAAGGAACACTTCCAAATTCATTCTACAAGGCCACCATCACCCCGATACCAAAACCAGACAAAGACAACACACAAAAATAAAACTACAGGCCAATATCACTGAAGATCATAGATGCAAAAACCTCAACAGAATTTTAGCAAACAGAATCCAGCAACACATCAAAAGGCTTATATACCATGATTAAGTTGGTTTCATTCCAGGAATGAAAGGATTCTTCAGTATATGCAAGTCAATCAATATGATACACCATATTAACAAACTGAAACATAAAAACCATATGATAATTTCAATAGATGCAGAAAAAGCCTTTGACAAAATTCAGCATCCATTTCTGAATAAAACTGCAAAAAATGGGCATAGAAGGAACCTACCTCAACATAGTAAAGGCCATATATGATAAGCCTTCAGCAAGCATTATTCTCAATGGTGAAAAACTGAAAGCATTCCCCCTAAGATCAGAAACAAGATAAGGGTGTCCACTTTCAACACTTAAAAAGAAAACTAATTTATTTAATTGGAAGCTAATTACTTTACAATATTGTGGTGGTTTTTTCCATACATTGACATGAATCAGCCACAGATATACATGTGTCCCCCATCCCAAACCCCCCTACCACCTCCCTCCCCATCCCATACCCCTGGATTGTCCCAGTGCAAGGGCTTTGGGTGCCCTGTTTCATCCATCGAACTTGAACTGGTCATTTATTTCACATACGGTAATATACATGTTTCAATGCTATTTTCTCAAAGCATCCCACCCTCCTCTTCTTCTGCAGAGTCCAAAAGTCTGTTCTTTCTATCTGTGTCTCTTTTGGTGTCTCACATATAGGGCTGTCATTACCATCTTTCTAAATTCATGTATGTGCATTAATATACAGCGTTAGACTTTATTTTTTTGGGCTCCAAAATCACTGCAGATGGTGATTGCAGCCATGAAATTAAAAGACGCTTACTCCTTGGCAGGAAAGTTATGACCAACCTACATAACATATTCAAAAGCAGAGACATTACTTTGCCAACAAAGGTCTGTCTAGCCAAGGCTGTGGTTTTTCCAGTGGCCATGTATGGATGTGAGAGTTGGACTGTGAAGAAAGATGAGCGCTGAAGAATTGATACTTTTGAACTGTGGTGTTGGAGAAGACTCTTGCAAGTCCCTTGGACTGCATGGAGATCCAACCAGTACATTCTAAAGGAGATCAGTCCTGGGTGTTCATTGGAAGGACAGATGCTGAAGCTGAAACTCCAATACTTTGGCCACCTCATACAAAGAGTTGACTCATTGGAAAAGACCCTGATGCTGGGAGGGATTAGGGGCAGGAGGAGAAGGGGACAACAGAGGATGAGGTGGCTAGATGGGATCATCAACTCGATGCACATGAGTTTGAGTGAACTCCAGGAGTTGGTGGAGTTCTGTCCTCCCTGATGGACAGGGACGCTTGGCGTGCTGTGACTCATGGGGTCACAAAGAGTCAGACACGTCTGAGTGACTGAACTGAACTGAACTGATACTGTATTGTTATTTTTCTTTCTGACTTACTTCACTCTGTATAATAGGCTCCAGTTTCATCCACTTCATTAGAACTGATTCAAATGTGTTCTTTTTAATAGTTGAGTAATACTCCATTGTGTATATGTACCACAACTTTCTTATTGATTCATCTGCTGATGGACATCTAGGTTGCTTCCATGTCTTAGCTATTGTAAACAATGCTGCAATGAACATTGGGATACATGTGTCTCTTTCAATTCTGGTTTCCTCAGCCACTTTCACCACTATTAGTCAACATAGTTCTGGAAGTCCTAACTACAGCAAGAAGTTAGAAAAAGAGAAGAAAAAGAAATAAAAGGAATCCAGATTGGAAAAGAAGAAGAAACACCTCACTACAGATGACATGATACTGTACATAGAAAACCCTAAAGATAGTATCAAGAGATTACTAGAGCTAATCAGTGAATTTAGCAAAGATGTGGGATACAAAATCAATACACAGAAATCACTTGCATTTCTATATACTAACAATGAAAAATCAGAAAGAGAAATTAAGGAATCAATCCCATTCACCATTGCAACAAAAATAATTATATATGTAGGAATAAATTTACTTAATGAGACAAAAGAACTGTACACAGAAGATTATAAGACACCAATGAAAGAAATCAAAGACAACATAAAAAGATAGATATTTCATGTTCCTGGGTAGGAAGAATCAATATTGTGAAAATGACTATACTACCAAATGCAATCTACAGATTCAGTGTGATCCCTATCAAATTACCAATGACATTTTTCACAGAACTAGAACAAAAAATTTCACAATTCATATGGAAACACAAAAGACCCTGAATAGCCAAAGCAGTTTTAAGAAAGAAAATGGAGCTGGAGGAATCAACCTTTCTGACTTCCGATTATACTACAAAGCTACAGTCATCAAGACAGTATGGTACTGGCACAAAAACAGAAATATAGGCCCATGGAACAAGATAGAAAGCCCATAAATAAACCCATACAACTATGGGTACCTTATTCTTGACAAATGAGGCAAGAATATACAGTGGGGCAAAGACAGCCTCTTCAATAAATGGTCCTGGGAAAACTGGACAGCTACATGTAAAAGAATGAAATTAGAACACTTCCTAACACCATACACAAAGAGAAACTCAAATGCATTAAAGACCTAAATGTAAGACTGGAAACTATAGAACTCTTAGAGGAAAACATAGGCAGAACACTTGATGACATAAATCAAATCAAGATCCTCTATGACCCACCTCCTAGAGTAATGGAAATAAAAACAAAAGTAAACAGTGGGACCCGATTAAACTTAAAAGCTTTTGCACAGCAAAGGAATCTATAAGCAAGGTGAAAAGACAAGCTTCAGAATGGGAGAAAATAATAGCAATGAAACAACCAACAAAGGGTTAATTTCCAAAATATACAAGCAACTCATACAATTCAATACCAGAAAAGCAGACAACCCAATCAAAAAGTGGGAAAAAGATCTAAACAGGCATTTCTCCAAAGAAGATATACAGATGGCTGATAAACACGTGAAAAGATGCTCAACATCACTCATTATTTCAGAAATGCAAATCAAAGTTACAGTGAGATATCACCTCACACCAGTCAGAATGGCCATCATCAAAAAGTCTACAAACAGTAAATGCTGGAGAGAGCGTGGAGAAAAGGGAAAGCTCTTGCACTGTTGGTGGGAATGTAAATCGATACAGCCACTATGGAAGACAGTATGGAGAAGTCAGTATAGGAAGACAGTATAGGAAGACAGTATTCCTATACTTAAAAAATATAGGAATAAAACCACCATATGACCCAGCAACCCCACTCCTAGGCATATATCCTGAGGAGACCAAAACTGCAAAGGACACATGTATCCCATTATTCACTGCAGCACTGTTTACAATAGCTAGACCATGGAAACAATCTATATGTCCATTGACAGATGAATGGATAAAGAATTAGTGGTACATATTCACAATGGAATATTAATCAGCCATAAAGGAATGCATTTGAGTCAGTTCTAATGAAGTGGATGAACCTAGAACCTATTACACAGAGTGAAGTAAGTCAGAAAGAGAAAGATAAACATAACATTCTAATGCATATATACAAAATCTATAAAAATGATACTGAAGAATTTATTTACTGGGCAGCAATGGCACCCCACTCCAGTACTCTTGCCTGGAAAATCCTATGGATGGAGGAGCCTGGTAGGCTGCAGTCCATGGGGTCGCTAAGAGTCAAATACGACTGAGCGACTTGACTTTCACTTTTCACTTTCATGCATTGGAGAAGGAAATGGCAACCCACTCCAGTGTTCTTGCCTGGAGAATCCCAGGGACGGGGGAGCTTGGTGGGCTGCCGTCTATGGGGTCGCACAGAGTCGGACACAACTGAAGCGACTTGCAGCAGCAGCAGTAGCAGTAGCAGTGGAGAAACAGACACACAGAATAGACTTATGGACACGGGGAGGGGGGAGGAGAGGGTGAGATGTATGGAAAGAGTAACATGGAAACTTATATTACCATATGTAAAATACATAGCCAATGGGAATTTGCTGTATGGCTCAGGAAACTCAAACAGGGTCCCCTAGAGGGGTGGGATGGGGAGGGAGATGGGAGGGAGATTCAAAAGAGGGGGGATATATGTATACCTATGGCTGATTCATGTTGAGGTTTTACAGAGAACAACAAAATTCTGTAAAGCAATTATCCTTCAATTAAAAAATCAATAAATTTTTAAAAAGTGCAAAAATAAAGTAATGGACTAAAAGTGGTGTCTGGGAAGAGCTGTAGGGAGAAAATATTTTTTGGAAGATTGTTGCTGTTGTTCAGTTGTTGAGTTGTGTCCGACTCTTTGTGACCCCCTGGACTGCAGCATGCTAGGCTTCTCTGTCCTTCACCACCTCCTGGAGCTTCCTCAAACCCATGTCCATCGAGTCAGTGATGTCATCCAACTATCTGGTCCTCTGTCGTCTCCTTCTCCTCCTGCCTTCAATCTTTCCCAGAGCAACAGCTCTTTGCATCAGGTGGCCAAAGTATTGGGGCTTCAGCTTCAGCATCAGTCTTTCCAATGAATGTTCAGGGTTGATTTGACTGGTTTGATCTCCTTATTGTCCAAGGGATAGTTCAAATGGCCAGAAGACCTCACTGCCATTCTTCAACCACTTCTAATTTTCTTGAAATTCACTAGTTGACTTATTCATCCTTCAAGTCTTTGATTTAAAAAACTATTTACTCCCTCTGCTTGGAGCTCTACCCTTTCCTTGGGGTCCGTGGCCACAGTTACTGCCCTTGAGAAGCTCACTTGAGTCCATGCTAACACTCCTATAGCAGGTTTCAGGCAGGCACCTTCTGATTGCTAAATTCTAGGGAATTAGGAATAATGAGCCCCAACCACAGGAAACAGGTTCTGCTGCTGGAATGTGACTCAGAATATGACAAAAGTGTCCATGATCATAAGACCCATTTTCTACACTTGAATCAGTACTTACAGATTAATCTCAATTTTTTCCTCCAATAATTACTTGGCAGGTTTAACCCTCCCTAGATATTGCTACAACTCTGAAAGTTTAAAAAATTGCAGAGCATATGGAATGTTTTTTATTTTGGAATGTGCTTTTTCTAAAATTTATAAATGTGGCTGTTATGTTAAAGAATGTTAAGAAAATAGAAAGATGAAAATAACATCATATATAATCCTAAAACCCCAACAATATGTGGCAAATGCCTGGCACAGTAACTGGTGCCTAAGACGTGCTCAGAAATTGTTGAATGAATGAATAGATGTATATTTCTTTTGAAAATCCAGTGAATGACAGATCTTTATACTTCAACGGTGAATTTCATTTTTGGAAATGGCCAAGAGCCCTTTTATGTCAAGTGTGTTGACATGGTGGATTACCAATATGGGTAACAGTTTCTGAACATAATGAGGCTTGACTATCAAATATTGGGGACAACTGGGCTAGATATTAGAAGATTTGGATTCTAGTCTTAGCTCTGACATTACCATGATCTGTAATAGTGGAAATCTATTAGTGCCTCCATGCTTGGCTCTGTCTAGCCATCTCAGCAAGTAAGAGAGCCACAGTCCTTGTTGTTTTGGAGTTTGTAGTGTAGTAAGGGAGAATACAGGCCTTCCCTGATGGCTCAGCATTAAAGAGTCCACCTGGTGAGCAGGAGATGCAGGTTCGATCCCTGGGTTGGGAAGATTCCCCTGGAGGAGATGGCAACCCACTCCAGTATTCTTGCATGGAGAACTCTAGGGACAGAGGAGGTTGATGGGTTAGAGTCGAAAAAGAGTTGGGCATGACTTAGCGAGTAAACAACAACAATAAAGGAAGAAGACATTAGTTCTTCCATGGGGCAGAGGAGGGACAAGATTAGGGACACATGCTAAGAATGGAAGGATCTCAATTTCCTCATCTGTAAAACAAGAGACTTGGACGTTCTGACATGGTATGACTATGGTTAAGTTGTTTGTCTTGATCAGAAAGCAATTTTTGAAATAGATCCGTTTCACTTTACATAGACAACTGCCATAGATTTGGCTTGTGGCTTTTTAGGAGGAGTTAGCAGGAACTGTGGTGTTGGAGAAGACTCTTGAGAGTCCCTTGGACTGCAAGGAGATCCAACCAGTCCATCCTAAAGGAGATCAGTCCTGGGTGTTCATTGGAAGGAATGATGCTGAAGCTGAATCTCCAATACTTTGGCCACCTCATGCGAAGAATTGACTCATTGGAAAAGACTCTGATGCTGGGAGGGATTGCGGGCAGGAGAAGGGGACGGCAGAGGATGAGATGGCTGGATGGCATCACTGACTCAATGGACGTGAGGCTAAGTGAACTCCAGTGGTTGCTGATGGACAGGGAGGCCTGGTGTGCTGTGATTCATGGGGTCGCAAAGAGTCAAACACGACTGAGCGACTGAACTGAACTGAACTGAACTGAGCAAGCTAGGAGCTCCCTGACCTTGATTGTTGCTCCTTTGTTGCTCAAGGGGGAAACTTCAGGGTGGTTGCTGAGGCCAGTGATTATACTGGATCTAGCTTTGCTGTCGGTTGTCTACAAAAAAATTCTTTACATCATGAAGGGACTACAGAGCAATCTAATGATATGGATATTCTAAGTGTTTTTCAGACTTTAGCCATGGTCAGATGGCCTCCTTTCATCAAGTTGAGGCTACGTGTTTTGGTCTTGGCCACTGATCTGATCTATGCTTGGACCTTGTACAAATGAGGCATGTAGTTTTGTAGATATTTAGGTATCAACTCTAGCTAGAAAGTGTGCCCTGCTGGTTCCTTCTCCATGCCCAATGTACCCAATTCTTGACGCATTGCTTGAATGAGAGGATGATTTTGGCTTTGTGTAGTTGCAACCTTGGTTTTCACAAGAGACTCACCAGTTATTGTGGCTGTGTGAATTTGGGCAAGTCACTTTTCTTTCTAGGACTCAATTTTCCAATATTTCCATGAAAGGGTTCCCTTAAACCATCATGGAGTCTTCTCATACCACTAAAGTTCTTCAGATCTAGAGGTGACCCAAAGTAGTCATACCATATTTTCCCATTTTAAAAGCATACTGGCAAACAGGATAGAAATCCAGAATGTTGGGACTGAATAGGTATTAGGCTTTATTTTTAAATTAATTTTTCAACTTATTTATAAAGGCAATGGGCTTCCCAGGTGGTGCTAGTGGTACCTGCCTGCAACGCAGGACACATGAGAGATATGGGTTCGACCTCCTCTGGGTCAGGAGGATCCCTGGAGAAGGACATGGAAACCCACTCCAGTATTCTTGCCTGGAGAATCCCATAGAAAGAGGAGCCTGGCGGAGTAGCCTGCCAACTCCATATAGTTGCAAAGAGCTGAACACAATTGAAGCAACTTAGCATGCATGCATAAATGTAATACTAATCAGGGCAGAAAATATGGAACACAAGTACAGAAATACTAAAAAATATTAGATATTATCTATTCAGAATATTGCATCACTATCCCACCCAGAGGTAATCACTACATATATATATATTAATCTATGTTTATTGAAAAATAACATAAATTTTATCTATTTGTTGTTCAGTTACTAAGTTGTGTCTGACTCTTTGTGACCCCATGGATTGAAGCACACCAGGCTGCTTTGTCCTTCACCATCTCCTGGAGTTGGTTCAGATTCATGTCCATTGAGTCAGTGATGCCATCCAACCATCTCATCCTCTGCTGCCCCCTTCTCCTCCTGCCTTCAATCTTTCCCAGCATCAGAGTCTTTTCCAATGAGTCAGTTCTTTGCATAAGATGGTCAAAGTATTGTGGTTTCATTTTCAGCATCGGTCCTTCCAATGAATATTCAGGACAGATTTATTGACTATGCCAAAGCCTTTGATTGTGTGGATCACAATAAACTGTGGAAAATTGTGAAAAAGATGGGAATACCAGACCACCTGACCTGCCTCTTGAGAAACCTGTATGCAGGTCAGGAAGCAACAGTTAGAACTGGACATGGAAAAACAGACTGGTTCCAAATAGGAAAAGGAGTACATCAAGGCTGTATATTGTCACCCTGCTTATTTAACTTCTATGTAGAGTACATCATGAGAAATGCTGGGATGGAAGAAGCACAAGTTGGAATCAAGATTGCCGGGAGAAATATCAATAATCTCAGATATGCAGATGACACCACTCTTATGCAGAAAGTGAAGAAGAACTAAAAAGCCTCTTGATGAAAGTGAAAAAGGAGAGTGAAAAAGTTGGCTTAAAGCTCAACATTCTAGTCCCATCACTTCATGGGAAATAGATGGGGACACAGAGGAAACAGTGTCAGACTTTATTTTTCTGGGCTCCAAAATCACTGCAGGTGGTGATTGTAGCCATGAAATTAAAAGACGCTTACTCCTTGGAAGAAAAGTTATGACCAACCTAGATAGCATATTCAAAAGCAGAGACATTACTTTGCCGACTAAGGTTCGTCTAGTCAAGGCTATGGTTTTTCTAGTGATCATGTATGGATGTTGGAATCAAGATTGCCGGGAGAAATATCAATAATCTCAGATATGCAGATGACACCACTCTTATGCAGAAAGTGAAGAAGAACTAAAAAGCCTCTTGATGAAAGTGAAAAAGGAGAGTGAAAAAGTTGGCTTAAAGCTCAACATTCTAGTCCCATCACTTCATGGGAAATAGATGGGGACACAGAGGAAACAGTGTCAGACTTTATTTTTCTGGGCTCCAAAATCACTGCAGGTGGTGATTGTAGCCATGAAATTAAAAGACGCTTACTCCTTGGAAGAAAAGTTATGACCAACCTAGATAGCATATTCAAAAGCAGAGACATTACTTTGCCGACTAAGGTTCGTCTAGTCAAGGCTATGGTTTTTCTAGTGATCATGTATGGATGTGAGAGCTGGACTGTGAAGAAGGCTGAGCACCGAAGAATTGATGCTTTTGAACTGCAGTATTGGAGAAGACTGTTGAGAGTCCCTTGGACTGCAAGGAGATCCAACCAGTCCATCCTAAAGGAGATCAGTTTTGGGTGTTCATTGGAAGGACTGATGCTGAAGCTGAAACTCCAATACTTTGGCCACCTCATGCGAAGAGCTGACTAATTGGAAAAGACCCTGATGTTGGGAGATATTGGGGGCAGGAGGAGAAGGGGATGACAGAGATGGCTGGATGACATCACCGACTTTATGGACGTGAGTTTGAGTGAACTCTTGGAGTTTGTGATGGACAGGGAGACCTGGCGTGCTGCGATTCAAGGGGTCGCAAAGAGTTGGACATGACTGAGCGACTGAACTGAACTGAACTGATTTCCTTTAGGATTGACTGGTTTGAGCTCCTTGCAGTCCAAGGGACTCTCAAGAGTCTTCTCCAACACCACAGTTCAAAAGCATCAATTCTTTGGCACTCAGCTTTCTTTATGGTCCAGCTGTCACTCCATACATGACTACTGAAAAACCAAAGCCTTGACTAATGGACCTTTGTTGGCAAAGTAATGTCTCTGCTTTTGAATATGCTGTCAAGGTTGGTTATATTTTTTCTTCCAAGGAGCAAGAGTCTTTTAATTTCATGACTGTATTCACCATCTGCAGTGATTTTGGAGCCCCCCAAAGTAAAGTCTGTCACTGTTTCCATTGTTTCCCCATCTATTTGCCATGAAGTGATGGGACCAGATGCCATGATCTTAGTTATCTGAATGTTGAGTTTTAAGCCAACTTTTTCACTCTCCTTGTTCATCAGGAGGCTCTTTAGTTCTTTGCTTTCTGCCATAAGGGTGGTGTCATCTGCATATCTGAGATTATTGATATTTCTCCCGGCAATCTTGATTCCACCTTGTGCTTCACCCAGCCCGGCATTTCACATGATGTACTCTGTGTATAAGTTAAACAAGCAGTGTGACAATATACAGTCTTCACATACTACTTTCCAAATTTGGAAGCAGTCTGTTGTTCCATGTCAGTTCTGTTGCTTCTTGACTTGCATAAAGATTTCTCAGGAGGTAGGTCAGTTGGTCTCTTATTCCTATCTCTTTGAGAATTTTCCACAATTTGTTGTGATCCACACAGTCAAAGGCTTTGGCATAGTCAATAAAGTGGAAGTAGATGTTTTCTGGAACTCTTGCTTTTCTGATGATCCAACGGATGTTGGCAATTTGATCTCTGGTTCCTCTGCCTTTTCTAAATCCAGCTTGAATGTCTGGAATTTCATGGTTCATGTACTGTTGAAGCCTGGCTTAGAGACTTTCGGCATTACTTGGCTAGCGTGTGAGATGAGTGCAATTGTGCAGTAGTTTTAGCCTTCTTTGGCATTGCCTTTTGTTCAGGATTGGAATAAAAACTGACCTTTTCCGGTCCTGTGGCCACGGCTGAGATTTCCAAATTTGCTGGCATATTGAGTGCAGCACTTTCACAGCATCATCTTTTAGGATTTGAAGGAGCTCAACTAGAATTCCATCACCTCCACTAGCTTTGTTCATAGTGATGCTTCCTAAGGCCCACTTAACTTCACATTCCAGGATATCTGGCTCTAGGTGAGTGGTCATGCCATCGTGGTTACCTGGGTCATGAAGATCTGTTTTTGTACAGTTCTTCTGTGTATTCTTGCCACCTCTTCTTAATATCTTCTGCTTCCCTTAAGTCCATACCATTTCTGTCCTTCCCATCTTTGCATGAAATGTTCCCTTGGTATCTCTAATTTTCCTGAAGAGATCTTTAGTCTTTCCCATTGTATTGTTTTCCTCTACTTCTTTGCATTGATCACTGAGGAAGGCTTTCTTATCTCTCCTAGCTACTCTTTGGAACTCTGTATTCAAATGGGTATATATTTCCTTTCTCCTTTGCCTTTCACTTCTCTTCTTTTCTCAGCCATTTGTAAGGCCTCCTCAGACAACCATTTTGTCTTTTTGCATTTCTTTTTCTTGGGGATGGTCTTGATCTCTGCCTGCTGTACAATGTCATGAACCTCCATCCACGGTTCTTCAGCACTCTGTCTATCAGATCTAATCCCTTGAATCTATTTGTCACTTCCACTGTATAATCATAAGGAATTTGATCTAGGTCATACCTGCATGGTCTACTGGTTTTCCCTATTTTCTTCAATTTAAGTCTGAATTTTGCAATAACGTGTTTGTGATCTGAGCTACAGTCAGCCCCCAGTCTTTTTTTTTTGCTGACAGTACAGAGCTTCTGCACCTTTGGCTGTGAAGAATAGAATTAATCTGATTTCAGTACTGACCATCTGATGATGTCCATGTGTAGAGTCTTCTCTTGTGTTGTTGGAAGAGGGTGTTTGCTATGACCAGTGCATTCTTTTGGCAAAACTCTATTAGCCTTTGTCCTGCTTCATTCTGTATTCCAAGGCCAAATTCGCCTGTTACTCCAGGTATCTCTTGGCTTCCTACTTTTGTATTCCAGTCCCCTATGATGAAAAGGACATCTTTTTTGGATATTAGTTCTAGAAGGTCTTGTAGGTCTTTATAGAATCATTCAACTTCAGGTTCTTCAGCATTAACGGTTGGGGCATAGACTTGGATTACTGCGATGTTGAATGGTTTGTCTTAGAAACGAACAGAGATCATTCTGTCATTTTTGAGATTGCACCCAAGAACAGCATTTTGGATTCTTTTGTTGACTATGAGGAGGTGGCCGCTGCACCTGAGCGCGGCCGAGAGCTACCCCACTTCTGAGGTCAGGGGCAGCGGCCTAGAGTGCCAGGCTGCGATGGCGCAGGAACGGCCGAGAGGAGCTACCCCGTGTCCGAGGTCAGTGGCAGCCGGGAAGAGACACCCCGCGTCCGAAGTCAGGGCGGTGGCCTGGAGGAACTACCCCGCGTCCAAGGCCAGTGGCAGCAGGGAGGAGACACCCTGCATCTGAGGTCTGGGGCGGCTGGGAGAAGCCACCTCGCCCCCGAGGCCAGGAGCGGCAGCTGGGAGGAGCAACCCGAGGAGTGGTGGCTGGGCAGGCACAGGAGGGCCTAGAGGAGCTATCTTACGTTGAAGGTCAGNTCACCAGTTGATGGGCATTTGGATATAAAGTGTTTTTTTGTACAACATTGTATGCTGCCTGATCAAAACTCATCAGAATTTTCAAATTAACTAAGAGCTATTTTCCTTTGGTGGCTCAGAGGTTAAAGCGCCTGCCTGGAATGCAGGAGACCTGGGTTCGATCCCTGGGTTGGGAAGATCCCCTGGAGAAGGAAATGGCAACCCACTCCAGTACTCTTGCTTGGAGAATCCCATGGAGGGAGGAGCCTGGTAGGCTACAGTCCATGGGGTCACAAAGAGTCGGACACGACTGAGCGACTTCACTCACTCACTCAAGTATTTTGAAGAAAGCAAATAACTGTGACACAAAGATGTTAAAAAGATGACACATATCAGGTATGTGAAAGGGGAGCTTGTTGTATATAATATTTAGCAATTGCTTTATCAATCATTGATGTATCTGTCGTTTAGCACTGTTTATTCTAGCACTGAAGAGCAAAGGACTAAAGCATTCCCACCTTTGTCTTAAATTCCTGAAACAAAATTCTTAAGGTTATATAACTGCCACTGAATAATTCAATTTCATTTATTTTGCTATAACTACTCACCAGCACAGGGGTCTTGTTCACCTTAACAGTATTTTTAACAGTAAGACTGGAAACCAAAAACACGGTGGATGTGAAGCAGGTTGGAAATGAAATCCAGCAGAGTTCTCTCATTTTTCATACTCCACGCTGATGACATTTTGTCTGTAGTAAGCAGCCCATTCCCATGCAGTTACCTTCAGGGGTAGCTTCCCAGGGTCACTGAAGCCGGTAGCCTGGTTTTG
Organism: Aepyceros melampus; assembly: GCA_006408695.1. Taxonomy (NCBI): domain Eukaryota; kingdom Metazoa; phylum Chordata; class Mammalia; order Artiodactyla; family Bovidae; genus Aepyceros; species Aepyceros melampus. Next base: position 84,399 of record SJXQ01007305.1, on the reverse strand, counting down.
TGAACGATCTGCTCACCCATATGAGAATACCCATTACCTGTTTTGAATTTCCAGCTCCGTTGTCTGTTTCATTTATCAAGGGGTCTAATTTCTAATTCTTGTAAATCTAAAGTGTAGTCCCTGAGGTAGCAGATGATCAATAAAGTTTGCTGGATAAATGAATATGTGCTAAGTAAACTGTTTAGAATTTTGGAATTTGTTTTTCCAGGTGGCAGCTATTTTTAGTATATTCTAAGTGGGTTGAAGTGAAAAGGACCCCTTCTTGACCCCACTTATAATTTCCACTATGGGTCAGTTATTGGGAAGAAATTCCACGTGGTTCCTCTCATTTGCCTAGAGGAATTCAGTGGGAACTGGCCACTCCTCACTCATTGGCTTTCTGTAGCTGAGGAATATATTATAGATCCCTAAAAAGCCTCTCTTTTGTGCACTGGGGTTTCAAAGCTAGCATCCACATTTCCCTTCAGATCTAAAACTTTGCATTCATAACCATTTTATGTAATGCTGGGTCCCTCGAGGAAGAACTGAGAGGGAAGTCAGATTTAAACACAGTGATGGCAGTTCTATGTCCAGTTTTTTAAGGAATCTCCACGCTGTTCTCCATAGTGGCTGTACTAGTTTGCATTCCCACCAACAGTGTAAGAGGGTTCCCCTTTCTCCACACCCTCTCCAGCATTTATTGCTTGTGGACTTTTGGATAGCAGCCACTCATTGTGGTTTTGATTTGCATTTCTCTGATAATGAGTGATGTTGAGCATCTTTTCGTTTGTTTGTTAGCCATCTGTATGTCTTCTTTGGAGAAATGTCTGTTTAGTTTTTTGACCCACTTTTTGATTGGGTCATTTATTTTTCTAGAATTGAGCTACAGGTGTGCTTGTATATTTTTGAGATTAATTCTTTATCAGTTGCTTTGCTTGCTATTATTTTCTCCCATTCTGAAGGCTGTCTTTTCACCTTGCTTTTAGTTTCCTTTGTTGTTCAGAAGCTTTTAATTTTAATTAGGTCCCATTTGTTTATCTTTGCTTTTATTTCTGATATTCTGGAAGGTGGGTCATAGAGGATCTTGCTGTGGTTTATGTCAGAAAGTGTTTTGCTTATGTTTTCCTCTAGGAGTTTAATAGTTTCTGGTCTTACATTTAGATCTTTAATCCATTTTGATTTTATTTTGTGTATGGTGTTAGAAAATGTTCTAGTTTCATTCTTTTACAAGTGGTTGACCAGTTTTCCCAGCACCACTTGTTAAAGAGATTGTCTTTAATCCATTGTATATTCTTGCCTCCTTTGTCAAAGATAAGGTGTCCATAGGTGTGTGGATTTATCTCTGGGCTTTCTATTTTGTTCCATTTATCTATATTTCTGTCTCTGTGCCAGTACCATACTGTCTTGATACACACTGAGGAAACCAGAATAGAGACACGTGTACCCCAATGTTCATCGCAGCACTGTTTATAATAGCCAGGACATGGAAGCAACCTAGATGTCCATCAGCAGATGAATGGATAAGAAAGCTGTGGTACATATACACAATGGAGTATTACTAAGCCATTAAAAAGAATACATTTGAATCAGTTCTAATGAGGTGGATGAAACTGGAGCCTATTATACAGAGTGAAGTAAGCCAGAAAGAAAAACACCAATATAGTATACTAATGCACATATATGGAATTTAGAAAGAAGATAACGATAACCCTGTATGTGAGACAGCAAAAGAGACACAACTGTATAGAACAGTTTTTTGGACTCTGTGGGAGAGGGCAAGGGTGGGGTGATTTGGGAGAATGGCATTGAAACATGTAAAATATCATATGTGAAACAAATCGCCACTCCAGGTTTGATGCATGATACAGGGTGCTTGGAGCTGGTGCACTGGGATGATCCAGAGGGATGGGATGGGGAGGGGGGTGGAAGGGGGGTTNACACAACTGTATAGAACAGTTTTTTGGACTCTGTGGGAGAGGGCAAGGGTGGGGTGATTTGGGAGAATGGCATTGAAACATGTAAAATATCATATGTGAAACAAATCGCCACTCCAGGTTTGATGCATGATACAGGGTGCTTGGAGCTGGTGCACTGGGATGATCCAGAGGGATGGGATGGGGAGGGGGGTGGAAGGGGGGTTCAGAATGGGGAACACATGTACACTTATGGCAGATTCAAGTCAATGTATGGTAAACCAATAAAAAAAACAAAATAAACACAGTGATGGTAATATCTCCCTTATGTATCTGCATTATTTTTTAAATTAATTTTTATTGGAGTATAGTTGATTGACAGTGCTGTGATACAGTAAAGTGAATCAATTATACATATATCCACTCTTTCTTAGAGTCTTCTCCTGTAGAGGTCGTTGCAGAGTATTGAGTAGAGTTCCCTGTACTATATAGTAAGTTCTTATTTCTTACCCTCACCCTAATTTCCTGTGGCCTCTATGCCCTCCTTTTTTTTTCACTTTAAACCTTTTATTTTGTTTTGGGGTATAGCTGATTAACAGTGTTGTGACAGTTTCAGGTGAACAGGGAAGGGACTCAGCCATACATATAGATGTATCCTTTCTCTCCCAAACTCTCCTCCCATCCAGGTTGGCACCTAACATTGAGCAGAGTTCCCTGTGCTACCCAGTAGGTCCTTGGTATTATCTGTTTTAAATACATTACAGTGTCCATGCCCATCCCAAACTCCCTAACTATCCCTTCCCCAGCAACCATAAGTTCATTCTCTAAGCCTGCTCCATACCCTTCTTTACAGTGAAACCAGAGTAATCTTTTTTTAATATAAATTTGTTTATTTTAATTGGAGGTTAATTACTTTACAATATTGTATTGGTTTTGCCATACATCAACATGTATCTGCCACAGTATACATGTGTTCCCCATCCTGAACCCCCCCACTCCTCCCTCCCCATACCATCCCCCTGGGTTGTCTCAGTGCACCAAGCAGAAATCTTGCGATGCCATACCCTACCTGAAACTCTCTCCAGTAGCTTTCCTTCACTCCATCTCACCTACCCTGTTCCAACAAAGCTCCTTCCTAATGTGACCTCTGCTTCCTTTTCTAGTGTCACCTCTGGTCTCTCATCCCTTCTTATATATCTTAGCTCATGAATACTTAGCATGAGGGACTGGCTACATGGATGTTTTCAGTTATGACTGAGAGGAGATGGAGATAACCCTGAACAAGGTGAGCAGTGTCACTGATGTCAGTAATGGCAGCTAATCTGCTGAATGTGCTGTGCATCCCTGAGAAAGTCAAAGATGTGAGACAAGGCTCTGGTTTGACCCTCTGTTGGCTACAGTTTCCATGTGCATCTCAGAGCGTACTGTCTTTGTTGACAGTTGCTAACCACTTCTTACTTCTCAAATAGTGCAGTGATCCCAGTTCTGGGGAAATGTGCTGGGATGGTCTCCCATATGAGGCTACCACAAAGCTCCTTCCAAAGGCATTTTCTAAAGAAAATTTGGACTCTCTGCAACGTACAGGTTTTGTGCTGACTTTGGATCTCTTGAATGGTTAACAATGACCTTCAGTATCAGCGCAGATCCTCAAGCTTTCCCAGCTCCCCAGCATGTGCCCTGACCTGATAAGTCCCCCTGTGTTCTTGTTCTCTGTTCTCAAATTCAAGCCTCAGCCCACACTGACTCCCTAGGAGCTTTCTCTGACCCTCCTCACACTGTGCTTAATCACTACCTGCACTTCTGTGCTAACAGATGCCTTCCTTGCCTCAGGATCTATTAGGAGTGGTGATGTGTTAGCTTTTTAATTCTAACATTCCTTCTACATTTATTGCTTGACCCGCTTCCATAAAGCAGATCTGTCATAAATGGGTCTATTTGCCCTGAAATACAGTTATTACAGACAAGGTAGGATGGATACTTAATTCTTCTCTTTAATTACCAATTTGCAAAGGAAGATGTTGCTTTAGTAACCACTTCAAATGGTAACAAATATACTTTTTTGTTCCTAGGTTTTTTGTTTTTCTTTTTTTTTTTTTTTGAGTATCATTATGGACTCATGGCTTTCATAAGTCCCAAGTATTTCAATCCATTATAATCATTGTTTCTTTTAGGTCTCCAATCATGATAATTTTGGGCAGCATGAGCTCCTTCTGGGTGGTTCTTGTGTCTTTTTGACATATCCAATTACTATTTGAAAGCTTCTTTGCTTTTGAACACTACAATGTGTTCCAGGCTCAACTTGTACCTTCCCTAACCCAGTCCTGAAAGCAACCAGTTCTCCAAGAAAAACAGATTTTTGTAAAGCAAAATCAGAGTGCTAGATGTGATTATACCTACTTTAGTGACATCGTTGCTAGACCATTTCAATGGACTAAGATAGATAATATACAATTAGTAGAATCATTCATTCATTTTACTATTTCCACTGCAATGTCAATGTTACTTTTATAGTTAATTTTTGATCTCATGATTGAATCTTTTATTCTCTTTGGCAGTCATTCATAATTCCTCACTTGTTTTATTGTATGACATAAATAAAATGGTTTCAGAATAACAGTATGAGCTTTCTCACTAACATACTACAGTCAGATTTAAATTACCCTGTAGTTGTTTTTGTCCATGGAACATGTTCTGCAGAGGATGTTCAATCAAAGTACTGTGGTCAAAGCATCTTGGAGGGAAAAATAATCATTTCTCTGTGTGGTTATGTTACTAAATTGATGGATGGTTGGGTTTAGTTGTCTTGGTTTATTCTCAATTTTTAGAAAGGCTTTTAAAAATTAGCTTTACTTTTAATAGGTATGAACTTACATCAGTCAAAGGGTGTGACGGTATAGAAACGCAAATACAAGGAAGTTTTGTGTCCTCTTTTCCCTCCACAATTCTCCAATACATTTCCTGTGAAGTAACCGGGGTTGCAAAAGACGTGGATATAACTTAGCGACTAACAGCCACCACAAACGACATTTTTGTTAGTTTCTTGTTTGTATTTCCTGTGCTCTTTTGTTGTTTTTGCAAATGTATGAAACATATGGAGATTATTTTCTTGTCTTAGACAAGAGGAAACATATTATAGCTTGTTTACACTTAGTCCTGTTTTCACTTAGAAATATACCCTGGTGAATTCTCTGTATTACTGCAGAGACAGTTCTCATTCTCCAAGTCCGCACAGTCTTCCACTGTGTGAATGGACCATGGCTTCTTTAACGGCACCTGATGGCTGGACATGTCAGTTGTTTCAATGTCTCGACTTACAAATAATGCTACAATTAATGGCCTTCCATGTATATACTCTCACGTTCTATCTAAGTGTTCTATGGGACTGATTTCTAGAAGTAGAATTAATGCATCAAAGAGTAAATGAATTGTACTTCTAGTAGATACTGCCAAAGCCCAGGGATTTTTTTCTGTTTTATATGCAAATAGATGATAGCTTAGTTGGTAAAGAATTGCCTGCAATGCAGGAGACCCTGCTTCAATTCCTGGTTAGGGACGATCCACTGGAGAAGGAGAAGGCTATCCACTCCAGTATTCTGGTCTGGAGTATTCCATAAACTGTATAGTCCATGGGGTTGCAAAGAGTTGGACACAACTGAGCGACTTTCAGTTCAGTTCAGTTCAGTTCAGTTGCTCAGTCATGTCCAACTCTTTGCGACTCCATGAATTGCAGCACGCCAGGCCTCCCTGTCCATCACCAACTCCTGGAATTCACCCAGACCCACACCCATCGAGTTGGTGATGCCGTTCAGCCATCTCATCCTCGGTCGTCCCCTTCTCCTCCTGCCCCCAATCCCTCCCAGCATCAGGGTCTTTTCCAATGAGTCAGCTCTTTGCATGAGGTGGCCAAAGTACTGGAGTTTCAGCTTCAGCACCATTCCTTCCAAAGAAATCCCAGGGCGACTTTCATTTTCATGCAAATAGAAAAGCCTCCATTTGAAGAGTGTTGGAGCTGAAAGAACTTCAGATCACTTCTGGGATATTCTGTGATACTTGTTTAGTTTGTGAAGCATCAGGAAGTTATGGTGGATCCCCAGTCACCACTGTGATCTTTCCAGGACTTGTCCCATTTCATCCTCTCAACAGTTCTAAGAGGTAGATAATAAGCAGGTGAACTTTGTCTTTCTGTATCATTAGCAAGGTGGACTCTTCCTGTTATTGGGGGTAGTAAACAGGATTACCATCTTCTTCTCCTTCCTCCAGGAGTAAACAAGTACATTTCTTAGGAAAGAAATCAAATAAAACAAAAATAGTATTCTGGCAACCCCACGTCCAAGGAGCAGTGGCTGCACGGGTGCAGGAGGGCCGAGGGAGCTGCTCCATGTTCAAGGTCAGGAGGGGCAGTGGTGAGGAGATGCCCCTCATCCAAGATAAGGAGCAGCGGCTGCACTTTGCTGGAGCAGCCCTGAAGAGATACCCCATGTTCAAGGTAAGAGAAAGCCAAGTAAGATGGTAGGTGTTGTGAGAGGATATCAGAGGGCAGACACACTGAAACCATCTCACAGAAAACTAGCCAGTCTATTCACATGGACCACAGCCTTGTCTAATTCAATGAAACTAAGCCATGTCATGTGGGGCCACCCAAGATGGGTTGGTCATGGTGGAGAGGTCTGACAGAATGTGGTCCACTGGAGAAGGGAATGGCAAACCACTTCAGTATTCTCGCCTTGAGAACCCCATGAACAATATGAAAAGGCAAAATGACAGGATACTGAAAGAGGAACTCCTCAGGTCAGTAAGTGCCCAATATGCTACTGGAGATCTTTGGAGAAATAACTCCAGAAAGAATGAAGGGATGGAGCCAAAGCAAAAACAATACCCCGCTGTGGATGTGACTGGTGATAGAAGCAAGGTCCGATGCTGTAAAGAGCAATATTGCATAGGAACCTGGAATGTTAGGTCCATGAATCAAGGCAAATTGGAAGTGGTCAAACAAGAGATGGCAAGAGTGAACGTCGACATTCTAGGAATCAGTGAACTAAAATGGACTGGATGGGTGAATTTAACTCAGATGACCATTATATCTACTATTGCAGGCAGGAATCCCTCAGAAGAAATGGAGCAGCCATCATGGTCAACAAAAGAGTCAGAAATGTAGTACTTGGATGCAATCTCAAAAACAACAGAATGATCTCTGTTCATTTACAAGGCAAGCCATTCAATATCACAGTAATCCAAGTCTATGCCCCAACCAGTAATGCTGAAGAAGCTGAGGTTGAATGGTTCTGTGAAGACCTATAAGATTTTGTAGAACTAACACATAAAATTGATGTTCTTTTCATTATAGGGGACTGGAATGCAAAAGTAGGAAGTCAAGAAACACCTGGAGTAACATGCAAATTTGGCCTTGGAATGTGGAATGAAGCTGGACAAAGGCTAATAGAGTTTTGCCAAGACAACGCACTGGTCATAGCAAACACCCTCTTCCAACAACACAAGAGAAGACTCTACACACGGACATCACGAGATGGTCAACACTGAAATTAGACTGATTATATTCTTTGCAGCCAAAGATGGAGAAGCTCTATGCAACCAGCAAAAACAAGACTGGGAGCTGACTGTGGCTCAGATCATGAATTCCTTATTGCCAAATTCAGACTTAAATTGAAGAAAGTAGGGAAAACAAATAGAACATTCAGGTATGACCTAAATCAAATCCCTTATGACTATACAGTGGAAGTGAGAAATAGGTTTGAGGGACTAGATCTGATAGAGTGCCTGATTAACTATGGACGGAGGTTCGTGACATTGTACAGGAAACAGGGATCAAGACCATCCCAATGGAAAAGAAATGCAAAAATGTAAAATGGCTGTCTGAGGAGGCCTTACAAATAGCTGTGAAAACAAGAGAAGTGAAAAGCAAAGGAGAAAAGGAAGGATATAAGCATCTGATTGCAGAGTCCCAAAGAATAGCAAGAAGAGATAAGAAAGCCTTTCTCAGCAACCAATGCAAAGAAATAGAGGAAAACAACAGAATGGGAAAGACTAGAGATCTCTTCAAGAAAATTAGAGATACCAAGGGAACATTTCATGCAAAGATGGGCTCGATAAAGGACAGAAATGGTATGGACCTAACAGAAGCAGAAGATATTAAGAAGAGGTGGCAAGAATACCTGGAAGAACTGTACAAAAAAGATCTTCATGACCTGGATAATCATGATGATGTGATCACTCACCTAGAGCCAGACATCCTGGAATGTGAAGTCAAGTGGGCCTTAGAAAGCATCACTACGAACAAAGCTAGTGGGGTGATGGGATTCCAGTTGAGCTATTTCAAATCCTGAAAGATGATGCTGTGAAAGTGCTGCACTCAAAATGCTAGCAAATTTGGAAAACTCAGCAGTGGCCACAGGACTGGAAAAGGTCAGTTTTCATTCCAATTCCAAAGAAAGGCAATGCCAAAGAATGCTCAAACTACCACACAATTGCACTCATCTCACACACTAGTAAAGTAATGCTCAAAATTCTCCAAGCCAGGCTTCAGCAATACGTGAACCGTGAACTTCCAGATGTTCAAGCTGGTTTTAGAAAAGGCAGAGGAACCAGAGATCAAATTGCCAACATCCTCTGGATCATCAAAAGAGAAAGAGAGTTCCAGAGAACGTCTATTTCTGCTTTATTGATTTGGCCAAAGCCTTTAACTGTGTGGATCACAATAAACTGTGGAAAATTCTGAAAGAGATGGGAATACCAGACCACCTGACTGGCCTCTTGACAAACCTATATGCAGATCAGGAAGCAACAGTTAGAACTGGACATGAAACAACAGACTGGTTCCAAATAGTAAAAGGAGTACGTCAAGGCTGTATATCGTCACCCTGCTTATTTAACTTACATGCAGAGTACATCATGAGAAGTGCTGGGCCGGAAGAAGCACTTGTTGAAATCAAGATTGTCCAGAGAAATATCACTAACATCAGATATGCAAATGACACCACCCTTATGGCAGAAAGTGAAGAGGCACTAAAAAGCCTCTTGATTAAAGTGAAACAGGGGAGTGAAAATGTTGGCTTAAAGCTCAACATTCAGAAAACCACGATCATGGCATCTGGTCCCATCACTTCATGGCAAATAGATGGGGAAACAGTGAAAACAGCGTCAGACTTCATTTTTTTGTGCTCCAAAATCACTGCAGATGTTGACTGCAGCCATGAAATTAAAAGACACTTACTCCTTGCAAGGAAAGTTATGACCAACCTAGATATCATATTCAAAAGCAGAGACATTACTTTGCCAAGAAACGTCCGTCTAGTTAAGGCTATGGTTTTTCCTGTGGTCATGTATGGATGTGAGAGTTGAACTGTGAAGAAAGCTGAGCCCTGAAGAATTGATGATTTTGAACTGTGGTGTTGGGGAAGACTCTTGAGAGTCCCTGGACTGCAAGGAGATCCAACAAGTCCATTCTAAAGGAGATCAGTGCTGGATGTTCTTTGGAAGGAATGATGTTAAAGCTGAAGCTCCAGTACTTTGGCCATCTCATGTGAATAGTTCATTGGAAAAGACTTTGATGCTGGGAGGGATTGGGGGCAGGAGGAGAAGGGGACGACAGAGGATGAGATGGGTGGATGTCATCACCGACTCGATGGACGTGAGTTTGAATGAACTTCGGGAATTGGTGATGGACAGGGAGCCCTGATGTGCTGCAGTTCATGAGATCGCAAAGAGTCGGACACAACTGAGCGACTGAACTGAACTGATATATATTTTTTACTTCAAGGGTCACATTTCCACTCCATATATTTATGGGAAAAAAGCAGCTTAATTTATAGATGTTTATTAAAAAAAACCAAAACCAAAACCAAAAATGACTCACCTCAAACAACACATAAATTCTTCAAGAGTAAAAATAGTGAAAGTCAATAATATTTTTTCTAAATCCATGTTATTTATTCTCTCAGAAATAGTTTTGAAAGTCTATCATGTACTGATAGAGGAAGTAATATATGCATCTCTTCCCTTGTGTAGATTACATTCCAGAAGAAAGAAAAATAGAAAATCAACATTGAAGTAATCAGACTATGGTAAGTGTTGGAGAATAATAAAGCTTCTGACAGGGGAAAAAGCTTTGAGTGACATGACTGATTTGTTTTAGTAGAATCCTAAAGCCTGAAGTGAAGATCCAGCTCACTGGAAAAGATCCTGATGCTGGGAACTTTTGATGGCAAAAGGAGAAGAGGGCAGCAGAGGATAAGATGTTTAGATATCACTGACTCAATCGACATAAATTTGAGCAAATTCCAGGACTTCCCACATGGCGCTAAGTAGGTCAAAAAAAAAAAAAAAAAAAAAACCTGCCTGCCAATACAGAAGACCTTAGAGATGCAGGTTTGGCCCCTGAGTCTGGAAGATCCCCTGGAGGAAAACATGACAACCCACTCCAGTATTCTTGCTTGGAGATCTCATGGACAGAGGAACGTGGCAGTCTATAGTCCAAAGGGATTGCAAAGAGTCAGACATGATTTAGCAACTGAACAATAACAACAAAACAAAATCAAGGCTGACAAAGGCAGTAGGCACATTACAGGCAGCTTGCACTGCTAATACAGCTACAATGGAGGCTGAAAGATGCAACTCTGTTGTCTAGAAATTCAGCACGACACTTGATTTTTTCATTTTAACATTTCTAGTTGAAAATGTGAGACAAGTATCACCAAATGTTGGATTCAGTCATGTGTCTATACTCTAGCCATAAGATGTTAGATCGAAAATTGTGAATATTCTGTGCTTTTACCCTACCTGAAAACTAGCAAGTTAGTCTGCCATAGAAAGTCAAGACCAAGTTGCCATGATGAGGCCATTCTTTTGAATGTTGAGACAGTAGTTCCTATGTTGAATACACACCTTTCAAGGCTAATAAAAGGCATATACCTCCTTGGTTAGAGACAAATACCATTTATACTCTTGTATTAGTTCCCTATACATTAATTCAGGGCTTCTCAGCTGGCTCAGTGGTAAAAATTTGCCTGCCAAGCAGGAGACACGGGTTCGATCCCTGGGTCGAGAAGATCCTCTGAAGAAGGAAATGGCAAACCACTCCAATATTCTTGCCTGGGAAATCCTATGTACAGAGGAAACTGGAGGGCTTCAGTCCATGGGGTCTCAAAGAGTCAGACACCACTTTGCAACTAAACCATCAAAACCACACATCAATCCCCACAAGGCAAAACAATGAGAACTAGAGATTATCTGTACATGCAGTGGGGTACTTTACAGGAGATAAAGCTCCAAATTAGGAAAACCCTAATCTTATGTAGGGTTGCTCATAACTGTCTATCCTCTCCTCCAGAGAGAGAGAAAGCAACAAGAATGATATCTTAACTGTGGAATGTAAACAAATATCTCTGAGGGTGAAGGGGAAGCCATCTCTACATTTATCATCCTGAGATATAAAGACAAAATATTCTTAAATTCTCCATACCAAAAATTGGCTGTAAATGCTTTTACTCAAGGGACTCCAGCTATGTGGGAATGCAAAAAAAAAAAAAAAAGAAAGAAAGAAAAATCTATAGAAAAATGTCTCTCAACACAAGGAAGCCTAATAAAAATAATATGCTTTTTCAGATTTGATAGTGGGTTTCAGTCTCTTCCTCAAAAGGCAAAATATTTTGCAAATGTATAAGAAAAGGGAATAGTTGGATAAATGTGTGTGCATTCCTTCATGCTAAGTTACTTCAGTTGTGTCAGATTCTTTGCAACCCTATGTACTGCAGGTGGCCAGTTTCCTCTGTCCATGGGATTTTTTCAAGTAAGAACACTGGAGTGGATAGCCATTCCTTCCTTCAGGAGATCTTTACAATCCAGTGATCAAACTCATGTCTCTGGCATTACAGATGGATTCTTTACCACTGAGCCACTAGGGAAACCCTAGTTGGATGGACAAGAGAAATGATAAATGTCTGCTAAAATTGACCTCAAAGGTGGCAAATTCATTGGGCCCATAATGTGGACAGAAACTTGATTTCTTCTCATGTCTTCATTTTCCATCTTGGTTAACTTCAACTCTCAGCTGTTAAAAATATAGTTAACAGGAGTCCCAGGAGTCATATAAAAAAATCAGTGTCAACAAAAATCACAGCAACAACCACAATAATAAAAATGCATTTTAAAACAAGAGAGACACTATGTTTTCCTATGTCTCTATTTTGTGATTGAGGAAACCTTAATTAGAAGTTTTCCGTCAGAATTTACTTTGAGTTCTGCTGTCTAGAATCGGATCACATGCCTGTCTCTGACTCTATCGCTAGTGTAAAGAGTATGAACTGACCAGAAGTGGCTTAATCAATTCAAGTAGATATGGAAATGACCACCAGAGGGTGCAGCGGGAATGGCAACTGACCTGGATTAGACAATGATCCTGAAATAACCAGGTCGCATAAGAACTGGATGCTAATAGTTGGTGGGAGTAAAGAAAGTTTTCCAGGAGAAAATCCAACATGGTAAAAAGTGAGGCAGGTAGAGTTTTTCCAAGAACAGAAAGTAGCTCAGCTTAACTGGAACTTTGATTTCAAAAATGTAGTTTCCAGAAATAAGACCAAAGAAGTAATAAGGTTTAATCATGAACAGTCATGTATTAAGAATGTTTAAACTTTCCTTAGGGATATGTTTATATAAATTGTATACAGTGTCTCCAGCAGAATTGATTCTATAATTCCATACAACATGTATCCTACATTAACATTAATTTGAAGATTTGGAACTAATTTCACAAAATACTTATTTCTTGGAATTTCGGTCTTCTGTCTCCAAACTAAGTTTTCATTATTGCATACTATCTTACAAGAGACTAAAATTCAAGGTAGACCAATGTTTACAGGTAATGAAATATAATTTATTAATCAGAGTAAAACAAAAATGTTGGAAGGGATAGAAACTCAATAGTTCTTCAGTAAATCTGCACCCTTAAGGATAAAATGTTGTAATCTTGGTGATATTTTCAAGATGATTTTTGGAGACTACTCTGATAATGAGTTACTTTGATGATTATTTTCATAAGTAATAAACATATGACATTCTTAGTCCAGATTATGAGAAAGTTTGTTCTTCCTACATTTTAATCCCATTGCAATGCTATATGACAGTATGCTCTGTGATAGACCTGATGTCACTGAAAATTTCAAAATGGGAAATGTTTTTCAGAACAACCCCTGAATCAAAATAAGTAAGTGAACCATCTCAAAACACACAGAGTTAAATTAAAAGTTACTTTAATTAGAATTTGAAACAAAATAGGAAGAGGAATAATAAATTTAAAGCACCACAGAAATACATGCATAGGCATTCTTTACCTTCTAAAGTAAGACACACTTGCAGTTGAACACACTAGACAATGAGAATGTATTATGATTTAGTGCTTCTTGAAAGGAAATTGTTATTAATACTTTATCTGATTATAGGAGGTTTGGCTATTGCATGTTTCTCATTTACTGTGGTCCTGCCAAATGGTGGTCAGTTCAGTTCAATTCGTCGCTCAGTCGTGTCCTACTCTTTGTGACCCCATGAACCGCAGCACGCCAGGCCTCTCTGTCCATCATCAACTCCCAGAGTCCACCGAAACCCATGTCCATTGAGTTGGTGATGCCATCTAACCATCTCATCCTCTGTCATCCCCTTCTCATCCTGCCTTCAATGTTCTCAACATCAGGGTCTTTTCAAATGAGTCAGCTCTTCACATGAGGTGGCCAAAGTATCAGAGTTTCAGCTTCAACATCAGTCCTACCAATGAACACCCAGGATTGATCTCCTTTAGAATGGACCAATTGGAGGTCCTTGCAGTCCAAGGGACTCTCAAGAGTCTTCTCCAACACCACAGTTCAAAAGCATCAATTCTTCAGGGCTCAGCTTTCTTTACAGTCCAACTCTAACATCCTTACATGACCACTGGGAAAACCATAGCCTTGACTAGACGGACCTTTGTTGATGAAGTAATGTCTCTGCTTTTGAATACGCTATCTAGGTTGGTCATAAATTTCCTTCCATGGAGAAAATCTCTTTTAATTTCATGGGTGCAGTCATCATCTGTAGTGATTTTGGAGCCTAGAAAAATAAAGTCAGCCACTGTTTCCACTGTTTCCCCATCTATTTGCCATGAAGTGATGGGACCAGATGCCATGATCTTCGTTTTCTGAATGTTGAGCTTTAAGCCAACTTTTTCACACTCCTCTTTCACTTTCATCAAGAGGCTTTTTAGTTCCTCTTCACTTTCTGCCATAAGGGTGGTTCCATCTGCATATTTCTCCCGGCAATCTTGATTCAAGCTTGTGGTTCCTCTAGCCCAACGTTTCTCATGATGTACTCTGCATATAAGTTCAATAAGCAGGGTGACAATATACAGCCTTGATGTACTTCTTTTCCTATTTGGAACCAGTATGTTGTTCCATATCGAGTTCTAACTGTTGCTTCCTGACCTGGATACAGGTTTCTCAAGAGGCAAGTCAGGTTTTCTGGTATTCCCATCTCTTTCAGAATTTTCCACAGTTTATTGTGAACACACAGTTGAAGGCTTTGACACAGTCAATACAGAAATAGATTTTTTTTTTTTTTCTGGAACTCTCTTGCTTTTTCGATGATCCAGAGGATGTTGGCAATTTGATTTCTGGTTCCTCTGCCTTTTCTAAACCCAGCTTGAATATCTGGAAGTTCACAGTTTATGTATTGCTGAAGCCTGGCTTGGAGAATTCTAAGCATTACTTTACTAGTGTGTAAATAGGACTTATCTAAGGGTTCAGTGGAAATGAATCTGCCTGACAATGCAGGAGATCCAGGTTTGATTCCTTGTCTGGAAAGATCCCCTGGAGAAAGAAATGGCAACCCACTTTAATATCCTTGCCTAGAAAACCACATGGAATAAAGAGTCTGCTGCTGCTGCTAAGTCACTTCAGTCGTGTCCGACTCTGTGCAACCCCATAGACGGCAGCCCACCAGGACTCCCCGTCCCTGGGATTCTCCAGGTAAGAACACTGGAGTGGGTTGCCATTTCCTTCTCCAATGCATGAAAGTGAAAAGTGAAAGTGAAGTCGCTCAGTCGTGTCTGACTTTTAGCGACCCCATGGACTGCAGCCAACCAGGCTCCTCCACCCATGGGATTTTCCAGGCAAGAGTACTGGAGTGGGGTGCCATCGCCTTCTCCAACTGGAGAGTCTGGAAGACTACAATTCATGAGGTTTCAAAGAGTCTGACATGAGTTAGCGACTGAACAACAACAAAAACATCATAAAGATATGAAGGAGGAATATATGAAGAAACATAAGCAACTCGCTATAGAATAGTCAAAAAGCCTAACATAATAGGTGTATATAATAGGCCTGACATAATGGAATACATCTTAGAAAAAGGTAGTTACTGTTGGGAACCAAAACATCTCACTGTAAGTTAGAAAGAAAAACAGATTTCCTTTGGGAAGTTCCTCATCCTTCTGTGTTTGAGAAAGGTGTCATAAAACTACAGATTATGGGCTAAAAAGACAATAAGCTTTTGCTTTGTTTTGTTTCCCAAATGAAAGTCAGTTGTTGGATTTTGGAGAGTTTTTTTATCTTAAAAAGATCTGCTCAGTGAGCACTTTGGTATTAATTGATTTAATTAGTCCCTAAGGAGCAGAAAGATCCTTTAATTTCTTGGGTTTAAGAAATTAACATGAGCACACTAAATCCTGGTTTTTTTACCATTGGTTGGCCTGTCCTACTCACTTTAGTATTATGGAAATTAAATAGTCACAACAGATAGTCCAAATAAGAATAAGAAAATATCATTTTTAACTGCATCATTTATTTTATTTTTTATTATTTATTTATTTTTTTAATATTAATTTTTATTTTTTAGTTTGTTTTGCTTTACAATACTGTATTCGTTTTGCTATACATTAACATGAATCATCCACAAGTGTACATGAACTCCCAATCCCGACCTCCCCTCCCCCCTCCCGCCCCAAACCATCTCTCTGGATTATCCCCATGCATCAGTCCCAAGCATCCTGCATCCTCCATCGAACCTAGACCGGTGATTCATTTCACTTATGATATCATACATGTTACACTGCCACTCTCCCAAATCATCCCACCCTCTCCCTCTCCCACAGAGTCCAAAAGGCTGTTCTATACATCTGTTTCTCTTTTGCTGTCTCATGTACAGGTTTATCATTACCATCTTTCTAAATTCCATATATATGTGTAAGTATACTGTATTGGTGTTTTTCTTTCTGGCTTACTTCACTCTGTATAATCGGCTCCAGCTTTAGAATCAAGTGTAGGAAAATCAAAAGGTAAAGTATACCTCCAGAGGAGTCATAGGAGCTGAAAATATGCTACTATTACAGTGCCATCCCCTATTCCTGTTTCATTTGGCATCGGTAGTGAGTGTTGGAGGCTATTGGAGGGAGACAGATAGCAGAGACAAGGCCCAGGAAATTGTTCTAAGGCATTAAAATAAAATTGTTAAACTAGAAAGTATTGAGAACATTTTACTAACATATTTCACTAAAATTGAAAGGGCTTTTCTTCCCTTTCAAAATGAGCATCAGACATGAAAAATGATGATAGATTATTATGCACATTTCTGGAAATGAAACTAAGCAGCTCTGTTATTTTTGTGGCTTTTGTTTCTTTGATGACTTCATAATACAATCACCACTTTCATAATTTTTTTTCTGCTATTGCACCTTTACTTCTGAAACTAAAGTTGTAGGGTTAAACTTTGCATTTGCTTTCTTATAGAACTTCTAAAAAGGTATTTTTATATGTTCTTTTGTAACAGATATTGTGTACAACATTTAAAACATAAATGTTTGGTTCAAAACAAGACCTAGCTTATTTTCTAGTTGCTGTATATTAAGCAAACATGTTACAATAAAAACAAAAAATGAAAGAAAGAATGAAACTAATCTTTTGAAGTAGAGTATGGCAGATAGGTGGCAAGGCAAAACTGGATTAGGAGGTAAAGAAAATATTCCTGGCTGGTAAGGAAAATAATTCATTTTTCTTTCCTATCCATATCCAACTCTCACTCTCAATTTCTCACAGAAAGATGCTGAAAATAGCATTTATACTTAAGTGTTTAAAGCATATCAACTCCTTGTGTCCCTGAGGAAAGTACTTAGAGGTTGTTCAGCAATATTCAGCTCGCTCCAATTTATGGAAAGTGGAATAATCCATAGATGCATAGAACCAATGAAAAAAGATGTCATGAGAATTTTAAAAGCCTTGTGTGTTTTATCTCTAATTTCCCTCCCTTGAAATGTTCCATTCAATTACCCATTCCTTTATTCTTAGCACATATGTTCTCAATTTACACTGTATCAATTTGCATTTATTTGTAGATTGCTGTTGGTAAAACATTTCTTAATGTTGTGTGAATGTACATTTATTTTTCTGTCTCTCCACAACTGGATTGAAATTTCATGTGGGACAAGCACTTAATTGACTCTCTCTGCCCCTAAGCTAGGACAAGTGCTCAATAAAAGTTTACTGAAAAAGAAAACTCTCGTTTCAAAATCACTCTTACCACCAAACACAGAAACCATAAAAGAGAAGATTGACTGATTGGACCTTACAAACGTTTTAATTCTGGGCATTAAATACTGATGAATAGGCTGAATTGAAAAGTAAGCAAAAACTAGGAAAATTTAGGCAGTATTTATGACATACAAAGCTTTAATCTTTTAAAAAAAAAGTTGTTAAATTGAACTAACAGTAGAAAGACAATTGCTACCTCACTTCAGTGACATGCAACTCTTTGCAACCCCATGGACTGTAGCCCACTAGGCTACTCTGCCCATGAGATTCTCCAGGCAGATACTGGAGTGGGTGGCCATTTCCTCCTCCAGGGGATCTTTCTGACCCAGGGACTGAATCTGTGTCTCTTATAAGTGGAAAGGGGTGGTGACCATGCAACCTGCAGTGGAGATGACTCATGGATATATAGACAGATAAATACATACATACGTGTGTACATGGGCAGATATGTAGAATATGATAAATACACGGACACAATTACTAGCCTCAGAGAATATGATTTAAACTAATGTAAAACTTGTGTTTACTTCTTAAATTGACATAGAGACTAGGGATAATAACTTTCAGTATGTTTGTGGTGGAATCAAAACCTCTTTTAGATCTATAGGAAGGATGCCAATTCTATACTTCTGGGAAGGAGTTTTCACCATCTGAATTTTATATTTAGATATATATTCAAACGTTGGCCCATAATTCCACATAATTCTACATAAATTCAACAATGATTTTGTCATGAGAAAAGACTGAGTCTACTTAATAATATAAACTTGGAGATAATTATATTTATTATCTTAAAAAGGTAGTGTGTGTGTGCTAGGCACTTAGTCGTGTCCAACTCTGTGATCCCATGGACTGTAGCCATCCAGGCTCCTCTGTCCATGGGATTCTCCAGGCAAGAATACTGGAGTGGATTGCCATTTCCTTCTCCTGGGTAAAAGGGTAGAGTTTTCAGAAAATGAGTGATAAGCCTAGAAAGAAATAGGATTTATCAACAGATTGAAGACTGGTATATTGTGTAAACATTGCATATGGTAGGCTTGCATTTCATTTAAAATGTGAAATATATACTTATCAAAATAAATAATTTTCCTACTTTAAATGTTTATTCAAATAACTACTCCACAATATTTCTTTTACCTGTAATTTAGACCTTGCTAACTTTAGACCTCAGACCTTGTATGCTAACAAAAATTATTATTCAAAGGCAATCTAGATGAATTAGAAAATAATTAATCATCTAAGAAAATTAGAGTGTGTACACTGCTACACTGCTATGACTTTCCTTGTAGCTCACTCGGTAAAGAATCCACCTGCAGTGCAGGAATCCGCCTTCAATAAAGGAAACCCAGGTTTGATTCATGGATTGGGGAGATTCTCTGGAGAAGGAGATGGCAACCCATTCCAGTATTCTTGCCTGGAACATTCCAAGGACAGAGGAGCCTGGCGGGGTCACAAGAGTCAGACACAATTTAGTGACTAAACCACTACCATCGCTATATTTAAAATGGATAGCCAGTAAGGACCTACTGTATGTGATATGGAGCTCTGCTCAATGGTATATGACAGCCTGGATGGGAGGAGGGTTTGGGGAGAATGTTTGTGCTCAGTGATGTCCAACTCTTTGAGACCCTTTGAACCATAGCCCTCTGTCCATGAGATTTTTCAGGCAAGAATACTGGTGTGAGTTGCCATTACCTCCTCCATGAGATCTTCTTGACCCACTGATTGAACAGTGTCTCTGGCGTATCCTACACTGCAGTCTTATTCTTTACCACTGAACCAGCAGGGAAGCCCTTTGGGGAGAATGGATATGTGTATGTATGTGTATGTGTATATGTATATGTGTCTGAGTCCCTTCCCTTTTCACCTGAAACTATCACAACATTGTTAATCAGCTATGCTGCTGCTGCTGCTGCTGCTGCTGCGGCTGCTGCTGCTGCTAAGTCGCTTAAGTTGTGTCCGACTCTGTGCAACCCCATAGACGACAGCCCACCAGGCTCCCCCATCCCTGGGATTCTCCAGGCAAGAACACTGGAGTGGGTTGCCATTTCCTTCTCCAATGCAGGAAAGTGAAAAGTCAAAGTGAAGTTGTCAGTCGTGTCCGACTCTTCACGACCCCACGGACTGCAGCCTACCAAGCTCCTCCGTTCATGGAATCTTCCAGGTAAGAGTACTGGAGTGGGATGCCATTGCCTTCTCCGGTTAATCAGCTATAACCCAGTACAAAATAAAAAGCTTAGGAAATAAAGATTAGCTTGTGTAATATTGCTCATATTTCTGGCTATTTCTTTTATTTTTTCTTTAGAAAACTGTTTGAAATTGTTTTAATCTCAACCAATTTCAGAAATATGTGTGTGTGTGTGTGTATGTGTATTTGAGATAATAACTAATAACTGATGATAATTCTTAGGGTAACTAAATTACATATTATTCCATATTAGCTTAGTAATAATATTGTGGTAAATTAAACATTGATATAAAACTGGTTCTTTAGCAGTCTTCAGCACAGCAAACAGAAACCACTTTTCTAGATGATAAGTAATCGGTCAGCAACTGCCCTAGGAACATAGGAGTAGTATAAATAGGCCTCTTTTGTGATAATTACCCTTCGTGGATTAGAGAAAATGGTGCCAACTGCATGTTGTGATTATTATTGCTTTTCCTGCTCTAGCATGTTTTCAAAATATTTTCATGCCATAAAATCTGTTTGCTTTGCTTGTGGTTATAGTACCAACAAAAAGAAACTGGACAGAGGTATGCAATTTGTCAGCTATATTTTTCCAAATGCAAAGATAGTAAAATGACAAAAATAGCAATCATTTTGAAGTAGCATATATATAACACTTTAAAAAATTAAAGTGCCTCACATAGAGCAGAATGACTGAGGCCAATTCAAGTGAGTGGTTCCAGGGTGATTGCAGAACATCTCCTGAAAAGACGAATGGTATATCCATTTTAAGAAAAATATTACGGCTGGTCATAATACTTAACTTGTGTATTTATGGACAGGCTGAACTTGAAAGCAAATCTAAAAGTCGATTTTTTTATATGCAGTGGCTCTTCTCCTTACTCACTCACCCTGACTGCTAGTAGTGATTTTCCACCTATAGTTCGAGTAGATTTATGGCTATATATTTGTTTGTTTGTTTGTTTCAATTTTTGTTCTCCTTGGGGCAGGATGCTCATGTTTTCAACTGCAATTGGAGTGTCTCTTGAAGGTAAATAGGAACAATTGAATAGCTGTGAATAACTTACCTGCTAGAGGTAAAAGAAAGGTTCTCTTACCAATTGTAGTTTTCAACAATGGCTCATCCCCAAACTCCAAAAACTCTGCCTGATGGATTAACTTTACAGCCCAGGATAAATTGCAGCCTTCCTGAAGTCTCTGATCTTCTGTGATAGCAACTTCAGCAGATTAAAAAAAAAAGCGGGGTTGCAGAGGGGGTGGGCGGGGATTCAGCATTGTAGCATTCTGGAAAAGGCAAAATTATAGAGGCAGTATGAAGATTGTGCATGAGTGCTCATTTGCCACAGTTGTGCCTGACTCTGTGAGACCCCATGGACTGTAGCCTGCCAGCCTCCTCTGTCCATGGGATTCTCCAGGCAAGAATATTGGAGTGGTTTGCCATGCCCTCCTCCAGGAGATCTTCCCACCCCAGGCATCAAACCAGCCAGTATCACTTTCATCTCCTGCATTGGCAGACGGGTTCTTTACCACTAGTGCCACCAGATGTGGACAAGTATTCTGCAGATGGGGTCGAGGAGAGAAGAAAGGGATAAATAAGTAGAGCTGAGAGGATTTTTAGGGCACTGAAACTCTGGTTTGATACAATAATGGTGGATACATGTCATGATATGTTTGTCAAAATCCATCGAATGTATAATACAAAATACAGTGTGAACTATGCTTGTTGTTATTTAGTCATTAACTTCTGTCTAACTCCTTTATGACCCCGTGGGCTGTAGCCCACCAGGATCCTCTGCCCATGGGATTCTCCAGGCAAGAAGACCAGAGTGGGTTGCCATTTCCTTCTCCAGGGGATCTTTTAAACCTTACAATATATAATGTGAACTATGGACTTTATTTAAAAATGTGTCAATATTGGTTCCTCAATTGTAATGAATAGTCTACACTATGGAATGGTGATGACAGTGTCTGTACAAGGGCATCTATTACACGACTCACATTCGCTTTGTCTCACAATAAATTTTCTCCACGCTGACAATGCTTCCTCATGATGATGGCAAGGCATAATTTCTGAGGAAATAAAAAAAAGGAATGATAATAGAATAATCTATATTAGCCACAGCTGCAATTGGTACTGAGGCTAAAAATAATATTTATCATATTCTTCCTCTACATTTTAGTCAGGTCTATGTTGCTCCTCTCATGAAATAACCTAGACCTTCATTATGAAGGGGTGAGATCCTCATTACCACACTCTTTTCAAACTATGCTTACTTATAACTTTTACCCAGCATAGATGTGTCAAGAAGTGACCCAAACTATCAACTAGGGTCCAACCATACTCCTTCCAGTTCCTATTGTATAGCAATTACCCACACTACATGAAAATTAGAGTCAATTATTCCTATAAGAATGGTGCCTGTTGGTTTACTGTCTGCTGGAGGCCAAAAGTCCAAATAGCAACTTCAAAGCTAGATGTCATGAAACCCTAAAAATGTTTCAGTTAACCTAAGAAGGGCTTGTCTAGAAGATTCGGCTTGGCCAGGCCCTGAAGTTGGAGCTTAGGTTCAAGTGTTCTCTCGATGTGTTCGTTCTGCAAACCAAGATAAAGAAACAATGCCTAATATATTATAAGAGCATGACAGGTGAGACAAAAAATGCAAGCACATTAAAGATCTCCATCACCATCAAATACTCTTATACTTTTGCAAGCCAAAATGTTTATGCGTTGGCCAAAGTCAGTCTCAAGTCCCATCCCAATTGGGCAGAGTGCTAAATTCATCCACAATGGGTGTAGGAGGAAATTAATACTTGCTGGGCAAAGTTTATCCAAATTATCTCAGACTTTCCTAGGATTGTTAGATGATTAAATTAATGTTTTAATCACTTAGAGCAGCTTCTGGCCCACATACACACCATGTAAAAATGTGCTAAATAAAAATTCATAAATAAGCTAGTAATCACTTGAGAATCAAATAATTTATCCAGTAATATATAATCCTAGTATTAAAATAAAGAGTGAATATACTGCTGTAGCTCTTCAAGCCATCAGAAATAACTAACCAAGTGATAACTCATAGAAGTTGATAGAAAAGGAAAACCATATCTGAATGTGAAATGATTATTATATCATGGTAGGAAAAAACTCTTTCAAGAATACTGAATGCTTACATTCATTTTTCTTAAATCAAAATGCTTAAGACTGCAATATTCTTCAAATTCAGCTCAGCTTCCCTATAAGAAGTAAGTTCATTATAGAAAAATATTGAGCCAAAATGTTCTAATGCAGCAAGGTGAATATCCCAATTAAAAAAGCAATTGTCTGTATGAAAGAGTGTTTGCACAGAATCCAAAATACAGGTCTGTACTGCTGTTACTAATGCTGAGAGTAGTGTATGAAAAGCATCATTTATGGTTTAAGGTAATATTTAGTGTTTATCCTTGGTATTCAAAGTTAATATGTTGAAGTAATAAATGGAATTAAGGTAATTTTCAAATCTTGAACTCTTCCTGTCATGACAGCATTTAACTGTAAAGTGTATCCTTTAAATACTAGTGTATATGATAGTGTTTTATTCTTTTTAATCAGTTTTATAGAGCCTGTTACTCCATCCATGTACAGCTGTTTCATATTTATAAACAAAATCTCTAGCTGTCTGAGAGAAGGGTCACAAGTGACTTTCTAATGTGCAATCACTCATGATTACTATGTGTGACAAAAACAATGAGACTTCAGAAACCCAGAACAATTTCATTTTTCTGTAGATTTGAAATTAAACTAGAACTATTAAAGCAATCTGCATCCAAGCCCTTTTGACTATTATTTCTCACCGCATAATCCAACTCTCTAACTGAAAGTCATACTCTCAAATGACATATAGAACACAAAAAAGCAGCAGAAATACAACCGGCAGGGAGTCAGCGGTGAACTCTACACCCAGTTAAGTGCTGCTCTTAAACAATGCGAAGAGGAAGCATCTTCCAAAAGCAAGTAACAAACTGACACTGATCTTCAGAGATCACAAGATCAGAAAATAGGTTTAGAATTTAGCCTAAGATTTTAGCAACTGAGACTTCCATGATATATTATGACATTATACTCTATTGCAACAACTCTCGTGGACTCCCTTTGTGGTTCAGTTGGTAAAGAATTCAGCTGCAATGCAGGAGACCCAGGTTCAGTCCTTGGGTGAGGAAGAGCCCCTGGAGAAGGAAATGTCAGCCCACTCCAGTATTTTTGCCTGGACCATCCGAAGGACAAAGGAACATGGTGGGCTACAGTCCATGGAGCTGCAAAGAGTTAGACATGACTTAGCATATAAGCACAACAAATCTCATGATAGCCCATATGCTATTTAAAATACTTTGCACAAATTTATTAGACAAGTGCATTATTCTTTTTTTAAAAAATGAAGACACAAGTGTAGAGAACTCCCCAGTGATTACCAGCGGGGAGAGGGGAGGTGGGAGGGACAATATAGAATTAGATGAGTAAGAGGTAAAAACTAATAAGTATAAAATAAGCTATGAGGATATATTGTACAACATGGGGAATATAGCCAATATTTTATAATTACTATAAAAGGAGAATAACTTTTAAATATCTTGAATCACTATAATGTATACTTGTAACTTCTGTAATATTGTACAGTATACTTTAATTAAAAAAATTAGATTTTGATTCTCCATTTCTATCTTCTCATATGTACCATGGTAAGAATAGAAAGCTCTTAATCAAATGCCAATTATTATTCTATATTTTTAACTAAGACAAATATGAAAGGTGATGGTTTCTGTTTTATTTTTTTGCTTAATATTAAGCTCTAAATAAAGAAAACAAGAAAATTACTTTACCTAGAAAATGTCTGGACCCAGTCACATTCATATCTGGCTATTCTTTCTCAACCTCAGAGTCATGGAGAGAATATTTGTGTTTTTCTTGGATATTATTATATCTATAAACATATCACTAGACATTATGTCAATTCAGTACTCCAGCATTGTGATGATATTGATTCCTTTTTTTGCTCCATTTAAAAATCTGTTACAAGATTGAAAAGAGGTATCAGGTGTTGTGATATTATTGGGTATGAAATGAAGTCACATTAACTAATTTTGAAAATGAGTTGTTCAGGTAAAATACTATCTGCTGAATAACTGCTTTAAATCAGTAACCAATGGCTTTTGGCAAAGCAGAAAAAAACATGAATAGAGACTAGAAAATTGACTATCAGGCACACCAACACATGCATACACATAAACATGTTCATATACAAAACACATGTGTCATATGTCATATATATGGAAATATATGCATTTAGAATTGATATATGCATATCAAATGTATGACACATACTGTATAATGTTATGAATAGTACTGTATGTATCTACACCACCCTTATGGCAGAAAGTGAAGAGGAACTAAAGAGCCTCTTGATGAAAGTGAAAGAGGAGAGTGAAAGAGTTGGCTTAAAGCTCAACATTCAGAAAACTAAGATCATGGCATCTAGTCCCATCACTTCATGGCAAATAGATGGGGAAACAGTGGAAATAGTGTCAGACTTTACTTTTTTGGGCTCCAAAATCACTGCAGATGGTGACTGCAGCAATGAAAGTAGAAGATGCTTACTTCTTGGAAGGAAAGTTATAACTGATCTAGAGAGTATATTGAAAAGCAAAGACATTACTTTGCCAACAAAGATCCATCTAGTCAAGGCTATGGTTTTTCCTGTGGTCATGTATGGATGTGAGAGTTGGACTGTAAAGAAAGTTGAGTGCCAAAGAATTGATGCTTTTGAACTGTGGTGTTGGAGAAGACCCTTGAGAGTTCCTTGGACTGCAAAGAGATCCAACCAGTCCATCCTAAAAATCAGTCCTGGGTATTCATTGGAAGGACTGATGTTGAAGCTAAAACTCCAATACTCTGGCCACCTGATGTGAAGAGCTAACTCGTTTGAAAAGACCCTGATGCTGGGAAAGATTGAGGGCAAGAGGAGAAGAGGACAACAGAGGATGAGATGGTTGGATGGCATCACGACTCGTTGGACATGGGTTTGGGTGGAGTCCGGGAGTTGATGATGGACAGGGAGGCCTGATGTGCTGCAGTTCATGGGGTCGCAAAGAGTTGGACACTCAGTTGGACACAACTGAGTGACTGAACTGAACTGAGCAACCATGAGCAGGAAACAAAAATCCAAATGCTCTGTGTTATGAGCTGAACGGTGTCTCATTCTTAAAATATGTTAAAACCCTCACCCCTAGCACCTTAGAATGTGACTTTATTTGAAAACAGGTCTTTACAGAGGTAATTAAGTTAAAATGATGTCTTTAGTGTAGGCCCTATTCCAATATGTCTGCCATACTTATGAAAAAGAGAAATTTGTTCATGGGGATAGCTACACACAGATAGGAGACAAAATGAAGCAACACAAGGAGAAGCTGACCATGTGACTGTATGTATCTAAAAGAAAAAAAGAACAAGAGTTACCTCTAGAACTGTAAAACAATGTCTGTTGTTTTAGGATTTGATAATGTAGTCCTAGAAAATTAATATACCTTTCTGGGTATTAAAAAAAAAAGAGCTCTACAAATGAAAATGCTTTTATGGATCAAGTTTAGCCCTTGAGACTTCTTTTTGCCTCCTTAAGCAAGATGCATTTTAATCAAATTTGTGGTAAACACAAATGAAATTGCTACTTAATATTATAGACGTGAGCTTTAAGATTTAGAATTATCTCAATACTCTGGAAACATGGGTTGAAACAAACAGCTATCATCTTAATGAGGATAAATGAAGTATAAAAATGCACAAACTCCAACTGATGTTAAAAGTTGTGGAGTGTTTCCTAGTCACAAGTGTGAAGCAACAAGGACATACATTGCTAAAAAAAAAAAAAAAAAAAAAAAAAAAAAACAATTTTATAAGACTGCATTAAAGAATTTCAATCATAAGAACTATTATTATTCCAGGCTGCATGGAAGAATATATGGAAATCACATCTAATTAGAAATGTCACATTTTAACAGGGATTATACAGACTGTAGTTATCAGGGAAAAAGCTATTGTTATAATAGCAACAAGCACTGAAATGAGTTAACTGATTTACATTTTAGTATAAACCTAGCTGCCTCCTATATATATACATATATAAATATGTGTGTATATATGTATGTATATGTAATTTAATGGAGAAGGCAATGGCACCCCACTCCAGTACTCTTGCCTGGAAAATCCCATGGATGGAGGAGCCTGATAGGCTGCAGTCCATTGGGTCGCTAAGAGTGGGACACGACTGAGCAACTTCACTTTCCCTTTTCACTTTCATACATTGGAGAAGGAAATGGCAACCCACTCCAGTGTTCTTGCCTGGAGAATTCCAGGGATAGAGGAGCATGATAGGAGGCCGTCTATGGAGTCACACAGAGTCGGACACTACTGACGTGACTTAGCAGCAGCAACATATGTAATTTAAAACAATTCAT
Organism: Aepyceros melampus; assembly: GCA_006408695.1. Classification (NCBI taxonomy): domain Eukaryota; kingdom Metazoa; phylum Chordata; class Mammalia; order Artiodactyla; family Bovidae; genus Aepyceros; species Aepyceros melampus. The sequence continues at coordinate 57,277 of SJXQ01007305.1, read as the reverse complement.
GTGTCCACTTGAACTCAGTATAATATATCAAAAAGAGGTTTATATGATGTGCTTGTTCCCTAGTCATTGGAGCTATAAGAAGCATGTATTTATTCATTCATATAACAGATATATGGAAACAGTAGGTTTCCATATAACTGGAAATCTACTATGCATGCAGCATGCTAAGTTGCTTCAGTGGAGCCTGATTCTTTGCCACCCTGTGGACTATAGCCTCCTCTGTCCATGGGCTTCTCCAGGCAAGAATACTGGAGGGGATTGCCATGCCCTCCTAGAGGGGTGGAGGAGGCAGGTGGATTCTTTACTAGGACCACCTGGCAAGCCCCATACCTATTGTGGGTCAAGATCAACATAAGATCTTTCTGAAAGTGAAAAATAAAAATTGAATTCTGCTGCTGCTGTTGTGTCACTTCAGTCGTGTCTATTCTGTGTGACCCCATAGACGGCAGCCCACCAGGCTCCCCCATCCCTGGGATTCTCCAGGTAAGAACACTGGAGTGGGTTGCCATTTCCTTCTTCAATGCATGAAAGTGAAAAGGGAAAGTGAAGTCTCTCAGTTGTGTCCGACTCTTAGCAACCCCATGGACTGCAGCCTGCCAGGCTCCTCCATCCATGGGATTTTCCAGGCAAGAGTGCTGGAGTGGGGTGCCGTTGCATGAGTTCCCTGATGGTAGGATGTTATCAAAATTCCAACATTAAAACTGATGCCTCCTCTCTTTAACATTTAGTATCTTTTCCAATGATATAAATAATATTGGTCCTTAAATCTGAATGAATTGCTAATCACTCTGGAAAAGCTGTGAGAAAGGATACAAAACCAATAGAGGTTTTCATTTCATTTTTACAACCTCACAGAGTAGCATAATTACTCTAAATGTTGTTTATTTTGCCTAAAGGTATTGGGCTGTATGTATGTGCAATGCATGCTTCTCTTAAAGCTATATTCAGTGTTTGACCACACTTTTGTGGCCAGATAATTAAGAAGAGTGGGAAGGGAATTGTAAAAGTATCAAGTGTTTTAGAATGAAGATGTTATAAACAGGGAATTTGGGCATGAAATGTATCAGAAGGGCAGACAAGCAGAGTGCCCAGTTTATTAGTACTGTGGTGAAAGTAGGCTTTTTTTCTGTACCCTTGCTGCTTTGGGATTTTAATGTGTTTTCCCTCCAGGAATGTCAGATTCAGAAGTTTCAGGGTGAGATAGACTGTGGAGAAAAAAAATGCAGGTAATAACTTATCTATAACATCTTAATTTTAAACTTACCCAAAATATGGGTTCAACTTAACTTCCAAGACCAATTCTGAATACCTGATTCAAAATCTTCAAAATAAGTGCTTCCAGTAAATCTTTACAAGATACGTATTTTTATGATATTTCTGAGCACAATATTTCTGAGTATAAAGCCCAGTATTTCTGAGCTTTATTCTTGGTTCTATGTCTGAATCCTGGGAGGCCATTTCTTACACTCTCATAAGCTCAGTAATCCATTTATAAATGGATATAATATTCAAGATGGATTCAAAGGGCCATGCTAAATTTAATTCATTTTTACATGGTACACTAAGATTTTTGCTTACTGCCTCATTTAAGAAAAAAAGAATCTCAGCCCAGGAATATCTTAATGATATAATGGAATTACCCAAGAAAATTTAAGTGCCAGCTCTGTCCCAGTAATTTTTCAGAACTAAATGGATATCTGAGTTTTGGCCAGACATTTTACACCAAGAATGTCCAATATTCTTTGATGAGTTGTAATTCAAAGAAGATGAGCAATTGTTTACAATGTAGTGTAGCTGATTTGAACCAGAGAATGTTCCTCCTTGGTTTCTTTAGAACAGTCAGAATATGCACAATATTTTTAAAAAGTGGTTAGTATACTTCATAGTTTGGTGGGAAAGTAGTGAAATGGGCAAGACAGGGGCTGACCCATGGCTGCAGCAAATGAGGTGGATATATAATTGAAATGAACCTATATCAATGATGCAATGGAGAGTTATGGGCAGTAATTAGGTTACAGACTGTAAGACTATAGTTACAAGAATTCATAATAGCACTGGGCTTCAAAATAGGCATAAAATTCTCTTCCCTTCTTTTGCTTATTTCTTTGGAAAATCTGCTTAAACAAAGGACGGATATTCCACATTTTTCAAACTGCATTTAAAGAAAGAGGAAAGAAGGGTGATCGTGTGACAAGATGGTGACATGGGAGTCTCCTGGGCTTCTCTCCTCCAGTGAACACACAGAATAAAGCTAAATCTTGAGCAATTCCCTCTGAGAGAAATCCAGCAACTATATCTGACTGCCTCCCACACACTGAGCAACTGAGAAAACACTCACATGGAAGCACGTAGGAATAGCTGAGACACACTCTCTCCATAATGCCCACTCCAGGCAGTGTCTTACAATGGGGAAGGAAACCTATCAGAGATGAGTGGTTTGGAATTTTCCCTGTCACTCAAAAGATCAGAATCTGCCTGTGATGCAGGAGACCAGGGCTCGATCCCTGAGTTGGGAAGTTCCTTTGGAGAAAGGAATGGCAACCCACTCCAGTATTCTTGCCTGGAGAATTCCATGGACTGAAAGTCTGGCGGGCTACAGTCTGTGTGGGTTGCAAAGAGTCAGACACGACTGAGCAACTAACACAGACACAGACACAGACACAGACACACACACACACACACACACACGAAGCCCCAAAGAGCCAACAGGCACTTTCTCACATCCTCCCTCTTGCTAGCATTCATAGTAAGACCAAACCTCCAGCGTCACCCTAGAAGGACTTGTCCATCTAATCCCACAACATTTGCAGCTTCCCTCCTGCAGGATAGGTGCCCAAACTACCCATCTCTGATAGGCAATGGGGCTTGCCAATCACGCAGAGCAAGGGTAAGCAAAGAAGTAGTTTTAAATGAGTGCGGGAATAATTCTTGCAGCTACATACCTGAGTTCAGTGTAGAGGGCACAGGTGAAAATGCCCATCGCCCAGTTTCTCTCTGGAACAGAGATGACTGCTTTCTTTCTTGCTGCTGCTGCTAAGTCGCGTCAGTCGTGTCCAACTCTGTGCTCCCCTGCCCCTGGTATTCTCCAGGCAAGAATACTGGAGTGAGTTGCCATTTCCTTCTCCAATGCGTGAAAGTGAAAAGTGAAAATGAAGTCACTTAGTTGTGTCCGACCCTTCGCGACCCCATGGACTGCAGCCCACCAGGCTCCTCTGTCCATAGGATTTTACAGGCAAGAGTACTGGAGTGGGCCTTTCCTAGCTGCTGCCAAATTTTCAAGTTTCTAATCAGCTGTATGGGAAATTTGAAAGGGACGTTCCTAAGAGCCTAAAGAAGCTGATGGATCTCTTTGCTGTCTCCCTCTTAGCTTCTCCAACAGCAAAGTCAAGTCTCCAGCCTCTTTCTGGAAGGAGCTTGTCCACATATATATTATCCTCTTGTGCCTGTCACCAGAGGGACTGGCTCTCAAGTCACCTGACTCTGGGTGCTAAGGGGCTCAGTAATCTCTAGTTTCTAAGGATCACACAAAATAAAGAAACTATTATATTAGATCACATGCATTTCCAGAAACTATTCCCCTGGCAAAGCACACGATGAGTAAGCAAACATCCAGTTCCAGTTTCTTCCTGATAGGGGATACATTGGCTATCTCACATTCTGGTTTTCCCTGGTGCTGTCTGAAGGTTGGGCTTCCAATTAACCCACATTAGGAAGCTGAAGAGAAAGCAGTTAGTAATCTGCTGAGATCCTGAGCACCAGGTGTATAAGTATTGTCTGAGCTTTCGGGACATTGATGCATCTTGGCATACACTGAGCTAAGAGCAAAGATGGTGATGTGGACAATCACAGAGGTAAAGGTTTGAGAGGGAACCATGAGCTCCAGCCAGATGGATTGATGAGATTTGTCTCCTACACAAGACTACTCTGTCAATACTACAAGAGGTGACTCCTTTCTGTAATGCACAGAAACCATCACAGAATGTAAAGAAGAATAAACAAGGGGACATGCATCAAAAAAAAAAAAAAACAGTATAACTAGAAATCTACCCTAATGAAATGGAGATAAATGATTTACTCACTAAAAAAATGAAAAATAAAATTTATGAGGATGTCCACAGAGGTCAAGAGAGCAATGCAGTAAAAAACTGAGAATTTCAATAAAGAGACAGAAAATACAAAAATTGAAGCCTCAAATAATAATCATAAAGTTGAGAATACAAGAACTTACTTAATTGAAAAAAATCATTGAGGAGACCAGATTAAGCAGAATAGAGGCTCAGTGTACTCATACACAAGGCTGTGGAAACCTTTTAATCCTATTGTGAACATGATGCTTTTTGTTCCATTTTTTGTTTTGTTCTACTGTTAAAAATCAAAATATGTTGATCAAATAAAATAAATCAGTTTTAAGCAGCTTCATCACTGTTCCCTATATCTTGCCCCTTTATCATCTATTCATTAGTATATTTAGACTTCTCTATTATTTTAAATAATATGCAAAACTTCTTTAACAAAGCATGAGTATGCAAGATAATGCCTCTGATAGGAATATCCTTTTATCAGTGTTTTGCTAAAGGCTATGGTTTTTCCAGTGGTCATGAATGGATGTGAGAGTTGGACTGTGAAGAAAGGTGAGCACGGAAAAATTGATGTTTTTAAACTGTGTTGTTGGAGAAGACTCTTGAGAGTCTCTAGGACTGCAAGGAGATCCAACCAGTCCATTCGAAAGGAGATTAGCCCTGGGTGTTCTTTGGAAGGAATGATGCTAAAGCTGAAACTCCAGTACTTTGGCCACCTCATGCGAAGAGTTGACTCATTGGAAAAAACTGATGCTGGGAGGGATTGGGGGCAGGAGGAAAAGGGGATGGCAGAGAATGAGAATGGCTGGATGGCATCACCGACTCAATGGTGAACTCCGAGAGTTGGTGATGGACCGGGAGGCCTGGCGTGCTGCAATTCATGGGGTCGCAAAGAGTCAGACACGACTGAGCGACTGAACTGAAATGTACTGAATGGCCTTCATGAAAATTGCAAGATCTTTTAAATGGGCCATAGAAGGCTATTTGATGCAAAGCGTCAATTTATTGAAAAGAAAAAAAAAAAAAACCCTGATGCTGGCAAAGACGAAAGGCAGGAGGAGAAGGGGATGGCAGAGGATGAGACGGTTGGTTGGCATCACTGATTCAACAGATGAATTTGAGAAAACTCCAAGATATTGTGAAGGACAGGGAAACTTGATGTGCTGCAGTCCACGGGGTCACAAAGAGTCAGATATGACTAACAACTGAACAGCAAAAAGCTGTTTATTTTCTTGTTTCAAACATCAACCAGAAGATATCCTCTTACCACTCTCTATGTATGTTGCATCGTCTAATCATTCAGTAAATTATTAGGTCTTGCTAGAATTCTCTTTATTTTCCAGTTTCATGCTTCCGTATATAATGTTCCAGCTGCCTGGAATGCCCTGTTAGGTCATCTCACACCCTTCCCCAACATGTTAACATGTGCACATGTGTGTGTAGATGTGTATGCAACACGCACACATGCACACACACACACACAATTGAAACTAGATTTTCCTAGAAGCAGTCCCTGAAAAAAAGATTTGAGCATGAGTAGTTTTTTTGTGTTCCTAAGAGGTAATAAAACACCTGGGATGTAGTAGATGCTGTATCCAATGTGTTTATGAGCCAAAGAATGATAGCCTATGATAAAATAATAAATTAGTAATATTTGTGTAGTCTGCTTACACCACTAAAGTGTTTTTATATCCAACAGCTGGACTCAATTTCCACCTTTTTACTAAAAAAGACTAATAAATGACAAACAAAAATGTAGACTTAACATTTTAAAATTCCTAGCTCTGCAGTTCTTTTCAAGAAACCTGGAGCAAGCTTGTAAAAGAGGAAAGTATTTAACATTAGTTTTCATACTCTACAGAATTGATTTTACAAAACCAGCTGGCTCCTATCTCTACATAGTCCCATGCTGTCTAATACAGAAACTCATCTCTTTAAGACTGTAGTGCCTGCTCTCAATTTCCATTTAAATTGCAGAAGATACTGTATCTTCTAACCCAGTGGACCTATGATAAAATAATAAATTAGTAATATTTGTGTAGTCTGCTTACACCACTAAAGTGTTTTTATATCCAACAGCTGGACTCAATTTCCACCTTTTTACTAAAAAAGACTAATAAATGACAAACAAAAATGTAGACTTAACATTTTAAAATTCCTAGCTCTGCAGTTCTTTTCAAGAAACCTGGAGCAAGCTTGTAAAAGAGGAAAGTATTTAACATTAGTTTTCATACTCTACAGAATTGATTTTACAAAACCAGCTGGCTCCTATCTCTACATAGTCCCATGCTGTCTAATACAGAAACTCATCTCTTTAAGACTGTAGTGCCTGCTCTCAATTTCCATTTAAATTGCAGAAGATACTGTATCTTCTAACCCAGTGGTTGAGTTGTGATTTTCTGGGAATCTCATTCTCCGGCATTTTCACTCGTCATCTTGACTTTTACTTAGCATGTATATGTGCTGTGCTGTGCTGTGCTCAGTTGCTCAGTCTTGTCTGACTCTTTGCGACTCCTCTGTCCATGGGGATTCTCCAGGCAAGAATACTGGAGCGGGTTGCCATGCCCTCCTCCAGGGGATATTCCCAACACAGGTATCAAACCCAGGTCTCCCACACTGCAGGCAGCTTCTTTACCAACTGAGATATCAGGGAAGCCTTATCATGTGTATTGCTGACCCCAAATGATCGACTGTAAAGGCCGGAAGGAACTTGGGAGACTATATTGCTTAAATTTTTGGTTTCTCTACGAAACTGAGAAAGGATTAGTTTGCCCACAAGTCATTCAGCAGAGGAGGGGTGATATTAAAAATATTTAGTTACTTGTATGGGAGGGCATCAACCAAACATAGTGGGACATCAATTAATTAGAATAATCATTGGTCACTGAGCACAGCCAAGCTAATACATGGAAAATAAACACCCTTCCTTCTGCAGAAACTGTGCCACACTCAGGAGCTTGCTATGCTGCAAGTTATGTACCAGCACAACTGGTCCTCTGCCTACTTCTCTTGTGGATACTTGTATAATAGCTAAAACTGGTGTCTTTAACATGAGGCATTCACTATTTTATAATTTTCTTTTTTTTCAAAATGTATGTTATGGGGTATAGTTGATTTACAATGTTGAACATTCTTTTTCATTATTATCAGAGGATATTTGAATAGGTTCCTGTGCTGTACAGAAGTACCTTACCTACAGTAGGACCTTATCTGTTTATATATGATAAAATAATTATATATAGTAGTTTGCATCTGCTAGTCCCAAACTCTAAATTCATTCGTCCCCAACATACCTCCCCTTTGGCAATGAGAAACCTGTTCTCTATTAATCTCCCTCTTTTTCATAGATAAGTTCATTTGCACCATATTTCAGATTCCACATATAAATGATAGTGATTATTATATTGCATTTGTCTTTCTCTTTCTATCTTCTTTGACTTAGTATGATAATCTCAAGGTCTATCCATGTTGCTGTAGATAATATTATTCCATTCGTTTTATAGCCAAGTAGCATTTCACTGTGTAATCTACTACCTCTTTTTTATCTATCCACCTGTCGATGGACATTGGTGTTGTTTCCATGTCTTGTGTTGGCTATTATGAATAGTGCTTCTATAAATGTAGGGGTACATTTTACTTTTCTTCTTAGAGAACATCCTAAAGGGTAAATCACCAGTATAGAAGTTTACATATGTAAGTTGAAAGTGGGGTAGTGAGTAGTGTGAAAAGATATTTTTTCAGAGCTTGCATCTCTCTGGCTCATTTCCAAACTGCAAAGAACATTCCAAACAAAATCTAATAGGTCTTTAAAGTAGAAATAAAAGCAAAAGGAAAAAAAAAGAAAACAAGTGTCTAGAGGAAAAAAAAATAAGCTACTGACATTGTGTGTTCTTAACCAAATTAAGAAATCAGTGCATCTTTATTTTTATCTTGCCTGTTTTCTACTGATACAGTCCTATTGATTTGTTGTCCCATTGATAGAGACTGCCATTTTCTAAGAACTTTTTTTTTCAATAAAAGGAAAGAAGATGTAGAAAAAATGCACAATCAAACTGAGTATGTAATGACATGCATGCTCAAATCAAGAATATGTATGAAATAATGGATAGCAGTGAAAATGGTTGCTTTATATCAATAATGGGAGTTAAGCACTACTGAAATTCTTTAAAATGATAACAAAATAAAAGTATGTTTCAGCTGCTTGAAATACCTCTGAAATTTTCTGAAAAATGAGATTCACTATGTTCTTAACCTTGGTCCAAACATCTTCCAACAGTTTAAAAATTGTTTTAAAAAATAAGGAAGATACATCACAGCCTATTTTTGCATTAATGCTATGAGTTTTAGCTTGAAACTTAATGTGTAATTCTTTATTTTAATGCACCAATATTATTTTTTGAGAAGATCATTTTGGAGCTCTCAGTGGAACATTAATTTTCATAGAGTTCTATATTATCACATTTGTTAGCAGGAAATTCAGCCCAATGTAGCTTGGAAATAGTTATTATTTTCTGACTGGAAATAAGAGTGGTTGTATTTCAAAATGATTCCTTCCCAATAGTGATTTTTCATCTTAGGGACCTTAATTTCAGACTCAGAATGCTGGCACCTTGTTTTCTCTAAGAGGTTTACATGAAAATTTTAAACTTTGATGTTGTTTGATTGCATCTTCATTTAGGTTAATATAGTTCCACATATTGATTCCATTCAAATTAATAAAAGTAATTATTTTTAAGTTTATGTAAAATTTTCTACACATATACACAAGCATTATGTAAACTGCATTTTTCTGACTAATAAAAGTGAAATGATTAGCTGTGCATGCATACTCATTTGCTCAGTTGTGTCCAACCCTTGTGACCCCAGGACTGTAGCCGGCCAGGCTCCTCTGTCCTTGAGATTTACCAGGTATGAATACTGGAGTGAGTTGCCATTCCCTTCTCCAGGGCATCTTCCTGACCCAGGGAGAAATGATTAGCTAGGAGGCTGCTAAATGTTTAAGACATCATAGTAAGGCAAGCCTTGAATTGATAGACATTCTTTTCATTCGCAATCAATATCCTTAGTTGCAGGACAGGCTCTTTGAGGTCAGAGAGATCTTAAATGGTTTTACTATCACTTTGATTCTCCTGCACCAGGCACCCAGGCCTGCATATTGACAGACTTTCAACAATAGTATCATGATTGAAATTATTGAGGTGGGTTAGCAAGCAGAACTCTTCTGTGAATTAGAGACAGCACGTCCTAAATGTTCTCCCAGTGATGTGATTTGTAGTAGAGGCTATTATTATTAACAATAGTGAGATGCATTCTGTATTACAGAAATCTTGTTACTACTCCAATACATGTAGAAAGCCTGAGACTACTCCATAGAGAAGTCCTAAATATATAGTACGATATAGAATTATATTTAATAGTGGATAATAGGGTATGAAGTTTGTGCAAAATGTATCTTAGCATTTTCAGAAGAATGGTGTGTATCATTGAAGGATTCTTAGAATATTTATTTTTCATTACTATGCATATTAAAGTGTAACCATGTAGAACAAAAATCAATAGTATGGTGGCATCCATATTTTTAATTCTTGCCAGGATGACTGGAAATGTCTTTTATTTAATATTGCACAGAAGTTAATAATGGATGATATGCATAAATATGCTCATCTGGGAATTATATTTAGCTTGTACTTGAATTTCAACATAATCAAGAAGCTTAGCTTTGCCAAACATATGACTTCTCTAAGAATATTGCATAGAAAATGTCTCATTCTTCTTAAACACCATCTTGGAGGGGCTGGGACATAAGACAAGCATTAAAGTACTCAGGAAAAAAATACTTAGCATGGTGATCGTCCTTTTTCTTATTTTCCCATATCAGTTTTTATCACAAAGTTTATATTTTTTATGTCCCAGATGTTTCTTATGTTTTTAATCTGCAAAATGAAAAATAATGAAAAGTAGAAACATGAAAATGAATTTGGGATTAAGATAAGAGTCTTTAATGGATTGCATATGACAGGACTCATAGAATCTGTCCATTCAAGATCTGTCAAAGGTCTGTCAGATTTTGGGAATGATTAGCACATTGTCTACACATTTACAATATGAAACAACACTGACAATTTAATGTTTAAGCTCAAAAACACCCTTCAGAGTTCGTGGGAAAGAGAGACAATAAAAGATAAATGGAAGACTAGATAAAGCATGACTGTAAACTGCAAAATGGACTTATATAAATATAAATGAACCTAATTTTTAAGAGAAATGATGTCACACATACAGGCACACACACAAACTCACACAAAAGGCTTCTGGTAAAAGACAAAAACCTGGAATCAATAGCTCATAGACAAATGCATGACTATTAATTGAGCAAACTTCCTGAAGTTTTAACACCAAGTTAACTTTTGAAAATGGTAAGGTAAAGCTAATTATTTTTCTTTATCTTTTAGAATATTTATAAACACAAACACAGAGAAATACACATATATAGGTATGTAGACACATTTCTACATAGCGAATGTATACCTTTTTATCCAAGATATCCCGCTTAGATAATAAGATTTCTTAGTCTTCAGTTGTACCCTAAATTTCATCCTTGAGTTAAGTTATATGACTGAGCATGAAAGACAGGGTTTATAATAGGAAATCTATCAGAACTTTAATTATCCTGCTAGTATTTGAGTGCTACTGTAGTTAATTCTCTCATATACCAATAACAAAAGTAACAACAACTTGTAACCTGCAGCTAACATGTTTTTAGTAACTCCTTCTACAATTTTGATATTTCATTATAGATTTTGACACCTTATTTTGCCTGACTCTTTTTCTGTACTCAGTCTTGTTTTATTTCAATACTTTGGAAGGAATATTTCTATTTGATTTTATTACTACCTCTCTCTTCCTCAATGGGAACACAATATTTTTTAAAATTGGAATATAATTGCTTTATTTTTATTTTTTATATTTTATTTTATTATTTTTTTTTCTTTACAATACTGTATTGGTTTTGCCATACTTTGACATGAATCCACCAGGATGTACATGCGTTCCCAATCCTGAACCCCACTCCCACCACCCTCCCCATATCATCTTTCTGGGTCATCCCAGTGCACCAGCCCCAAGCATCCTGTACCCTGTATCGAACCTAAACTGGCAATTCATTTCTTACATGATAGTATACATGTTTCAATGCCATTCTCCCAAATCATGCTCAGTGCATTGTCTTTTTGCTCAATAAGTTACATCTTCAGATGAGATCCTCATGTCAATCCAGTTTGTTGTGTTTATGTCACATGATTACAATTTGGAAACTTTTGAGATAACCAACTATCTCTAACACTTTCCAATAATAGTATCATTTCTAACATTTTTAATAGTGAATACTTGAACTAATCAGCACACTAATAAATACAAAATATTGACTAGAACTCTTAAAAATATCTTTCAAAGTAGTTTCAAGCATAAATTTCAAGTGCATGTTATGTCTGTATCACAGTCTGACCCACTGATAAAGCAGTCATGTAGCATTTTAATAAACATGGACCTAGTGCAAATCTGATTTGTTAAAAATAGAAGCAAGACTTCATGTAAATCTATGCAATGATTTAGAAGGCAGCATTTGATGTGGGCCACAAATAACTATTTTGGTTTAGTTATGGAAATTATGGGGGCTTCACAGGTGGCTAACTGGTAAAGAATCCACCTACTAATGCAGGAGTCACAGGAGACGCAGATTCAATCCCTGGATCTGGAAGATCCACTGGAAGAGGAAATGGCAAGCCAATTCAGTATTCTTGCCTGGGAAATCCCATGGACAGAAGAGTCATCTGGGCTACAGTCCTGGGGTCACAAACAGTTGGACAGGACTGAGTGAGCACACACACACCTGAAAGTTACACATATAAAGATGTTCTCATATATGCATATTTAAAAATCTCTACCTTATTAGCAATTTATATACTAGTTCATTAACCTTCACAACTCTGACATACCATTCATCATTCAATATAATTTCGTGTTATTTCCAGGAGAGTACCTCGTTTCCAGGCCTTAATGAATGCTTCGAGCCCGCAATCTGGTCTTTCGTCTCTTTCTGGTCCATTTCTGAATGTCTGCCTAGCCAAACTCATCCAAAGGTTGTATTTGAATCTCTTTCCCTTGCTGTGTTTAATTTACTTGGTGAGGAAAAGCATAGAGTAAGTAACAGATTTATTAAAATCAACTGTGTAAACCTCAAACGCCTCCTATTCTAAGACTCGTTTTTTACCTCAATAAAGAAAGTGGAATTTTCCTGCTTTGTTATTCATTCCACTGAGACAACCCACTAAATTTATGCTCCTGGAATTTTTATCATGGCTTCATCAGGGAGCAGCTGTGGAACCCTGAACGGATTGCTTTATTCATCTTGTCTCAGCTTCTTCCTCATAAATTTGGATTTTGACCACATTGTAGGTTTATAATCCCTTATCTAATTCTGAAACCCAAAGTGAAAGTGTTAGTTGTTCAGTAGTGTCTGACTCTTTGAGACCCCATGGACTGTAGCCTGCCAGGCTACTCTGTCCATAGGATTCTCCAGTCAAGAATACTGGAGTGGGTTGCCATTCCCTTCTCCAGGGAATCTTTCCAACCCAGAGACTGAACCTATGTCTGCACTGGCAGGCAGATTCTTTACCACTAGTGTCACCCGGCAAGCCCCTGGAATGCAAAGCTCTTTGAAAAATGATAGCTTAAAGGAAAAAAGAAATTAACAAAAAGGTTAACTCAGATGGGTGCAAATTCAAGGTGACCTAAGCTCTTTCAGAAGCAAAAGCTGACCTAAATTAACCTTATAAACTTTATCATTTTTAGATTATTCAGGTTTTACTGCAGAAGTATTTTAGTGAAGGTCATTCTTCCAGATCCCCTGGACATTGCATCATCAGTAGTGCTATGTAAATAAAAGCTTTAGAGATGAATAAACTGCAGCCCTTAACAATTAGGTGGGGACAGTACTGGCCGTCTAATTGTGTATACACAACAGATGCCTTTCATCTACTCCTGCTCTGCATTTTCTAGAACATGTACACTACCTTTAAAATAATGCCCAGAGTAGGTAGGCACTGTCTTGGTAAATAGGACTTAATAACAAAGGACAGAAGATTTAAGAGAATTTAACCAGAGGTTCTCTAATTAAGGATGAATATCACATACAGGAAGTGATATCTTCCATCAAAAGGCTTTTTGAGTAGGAGAGGAAAAAGTGAGTAGAAGTAAGTAAATTAGAACAAATATTAGGAAGTTCCAAGTTGAGGTTAGTTTTTTTTTTTTTTTCAATTTTTATTTTTACCTTATTTTACTTTAAAATACTGTATTGGTTTTGCCATACATTGACATGAATCCATTTCGGGTGTACATGAGTTCCCAATCCTGAAGCCGCTCCCCCCCCCCCACCTCCCCCCCCCCTATAAACTCTCTGGATCATCCCCGTTCCCCCCTCC
>SJXQ01007305.1:0-33479 GCA_006408695.1 Aepyceros melampus | reverse complement strand
AGATGGGGAAACAGTAGAAACAGTGTCAGACTTTGTTTTTTTGGGCTCCAAAATCACTGCAGATGGTGACTGCAGCCATGAAATTAAAAGGCGCTTACTCCTTGGAAGAAAAGTTATGACCAACCTAGATAGTATATTCAAAAGCAGAGACATTACTTTGCCGACTAAGGTCCGTCTAGTCAAGGCTATGGTTTTTCCTGTGGTCATGTATGGATGTGAGAGTTGGACTGTGAAGAAGGCTGAGCGCCGAAGAATTGATGCTTTTGAACTGTGGTGTTGGAGAAGACTCTTGAGAGTCCCTTGGACTGCAAGGAGATCCAACCAGTCCATTCTGAAGGAGATCAACCCTGGGATTTCTTTGGAAGGAATGATGCTAAAACTGAAGCTCCAGTACTTTGGGCACCTTATGCGAAGAGTTGACTCATTGGAAAAGACCCTGATGCTGGGAGGGATTGGGGGCAGGAGGAGAAAGGGACGACCGAGGATGAGATGGCTGGATGGCATCACAGACTCAATGGACGTGAGTCTGAGTGAACTCCGGGAGTTGGTGATGGACAGGGAGGCCTGGCGTACTGTGATTCATGGGGTCGCAAAGAGTCGGACACGACTGCGCGACTGAACTGAACTGAACTGCTGCTGGACAGAAATGACATGTTCACTTTCAGGCCTTGACTTTAAAACATCATGTATGAGTACAATACTGTGATTTATAATAAAAAAATATGTATTTGATCTTTGTCCCCATTTCTGGCACAGAGCTCCTAAAACACTTAGAATTTCCTAAGTGAGGAGAGCAATCAAAGTGTCTCTTGTTATATTAATGAGATGACTTTGGACCCCACACTCAAGGAAGAGGGCTGGTTGCCAGGAAAACTGACCAAGTGTTTGGCTGTGTGCTCAGTTGCTTAATCGTGCCTGACTCTTTGTGACCCCATGGACTATAACCCACCAGACTCCTCTGTCCATGGCATTTTTCAGGCAAGAATACTGTGCTAGATCACTATTTCCTACTCCATGGGATCTTCCCAACCCAGGGGTCAAACCTGCATTTCCTGAGTCTCCTGCATTGGCAGGCAGATTCCTTAGTACTCTGCCACCTGGTAAGCCCTGGCGATCAGAGGGTTGGACTTTCCATCCTATCCTCCTGACCTCTAGTGAGGAAAGAGAGGCTGGAGGCTGAATCAATTCCAGTGACTGATGATTCAATCAATCATGCCTGTGTAATGAAGCCTCCATAAAAACCCAAAAGGATGGAGTTTAGAGAGCTTCTGGTTTGATGAACACATGGATGTTCTGGGAGAGTGGCCTGTTTGGAGACAGCATGGAGGCTCCTCATCCTTTCTTTTGCTTGTGCCTCTCTTCTGTGTGGTTGTTATGAGTTATATCCTTTTATAATAAACTATAACAAGTAAGTGAAATGTTTCTCTCAGTTCTATGAGCTGCTCTAGCAAGTTAATCAGATCCATGAATGAGGCTATAGAAATCTGTAGGCTATATCCAGTAGGTCAGAAGCACAGGTGACATCCTGGATTCATGATTGTTTCTCAGATGGGTATCGGCAGTCCCATGGGACTGAGTCTTTAACTTGTGGGATCTGATGTTATTATCAGGTAGACAGAAGGAGGATTAAGTTGAATCATGAAATATTCAGCTGGTCTCTGAGAATTGCTTGGTTGGATAGGGGAAAACAAAACAAAACAAAACAAAACAAATAAACCCAGGCATTGAAAATGGGCACAGAATAGTAAACAGGTAAACCATTCTCTCTTTTCCTTGCTGTGGGCTGGCATGAGAACCTGATTGGATTCATTCTAAGTGATACAGAAGAGGATCATGGCTTAGGTAATGAAGGAACAACAAGCTGAATCTCTGGTAGTTCAACAACAAGCTGAACTCCCTTTTGTGGAGCAGTGTTGAAGTATGAACCATTTTTTTTAATCAACAACTAGATTTTTTTTTTTTTTGACAAGATTAACCTTCAGTCTATCTTATATACTCAGTTATATTTATTGGCATTTTAGCACAAATATCCAAATGTTTGCATACGGTAAACAAATCATGCCTTTACCCTTGTGCTTTAATTTTGTAAGTCCAACATAAGATGAAACGTGGTCTTAATTCCAAAAATGAGGCCCAAGGGGACACACACACAAACATATGGAAAGAATACAACAAGTTAACTATTTTTATTTGTGTAGAGGAATCTTACTTCACTGGATACATCAAATAATAATTTTCTCTGCTCAGTCTACCTGTAAGACAACGTTACTCTTTGCAGTCATGAGGCACAGGGGACTAGGAGAGATCTCCTTTACGATGGGTTTTTTGAAGATCTGATTTGTACATTAATTTACAGGATAGGCTTTCTGAAATTCAAATTGTAATATAAATTTTGAAAAGCATTTTAACTTTCTTGAAGCATCAGAAAAAAGTGCTTATGAGAACCAAAAGCTTGGCCCCTCCAGAGGTGCTGTATCAACCGTCCTATTCATATTCATTCTCTTCATTTTCCTGTTCACATGAAATTTGAAGGGAACAAAATCTTCAATTACTGATGCACAACAGTGATATATGCATGCACGCACTGAGCCACACTTAAAAACTAGAATCTCAATATCTACAATGAGTTAAAAAAAACATTGGATTGCAAAGGGAAATTTTTCTGTTTCATTAATTTTACAGTGAATGGCAATTCCTCACATATTTCATCCAACTGAATAAATTTGTTCATTAGTCCCCAAATAATAATTCTTATAATGCTTATCCAGGTAAGTACTCAATTTTTATGTGCAGTCATGGTGCACTTAAAAAATTTATTTAACATTTTAAAAAATGAGTTTCAACCATATCACTGATATCTTCTGTCTCTTGGAGGCCGTACAAAAACTAAGAACATGTTAGGTAATCTGATTTAACAAGAACAAGTGAATATTCAGTTTAGAATAAATATAAGTGTATGTGGTGTTATACATAAACACATATCCATGCATATGTTAATATATGTATATGAATGCAACTATATATTGATATGTATTTATATAAATGTGTGTTTTACCTATGCAACTGATAATATACAAAGTTATCTATCTATACATATAGAAATAGGTATCTATCTACACATACTCCTATTAAATATTATCAATTGCATGGGCTGTGCAACAACATTCATGGAAGAAAAAAGTATTATTATTAATCTTTAAATTCTAAGCTTCTTCAAAATGTCAAATATTGTGATAGGCTACTAGTGTTCCTGATATAAAATAAATAATTTTCATCTTCAAATAATTTCTTTTAATTTTAGAGGGCATTTAATTTTTTTTAATTTTAATTTTTACTTTATTTTACTTTACAATACTGTATTTGTTTTGTCATACATTGACATGAATCTACCACAGGTGTACATGAGTTCCCAATCCTGAACCCCCCCTCCCACCTCCCACCCCATATGAACTCTCTGGATCATCCCCGTGCACCAGCCCCAAGCATCCTGTATCCTGTATCAAACATAGACTGGCGATTCGTTTCTTACATGATACTATACATGTTTCAGTGCCATTCTCCCAAATCTTCCCACCCTCTCCCTCTCCCTCAGAGTCCAAAAGTCTGTTCTTTACATCTGTGTCTCTTTTGCTGTCTCATATACAGGGTTATCATTACCATCTTTCTAAATTCCATATATATGTGTTAGTATACTGTATTGGTGTTTTTCTTTCTGGCTTACTTCACTCTGTATAATCAGCTCCAGTTTCATCCATCTCATTAGAACTGATTCAAATGTATTCTTTTTAATGGCTGAGTAATACTCCATTGTGTATATGTACCACAGTTTTCTTATTCATTCATCTGCTGATGACATCTAGGTTGTTTCCATGTCCTGGCTATTATAAACAGTGCTGCAATGAACACTGGGGTACATGTGTCTCTTTCAATTCTGGTTTCCTCAGTGTGTAAGCCCAGCAGTGGGATTGCTGGGTAATATGGCAGTTCTATTTGCAATTTTAAAAGGAATCTCCACACTGTTCTCCATAGTGGCTGTACTAGTTTGCATTCCCACCAACAGTGTAAGAGGGTTCTCTTTCCTCCACACCCTCTCCAGCATTTATTGTTAATTCACAAGGTTAAAACATCTCTATAACTCAGTGTAATAACTGTTATCATAGTGATAAATCCCAGACATTTAGGAAATTTTCAGTAAGAGGCAATTAACCAGGTCTCATGTGGGAGAAAGAGGAAGAGGTAAGATTTTTAAAGTGGATAAGTTTGAGATTGTCTTGAATTGCAAAGAGAGAGAGAAATACACACCCTAGCTATTTCAGCCTATTAAATAAGCGTCTGTGCAGAAGACAGAGCAAAAATGGGTTCCATGTAGATTAACATGTGCATTGAATACTATGTAAATGAGGTCATGGTCATTAAGGGGAACAGATATCCCTACTAAATAACTAGGATCCCTCAATTTCCATCCTTACAACAAGTTTTGATCTTACAGAAAGTCATCATAATTAAAAAAGATGGTAACGATAACCCTGTATGCGAGACAGCAAAAGAGACACAGATGTATAGAACAGACTTTTTGACTTTGTGGGAGAGGGAGAGGGTGGGATGATTTGGGAAAGTGGCATTGAAACATGTATAATATCATGTAAGAAAAGAATTGATAGCCTAGGTTCGATGCAGGATACAGGATGCTTGGGGCTGGTGCACTGGGATGACCCAGAGAGATGGTATGGGGAGGGAGGTGCGGGGGGGGAGTGGTTCAGGGTTGGGAACTCATATACATCCGTGGTGGATTCATGTTGATGTATGGCAAAACCAATACAGTATTGTAAAGTAAAATAAAGTAAAATTTAAAAAAAGAAGATATTTTTGCATCAAAAAAAGTTGAAAAAAATCACTTTAAACTGATTTGATAGGGAACTGGGGTATGGAGAATGAGATAAAGTTTTTAATAAGAAGTAATATTCTCAATAAATATTTTACTTGTTCATTGTATCATAATTACAGTAGTACCTGTATAAAGAGATAGATATGTCTTTTACTTTGAAGAGAAGATGCTAGACTCCAAGAGAAGAAATATATGCATATGTGATTTTATACACAAATGCATATGCATGCACAGATTAATATATATATATATGAATGTAACTATATATGGATATGTATTTTTGTATAATTTATATATGTAACATTTTCCTATGAATTTTGTTTTCTGCTCTTCACTTCCTAGTGTATAAAATATAGAGGCATGACTTTGTAAACATTTGTGCTGAGAGTATTCACTGAAGTTCACTACAAACTATGAATACAATTTCCACTTTAAATTGTGAAGTATTTTTCTTAAGTATGATTTTCCACAAGTCTGTTTTCTCATTCATAAATTTTGCTTTCAATTGCATTCCAGGGAATTGTCCCTTCACCCTAAAAATTTGATTGCTCTTAAACAGAATTTAAGTCTTATATTTATGGATTGGATGTCATACGGCAAAGTACTATAACTAAAATGAGCAGTTTTAAATTTAATCGCTCATATTTGTAAATAGTATTTGTCTTTCAATTTAACCCACATGTAGCAAATTGCCTTTTAATGGTCTACCTTACTACAAACAGGTGTAGTGTGCAGAGTTACAGAGATTTTAATAGCTTCGCCTGTGGCATCTTTTTGCAAAGAATGAATTGCACTGCTGTCAAATGTTTTTAAGTTACATACTGCAAGTATCTAGATTTTCTATGAACCTAAACATTTGGAAATAAGAGTCATATGCATAATATTATTACCTCCATTAAAACAGCAACCGATGCTATGCTTAAAAATAAAACGATTTTCAGTTTAATGTCAAAATAAGATCATATGCAGGGCATATTCTTTGGAGAAGTTAAGTGTTCAGGCTGTTTGGCACTCTAGGCATATTCTTTGTTGTTGTTTAGTCCCTAAGTCATGTCCAACTCTATGCAACCTTATGGACTATAGTCCGCCAATCTCCTCTATCCATGGAATTTCCCAGTCAAGCATACTGAAGTGGCTGGCCATTTCCTTCTCTAGGGGATATTCTGAACCCAGGGATCAACCCGATGTCTCTCTCATTGGCAAGCAGATTCTTTACCACTGAGCCACCAGGGAAGCCCCAGGCACATTCTACCACTTTTACATTTTTTGAATTTTATTTCTGTAACCAATAATGCTTGGACTATCAGTTGATTACTCTGAAAAATAAGGAGTGGCACTAACATAGTAATATCAGTCAGTGCAGTTCAGTTCAGTCGCTCAATCGTGTCCGACTCTTTGCCACCCCGTGAATCGCAACACGCCAGGCCCAAAAGCCTTGGTGCAAATTTAAGCTTTGATGGCTTCAAGGAATAAACAATATAATGTTAAAAATGTAAAATTGGTATTTAAATGTTCTTGATTATTCATTTTCTTTCATTAATTTTAATAACAATATTCTATATTATTATTCTTTGTTTGGGGCCATCAGATTTGAGGATAATGACAATGACCAAAATATACAAAATATATAAAGCACTTCTATTTCAAAATCCAAAATTTTTTTGTTTTTACCTTTCACAATCTATAAACCTAGCGAAAGTCATTCAATCATGTCCTACTCTTTGCGGCCCCATGGACTATACATTCCATGGAATTTTCCAGGACAAAATACTGGAGTGGGTAGCCTTTCCCTTCTCCAGGGCATCTTCCCAACCCAGGGATTGAACCCAGGTCTTCTGCATTGCAGGTGGATTCTTTACCAGCTGAGCCACAAGGGAAGCCCGATTATTAGTAGACTTGGACCTTAATTCTGCTACTACATGTGGAAATTTGGAGAAAATACCAGTTATCTCTGATGAAAAAAAAAAAAAAACCAAAAAGCTAGTAATACTGCCATGCAGGGTTTCTATGAAAATTTGTAAAAATATATATGAATTTTTACAATGAGGTCTGAAATTTTGTAGATGCTACTTAATTCTAGGCATTATAATTACTTTTGCAAATTATTCATTTGGTTTTCTTTTATTGAAACACAATAGATGAATAAGACCATGTAAAGAGATAGTAACATGTAAGTGAAACCCACAATGAAAAGTGTTATTCAATTAACATGACACTTCTAATTATAGAGCACACTAAGTTTTCTTAAGAATAGTCCACCTTTTGATAAGCAAAATACTGCTGAGGGAATCAGTTTAATTTCCTGTTCTCCTCATTGCAACTAAATATAGTACAGAAAGGTGATTAGAATCCTGGTTTGTGAGAACAGGCAAATTGAATTGCATTTTTTTCATGTAACACTGAATAATTATGTGTTTATGGACAAATGTCTTAGTCCACAATCACCAAATCTCTTTCCTCATTTGTAGTATATGGGCACTTCAAACCTAACCTCAAACCTGCATGCAATCCAGACCTTCGTAATTTGGAAGATTTTGTCTCAGTCAGTCTAAGCCACATTCAGTCTGAAGTCCAAGGCCCTTCCCCAGGGTTTCCAAAGATTCCCAGAATCTGATTTGACTTGTTTCTTTCTGTTCCAAAAAGAATCTTTTTTTTTTTTTTTTGCCACTAGAACGTTAACACTCAGAAAGCATGGAATTTTTCTGTTCTATTGGCTGTTGTATTCCAGTGTCCCAAACTCTGTAAATCAATGATACAATTTTTGTTGCATGATTTAATTAACAGACTAACTCCTTTTATTAAGCTGCCTGCTGTTCAAAATAAAAATAATAATTACAGAGGTTCTCAACTTTTAACCATATAATTGGCAAAGGATATAAAATCATATTGTCTTCTTCCTATTACCAGAGAATCAGTAGCTCAGGGATTTATTTTCTCACTCTTATGGTTTGTCCTCTCACCTCTTAGAAGGCTGGAGAAGGAAATAGCTACCCACTCCAGTATTCTTGCCTGGAAAATTTCATGGACAGAGGAGCTTGATGAGCTACAAAGTCCTGCAGTTGCAGGGAGTTGGACATGATTGAACACACACACACACACACACACACACGCTCTTAGAATGCAAGAACATGTGCAGTATATTTTAGAACAACAACAACAACAACAACAAAAAAAACTTTTGTCTTCCTTTAGGTTGTTGCATAAAAAAATGTGTGTGAGGTGGGGAACATTTCATATAAAATGGTAAACACACTGCTTGGATGTATAGAAAGTTCTCAATAGAAATCATTTCCTATAAAACAGATGGTGTTATGTAAACAATAAACTTTTGTTCTGTAGAGATATAAGAATTTAAGTCAGGCTTCAACAGTATGAGAAACATGAAATTCCAGATGTTCAAGTTGGATTAGAAAAGACAGAGGAACCAGAGATTAAATTGCCAACATCCACTGGATCATCAAAATAGCAAGAGAGTTCCAGAAAAACATATATTTCTGTTTTATTGACTATGCCAAAGCCTTTGTGTGCATCACAACAGCTATGGAAAATTCTTCAAGAGATGGAAATATCAGACCAACTCACCTGTCTCCTGAGAAATCTGAATGCAGGACAAATGGCAACAGTTAGAACTGGAAATGGAACAACAGACTGGTTCCAAATTGGGAAAGGAGTACGTCAAGGCTGTATATTGTCACCCTGCTTATTTAACTTATATGAAGATTACATCAAGAGAAATGCTGGACTGGATGAAACACAAGCTGGAATTAAGATTGGAGGGAGAAATATCAATCAGTTCAGTTCAGTTGCTCAGTCATGTCTGACTCTTTGCCACCCCATGAACCACAGCATGCCAGGCCTCTCTGTCCATCACCAACACCTGGAGTTTACCCAAACTCATGTCAATTGAGTCAGTGATGCCATCTAATCATCTAATCTTCTGCCATCCCCTTTTCCTCCTGCCTTCAAATTTTCCCAACATCATGTTCTTTTCCAATGAGTCAGCTCTTCACATCAGGTGGCCAAAATATTGGAGTTTCAGTTTCAAAATCAGTCCTTCCAATAAACACTAAGGATTGTTTCTTTTTTTATTTTTTTTTCACAACTGAGTGTTCTCAATCCTGAACCCCCCCTCCCACCTCCCTTCTCAGACCAATACAATATTGTAAAGAAAAAAAAAAAAAAACAACTGAGTGACTAAACATACACAGTTTCTACAAAACCTACTTTATACAATTTTATAAAGTTTTACATTTTTCTGATGGACTGGTTGGATCTTCTTACAGTACAAGGGACTGTCAAGAGTCTTCTCCAAAACCACAGTTCAAAAGCATTGATTCTTCAGCACTCAGCTTCATTTATAGTCCAACTCTCACATCCATACATGACTACTGGAAAAACCATAGCCTTGAGTAGCCGTACCTTTGTTGGCAAAGTAATGCCTCTCCTTTTTAATATGCTGTCTAGGTTGGTCATAACTTTCCTCCCAAGGAGTAAGCATCTTTTAATTTTATGGCTGCAGTCACAATCTGCAAAGATTTTGGAGCCCAAAAAGTAAAGTCAGCCACTGTTTCCCCATCTATTTCCCATGAACTGATGGGACTGGATGCCATGATCTTAGTTTTTTGAATGTTGAGTCTTAAGCCTGCTCTTTCACTCTTCTCTTTCACTTTCATCAAGAGGCTCTTTAGTTCTTCTGCACTTTCTTCCGTAAGGGTGGTGTCATCTGCATATCTGAGGTTATTGATATTTCTCCAGGCAATCTTGATTTCAGCTTGTGCTTCATCCAGCCCAGTGTATCTCATGATGTAATCTGCAGATAAGTTAAATAAGCAGGGTGACAATATACAGCCTTGATGTACTCCTTTTATTTGGAATCAGTCTATTGTTCCATGTCTAGTTCTAACCGTTGCTTCCTGACCTGAATACAAGAGGCAGGTGAGGTGGTCTCTTTCAGAATTTTCCATAGTATATTGTGATCGACACAGTCAATGGCTTTGGCATAGGTGATAAAGCAGAAATAGATGTTTTTCTGGAACTCTCTTGCAACTCCAGACATACAGATGAGACCACCCTTATGGCAGAAAGTGAAGAAGAACTAAGAGCTTCTAGATGAAAGTGAAAGAGGAGAGTGAAAAAGTTGGCTTAAAGCTCAACATTCAGAAAACTAAGATAATGGCCTCTGGTCCCATCAGTTCATGGGAAATAGCTGGGGGAAACAGTGGAAACAGTGTCAGATTTTATTTGGGGGGCTTTAAAATCGCGTCAGATGGTGATTGCAGCCATGAAATTAAAAGACGCTTACTCCTTGGAAGGAAAGTTATGACCAACATAGACAGCATATTGAAAGACAGAGATATTACTTTGCCAAGAAAGGTTCTTCTAGTCAAGGTTGTGGTTTTTCCAGTGGTAATGTATGGATATAAGAGTTGAACTATAAAGAAAGCTGAGTTTCGAAGAATTGATGCTTTTGAACTGTGGTGTTGGAGAAGGCTCTTGAAAGTCCCTTTGACTGCAAGGAGATCCAACCAGTCCATCTTAAAGGAGATCAGTCCAGGGTCTTCATTGAAAGCACTGATGCTGAAGCTGAAACTCCAATACTTTGGCTACCTCATGCGAGGAGTTGACTCTTTGGAAAGACATTGATTCTGAGAGTGATTGGGGGCTGAAGGAGAAGGGGAGGACAGAGGATGAGATGGCTGGATGGCATCACCGACTCAATGGACATGAATTTGAGTAGACTCTGGGAGTTGGTGACAGACAGGGTGGCCTGGTGTGTTGTGATTCATGGGGTAGCAGAGTTGGACACAACTGAACGACTGAACTGAACTGAACTGAGTGACTGAACTAAACTGAACTGACTGATTTCAGGAGATTAGCCAACATTTCATAACTGAGGGAACTAAGAATTGAGGAGATTTTTTAACTTGCCAATAAACATACAGTTTGTCAGAAATAGAATCAAGACTGAAAGTCAAGTTGAACTATTCTGTCAATGACCAATGGCTTTACAAGTTGGTAAATGCTCACTCAATCTGGTGCTGATCATAACAAAGATGGATAACCATGCACAGAATGCCAGTGAACTGGAACTAGAGAAGGATGGTTTTTTCAGCTATTTCCAGAACTCTTTTTGCTTTTGAGAAGGCAGAAGAATTACACTATCTCCCAACCCTGTACAATATATGTAGAAAGTTTCTCAAACTTTATTCTGTTTTTTTTTTCCTTTTTTTTTAACTTCAAAGTCAAAGCTGAATATAGTTTTTGATATAAAGGAAACATATTAGGAATATAGAAAGTTTGGACTGAGGTTATAAAAATGATTTCCTCATCTCACATCCTTTTAGGACAGATTTCTTTGGACTGGGTAATTATTTGTTGTGGAGTCTGTTCAGTGCATTGTAGGTTGTTTTGTGACACCTCTGACCTCCACCCAGTAGATAACAGTAGTACCACCTCAATTGTGACAACAGAAAATGTCTCAAAATGTTGGCCAATGTCCTTTAGAAATGGTGAACAAATGCTTTTTGATGATCAATCAAGACATAATTCTAGGATGACATTCATAATTAGCTGTATGTCAGAATAATCAGAAAAGCTTTTTCAAACCTCCCTAGCTGGGCTCCACATTGGGACATGCTAATTACACAGCTCTGCTGTGGCTCCAGTAGTCACTTTTGTACTAAATCCTCATGTGATTGGGCACACACGAAGATGGATAAATACCACTATGGAGAACAGAGAACATGCAGATTTGCTATTACAGTGACACAAAAATAACCTCTCTGTAGTAAAAGCATCACAAGAAGTCTGGCATGGTTGCTCCATATTATTAAGGACCCATAAGTTTGGGAGATATGTGAGTCACCAAAGGAGTCTGGGACTATTGATGTACACATTAATGAGGACAAAGAGAAAACATAATCTAACTCGTCCACTCTCAGAGAGCCCGTTTCAAGCTGGACCCAATACTGTGACATGGAGTCTCTGTCTAGGTATGAGGTCACAATAGGTCAGCCAAGGATTCACATTTAGGGCTTTATTCCCTTTCAGTTAGCACATAGGCAGAATACTACTACTACTACTAAGTTGCTTCAGTCGTGTCCTACTCTATGCAACCCCGTAGACGGCAGCCCATCAGGCTCCCCGTCCCTGGGATTCTCCAGGCAAGAACACTGCAGTGGGTTGCCATTTCCTTCTCCAGTGCATGAAAGTGAAAAGTGAAAGTGAAGCCTCTCAGTCGTGTCCGACTCTTAGCGACCCCATGGACTGCAGCCCACCAGGCTCCTCCATCCATGGGATTTCCCAGGCAAGAGTACTGGAGTGGGGTGACATTGCCTTCTCCGATAGGCAGAATGGCAAAGTGATTAAGAGCTTGAGACTTCACTGTATTTGATTTCAGGCTGTACCATCTCCCTAGCTGAATAGCCTTCTATAAATTGTTTTTCTTTCTTTCTAAACATAAGTTTTCTCATTTATTCATATAGTTATCTATAGTTAACAGAAAAATGTTCCCCCAAATAGATTGACATCTGATCCCCATGACTTGAGAATATGTAACTTTAATGGTAAAATAAACTTTGGGGATGTGATTAAGAATCTTGAGATGAGAGGTTATGCTGGATTATTTGGGTGGGTTCAATGCAATTACCTTTGAGCTTCCATGGTGGCTCAGTGATAAAGAACATGCCTGCTAATGCAGGAGACATAAGAGACTTGGGTTCAATTCCTGGGTTGGGACAATCCCCCAGAGAAGGAGATGGCAGCCCACTCCAGTGTTCTTGTCTGGGAAATCCCATGGGCAGAGGATCCTGGAGGGCTAGATAGTCCAGTGGATTGCAGAGTCAGACATGACTGAAGCGACAGAGCTTGCATACACAATAGAATTGTAAGCATTCTTAGAAGAGGGAGATTTGACTAGAAAAGAGGAAAGAGTGATTTGACACTAGAGACGAATATCAAAGTGATGCAGCCAGAAGCCAAGGAATGCCAGTGCCCTAAAGAAGTTGGAAGAAACAAGGAAGGACTTCGCTTTTAAAGCCTCCAGAAGGAGCTGGCCTTGCTGACATCTTGATTTTAACCTCATGTAACTCACTTAAAATTTATCTCTCTAGAACCACAGAGAATAAATTTGTGTGGTTTTAGGCATTTAAGAACATGGTCATTTTTAGAGGCACAACAAGGAACTAATACATTATTTCCAGGGTAGCAATGAAGATTGAGTTAATACATGCAAAGTATTTAGAAGATTCTATCACACAAAGAGTCAGTGTGTTTAGTCTTATTATCTACCCTACACTGCATGCATTTAAATCACAACTTTGTTCTAAATAAGCTATTTTTATTAACATATTAATAATGGTTTCTCAATTAACATATGAATGATTTATAGGACAGTAACTGTCCTACATGTTCCAGTAGCTCTAGAGCTTCTAAGATTGGGAAGACCTTGACCCAAATTTTATATTAGGTTGGCCAAAAATTTTTGATTGTGTTTTTAATTTTACAGAAAAATCTGAACAAACTTTTTGGCCAACCCGATATTATGCCCACCTTTCACCTGAATGGAGATTATTTCCCTGTGAGGTAATAGGATGCTATTATTTAAAAGCTGCAGGGCACACATGACCAAAAACCTAAATTTATTGATGAAACATACAGTTTATGCTCTTGGGTTCCTAATTCCAAACCATAAAATTTACTTCTGTGTGTAAATTCTTATCATTTTGCTGAAAAAATGTAGGTGTTTAGAAAGTTATATTAACATTTTCTGTCTTAAAATTGATAGTACATCTTATCGTTCAAAAACAAAGATAGCCATGTAAACGAATTACACATATTATACATAAAAACCAAAGTAACTCCCTGCCCTCCTCTCTTTATCCAAAGAAGATCTCTTGATTTTCGATCTTTGAAATACTAAATCTTTTAGGTACATAAAAGAGTTTAACTAACAACTTTATCATATATTCAATAAAAATCTTTTGCATACAGTATTCTTTTTGCATCAGATGTATGAGGTAGGTAAGGGATGCTCTACATCGTGGGAAATGCCAGGCTGGATGAAGCACAAGCTGCAATCAAGATTGCTGGGAGAAATATCAATAACCTCAGATATGCAGATAACACCACCCTTATGGCACAAAGGGAAGAGGAACTAAAAAGCCTCTTGATGAAAGTGAAAGAGGAAGTGAAAAAGTTGGCTTAAAACTCAACATTCAGAAAACTAAGATCTTGGCATCCAGTTCCATCATTTCATGGCAAATAGATGGGGAAACAATGGAAACAGTGAGAGATATTGGTTTTGGGGAGGGCTCCAAAATCACTGCAGATGGTGACTGCAGCCCTGAAATGAAAAGATGCCTGCTCCTTGGAAGAAAAGATATGACCAATCTAGACAACATATTAAAAATTAGAGATGTTACTTTGCCAACAAAGGTCCATCTAGTCAAAGCTATGGTTTTTCCATAGTCTTGTATGGATGTGAGAGTTGGACTATAAAGAAAGCTGAGTGCCGAAGAACTGATGCTTTTGAACTGTGGTGTTGGAGAAGACTCTTGAGAGTCCCTTGGACTGCAAGGAGATCCAGCCAGTCAATCGTAAAGGAAATCAATCCTGAATATTCATTGGAAGGACTGATGCTAAAGCTGAAAATCCAGTACTTTGGCCACCTGATGTGAAGAACTGACTCATTAGAAAATACCCTGATGCTGGGAAAGATTGAAGGTCAGAGAAGCGGATGATAGAGGATGAGATGTTTGGATGGCATTACCGACTCGATGGACATGAGTTTGAGTAAGCTTAGGGAGTTGAAGCCTAGCATGCTACAGTCCATGGGGTTGCAAAGAGACAGACACATCTGAGCAACTGAACTGATCTGAAGGGATACAGTTACTATTGTTCCCATTTTATACATAAGAAAATTGAGGCAAAGATGTTTGCTTTAATAATTTGCCTCATGTTACCTTCTTATTCAATTGTAGAGAAAAAGGTTATACAGTCAATCTTCTAGCCAGAATGCTAATTTAGCATTTTAAACATTTTTTCAGTATAATCTGTTAGATTTTTTAGGGCCACAAGGAAGAGGCATATTAGGATAACATGGATTTAGTGCAAGGAAACACAGATGGAATGTGGAAGAAGATGCATGGTTTTAGAGGTACCTTCAATAGTTTCCAACCTCAATATCCAACCTAAATATACAGGATAAGGAAGCTTATCAACCCCCCAGGGAAGCTCTTTAACATTGTGTTTACCCACCAATCACATCATTTGCCTTACATATGTGCTTTATACAAAGAATCCCCAACAATTTTTTGGGTGGTACTTATTATAATCTCTATGTTCTCATAGCAACAACCCCAGAGAACTCTGATATGGTGATGCTCAGGCCATAGCTGATCACCTCTGGCTTCTGGCTTGTGTCTGTCCCCTGGATAATCGATTGTGGCTTTGGCAGAAGACAGCATTGTTTTCAGAGTTCTAGTTCTGTTCGACCTCTAGGGAAGGCCAGTATCCAAGGGTGACATTGTGTAGGTCCACTGTGCCAGGCAGCGCAGGCACCAAGGATGAAAGTGTACTTACTTCAGTCTGCTCAGACCTTAACTGCTTTACAGCATGCTGCTGACTTATGGTACATAAATACTCTAACACTTAGATCAAGGGAAAATGAACAAGACTGTATTCTGTTATAGAACATGAATTATTTGTCATTTAAAATATAATTAAGCTGGGTATTTTTAAACCCTTTTATACCAGAAACATGAACTTTAAAAATAAGGTGAAAATACTCTTAATATTCCATAAGGATATCATAAAATTTAATGCATAACCTTTCTGACTTTTTAATAACTATGTCATGTCTACTGCCGGTAATTATCAAATAAAATGAAGACCTTACTTAACCTTCTTAGTATAATCACGGAAACAAAGTGACACCTAAGTCAGCAGATCTATTATTTGATAGTTCATAGCCTCACATTTCTTAGAGCAATCCTCAAGGGGAAATTTGATGTTCCTTTTTCTATTGGTTTTCACTTTTTGATTTAATCATAACAATGTACATAAGAAGGATTTTGCACTTTTTAAGAGAAATATTAAATATTCATAGAGAGAGTTTTCTTCATTTATAAAGGATGAGTCAATATGTTGCCATGACAGTTTCACAGAATGAAAGATATTGCTTTAACTAATCAAACATGATCACCCCCATCAAGTGCCCACAATTCAGAATTACCCCCATTTATCTCATCAGTTCTCACACATTATTCTCTCCCTTCCTGGTGGTAGTCCTCTAAAAAATATTATACAAAAGCCTGGATTCTGGTTGTTAATGCATGCTCTGAGAAAATTCTGCCATCAATTATTATTTTCCTCTCCTTTTTTCTCCCCTCTGTTTTATAATGAATCCCTCACTCCATTGCCTTCCTGTTCTAAATTGAAGAAAAAAATTACCCTTTGGCTTTCTCTGTTTCTCAAGGGACACACCTCCTACATCATTTATAGGAGTGAGCGTTAAGTCTTAGCCATGGGTAAACACTGGACCATATGAGTACAACTTATCCTGCTTTATTCCATTTTACTTGAAATTTGATTTATTTTAAACTTTACCTGAAAGAAGAAAAGGGCGAATCTTAATTTTTTTTTATTTTCTGGTTTAGATGATCCTTAGTATGCCTGCCATATTATCTGAGCTTTTGAGTTTCCATCATGAAATGAAGTATCACCTGATGCATATTTAGTTTGTATAAAACTCTTTCTGACTCTTTGGGCAGTAGCCTACCAGGCTTCTCTGTCCATGGGATTTCCTAGGAAAAAAATACTAAAGTGGTGCCCATTTCCTCCTCCAGGGGATCTTTCCAACCCAGGGATCGAACTCATGCCTCCTACAGCTCTTGCTTTACAAGTGGATTCTTTGCCCACTGTGCCATATGGGTTTACCTGCTTAATAAAATTATCCACAATCAGACTATACTTTGATATTGAGCTATATGTACTAAAAAATTTTGAAGCTTCATTTCTTCCATGTATGCATCTGAGGCAGGGCAGCCCAGTGGTAAAGAGTTTGGACACTGGGGAAGAAAGATGCTTCTGTTCATATTCGTCCTTTGATGATCTAGTTGCATGGCATCAGGGAAGTTCCTTAAGACTTCAGAGGTCACATTTGTATCTCAAAGATAATGTGTACACCCAAGATGTATTAATGTCAATGTATGGGAAAACCAATACAATAATGTAAAGTAAAATCAAGTAAAAAAAAAATCGATGTCCATATCTTCAAAAAAAAAAAAAAGATAATGTCTACAGTTTAACTCAGGAAACATGACACTTTAAAACAGAGGCACAATATAATCCTACTTGAGTGAGTATTGATTTAAGTAAGATTGGCTTAAGGACAGTTTGCTTAAGTGAGAACTGTAGATCTAAGGAGTTAGGGTATAAAGTAACACTTTTGAATTTCCTGTGAGACTTCTTACTGTTTTAGAGTTCAAATTCACATGAAATATTTTGAATTATAAATGGCATAAGTGATATTAAGAAACCAGAAGTTGTTCATCATTTCATTTTTTTAATTTTTTTTCTTTTTTTAAAATTTTATTGTTGTTATTATTAATGTCTATAAAATTAACATTTGGCATCAGTTTCATACTAAATATGTTTTTGCATTTGGGCATTTCCTAGTTCCAAGGAATTAGAATTATTTATCTGCTTGAATTATCCCACCATCATCTTTTTTTCAACTAAAAGCATCTTCCAAACATTTAATGATATTTTTTGACAATAAACACCTAAATATAAACCAAACTTTCTTTAGACACTTTTGTATTCAGTATTGTTGCAAAAGATAATAGTATATTGAAGTATAATTTGTCTTTTCTCTTTATTTTGTCTTTTCTCTTTATTTTGTCTTTTCTCCTTTAATGAATTCTTGGAGGACTTTTAAGGATGCCTGAATATGTGTATGTGTCAACTGAGAACCTGCTGTATTAAACACGAATTTAAAATTTTATTTCATTTTTAACACTAACATAATGCATTTCTGTAAGAAAAGAGAGTTAACTATTTTCATCATTCCAAATAATGAATGTACACAAGTTTTGCTAGAAGTAGTTTCTAAATTATAGACTTCTTGAATTGAAGGAAAATTTGCTAATTAACAAATGTAACTCAGTTCTATAGACTGAAAGATTATAATCTAGAGAATTAGAATTTCTCAGAATCAAACACTATGCTAGATGCAGTTTGAATTCTGAACACTTCATCATTTTCTGTCTCTCCTCTTTCCCTCATCTCAAAGATTTCCCCCACCTTTTTTTTTTTTTTAACCAGCTTTGCTCCAATATCTTTACGTGTTCTTCCACCATAAATAATTTATTTCCTCTAGAGAACAATATTTACTTTCTGCTGTTTGAGTACATTTCAAGTTATCCATTGTGAAAATGGATTTAAGAAAACTCCATTCTCATCAAAAGTACTTAATGAATGCAATCTTCCAAGTTGCTTTAATGCTAGCTGTCTAAAACTGACAGTAATCAGATTTAAGGTTACTCAGAAAGAAGGGGGGCTCTAAAATTTAAAGTGCTGCTGTTGTAGATTTTAAAATTGCTGTCTCTGCTGCCAAGAAGTTTTAGATTTCAGATGATCTACCTTTGAGAACAACTGAGGATCAATAAGTGGGCTGAAGGAGAAGAGAATGGGTAAAATATGGAGAAAAAAATCTGAATGAAACATTATAGAAAAATGAAAAGATATGTGGCATGAAAAAAATAAATCATGAACTGAGTAAAGAGAAGATTCATATAAGAAACGAATCGCCAGTCTAGGTTCGATGCAGGATACAGGATGATTGGGGCTGGTGCACTGGGATGACCCAGAGGGATGATATGGGGAGGGAGGTGGGAGGGGGGTTCAGGATTGGGAACACGGGTACACCTGTGGCGGATTCATGTTGATGTATGGCAAAACCAATACAATATTGTAAAGTAAAAAATAAATAAATAAAATAAATAAATGCCAAAGGTGAGAGATCTACTCTTTTGAATTAAAAAAATAAAGATAGGCAAACACGACTCAAAGGAACAACTCACATATTTTCTTCACCATAAAAAAAAAAAAAATCATGACATTTTCAGTCAGGTTAGGAAGTGAACACATCTTTCAATATAATGTAAGCATACTTACAGTCCTCATAGCAGAACCAGTAAAGAAATAAACAACTGTATCCAGACGGTAGGTAGTTCCCTATGCTTCAGCATTGCATTTTTCAAGCCACACTCCCAACAACTTTCTCAGAAGGACCTTTCAAAGGTAACTATTTTTTTTTTTAAAGAAAATCTCAAAGGTGGGCATATCTCCACCTTTCATAATGTGTGCCTTCTACTAATAGCATCTTCCTCATAAACCTTTCCAGACCAGTAATGTTCTGGTACTTAATGTTCTGCTTCCAGAATTTAGCTTCTGCATGCACACCATGTACAAGCCCCTGTGTCCTTGTTTTTGAAGTAAAAGGCTGACTAAAGAATTAATGATTGGGTAGTGTGAAGATGTAGAGACAAAGAATAGCTGTTGGGCAAGGAATGGGCAACAATTTTGACTATAATTCTGCCACATAGTAAAATTCCCAAACTCCCAGTTCCTTGAAAGATATATATATATATAAAGCCTGAAACACATTGCTAAGTTGTTTTTTTAGTAAGTAGACCACCACAAGATGAAAACTGCTCACCACAAGAACATCGACCCTAAGAGTGATTGAAACCAGAAGATTGCTGATGCTTGAAACTTCATCTTGGTGCCAGTCAATCCAAGAATTCTCCACTAGCTGATCACATCCTGCTCCTTAAACACTATAAAACTCCTCACTACCTCCGTGGGTCAAAAGGTCTTCAGAGCACTAGCTCACTATGGCCCCTTTTGCCTGGCAAAGTAACAAAAGTTACTCTTTTTTACTTCATCCAAAATTTTGTCTCTGAGTTTCTATTTGGCATTGGTGGAAAGAGGCCAAGCTTTGGCAACAGTACCATCCTTTACATTATAGTAGCCTTTATTTGAATCAAATATAATAATATAATGGTTCATCATATAATTTTATAAGTTGGAACCATGCTGAGGTTCAATCACCTGTTAAATTATGTTGGAAATATTTGTGAATATGGTAACTGTTGGTGTTTCTTGCAGTCCAGCATTTCTCATGATGTACTCTGCATATAAGTTAAATAAACAGGGTTACAATATACTGCCTAGACATATTCCTTTTCCTATTTGGAACCAGTCTGTTGTTCCATGTCCAGTTCTAACTGTTGCTTCCTGACCTGCATACAGATTTCTCAAGAGGCAGATCAGGTGGTCTGGTATTTCCATCTCTCTCAGAATTTTCCAGTTTATTGTGATCCACATAGTCAAAGGCTTTGGTATAGTCAATAAAGCAGAAATAGATATTTTCCTTGAACTCCCTTGCTTTTTCCATGATCCAGCAGATGTTGGCAATTTGATCTCTGGTTCTTCTGCCTTTTCTAAAACCAGCTTGAACATCTGGAAGTTCACGGTTCACGTATTGCTGAAGCCTAGCTTGGAGAATTTTGAGCATTACTTTACTAGTGTGTGAGCTGAGTGCAATTGTGCAGTAGTTTGAGCATTCTTTGGCATTGCCTTTCTTTGCAATTGGAATGAAAACTGACCTTTTCCAGTCCTGTGGCCACTGCTGAGTTTTCCAAATTTGCTAGCATATTGAGTGCAACACTTTCACAGCATCATCTTTCAGGATTTGAAACAGCTCAACTGGAATTCCATCACCTCCACTAGCTTTGTTCATAGTGATGCTTTCTAAGGCCCACTTGACTTCACATTCTAGGATGTCTAGCTCTAGATGAGTGATCACAGCAGTCAAGATTGCTGGGAGAAATATCAATAACCTCAGATATGCAGATGACACCACCCTTATGGCAGAAAGTGAAGAGGAATTAAAAAGCCTCTTGATGAAAGTGAAAGTGGAGAGTGAAAAAGTTGCCTTAAAGGTCAACATTCAGAAAACGAAGATCATGGCATCTGGTCCCATCACTTCATGGGAAACAGATGGGGAAACAGTGGAAACAGTGTCAGACTTTACTTTTGGGGCTCCAAAATCACTGCAGATGGTGATTGCAGCCATGAAATTAAAAGATGCTTACTCCTTGGAAGAAAGGTATGACCAACATAGATAGCATATTCAAAAGCAGAGACTTCACTTTGCCGACTAAGGTCCTTCTAGTTAAGGCTATGGTTTTTCAAGCAGACATGTATGGATGTGAGAGTTGGACTGTGAGGAAGGCTGAGCACTGAAGAATTGATGCTTTTGAACTGTGGTGTTGGAGAAGACTCTTGATAGTCCCTTGGACTGCAAGGAGATCCAACCAGTCCATTCTGAAGATCAGCCCTGAGATTTCTTTGGAAGGAATGATGCTAAAGCTGAAACTCCAGTACTTTGGCCACCTCATGCAAAGAGTTGACTCATTGGAAAAAACTTTTATGTTGAGAGGGATTGGGGGCAGGAGGAGAAGGGGGCGACTGAGGATGAGCTTGCTGGATGGCTTCACTGACTCGATGGATGTGAATCTGAGTGAATTCCAGGAGTTGGTGATGGACAGGGAGGCCTGGCGTGCTGTGATTCATGGGGTCGCAAAGAGTCGGACACGACTGAGCGACTGAACTGAACTGTTGGTGTATTGTGAGTTAATGAAATAAACATTCATAAGCAGCTCGTGGATAAGTCAGTACACTTTTCTGAATGATGTTCATAATATATTAAAACATTTACATCAAATTTATGTGTAGCTAGCTAGGTTAGCTCATGCTTTGGATCTGTATGTGTGTTTAGCCACTCGGTCATGTACGACTCTTTGCAACCCCATAGACTATAGCCTCCCAGGCTCCTGTGCCCATGGAGATACCCCAGGCAAGAATATTGGAGTGGGTTGCCATGCCCTCCTCCAGAGGATCTTCCTTACTTAGGGATTGAACCCAGGTCTTCCACACTCCTGGCAGATTCTTTACCATCTGAGCCATTGGATCTGTATAATGCTACCATATATGCACAGATTGATAGAGAAAATTAACATGAGTCTATTAAAAAAAAAATCATCATTGGACTTCAAGACAAACATTCCCAGAGTTTAGGGACAGGACCAAAATGTAGAACTATGTGTAGGGTTTAGAGATGAACACAAGCTTATCTTTCAAAGTTACACTGGCAGTCAGGAAGGGACCCAGGGAGCTCAGCTTGCTGGGTGAGATGGGTGGGGGTGGGTTCAGGAGGGAGGGGATATACGCATACATTTGGTTGATTCAATTCCTTGTACAGCAAAAACTAAAACAACATTGCAAAGCAACTAGAGATGGTAAAAAATATGCCTGCAATGCAGGATAGGTTTGATCCCTGGGTCAGGAAGATTCTCTGGAGAAGGGAATGGATATGCATTATTTTGCCTGGAGAATTCCATGGACAGAGGAGCCTGGTTGACTATAGTCCATGGGGTCACACACAGTAGGACATGACTAAGTACCTAACACAAACCAATTATACCCAATTTGAAAAAGAGAGAGAGAGAGAGACTGTCCTGGGAGGAGACAAAAATAAGCTTAAGTTCAGGAAGTTCTGTAAAGAGAACAACTTGGCAACAACTGCATCTCTTGCATTCTTGTTTCTCTACAGGCATCTTTCAGTTCAGTCCAGTTCACTTCAGTCGCTCAGTCGTGTCCAACTCTTTGCGACCCCATGAATCGCAGCACGCCAGGCCTCCCTGTCCATCACCAACTCCTGGAGTTCACCCAGACCCACACCCATGGAGTCAGTGATGCCATCCAGCCATCTCATCCTAGGTCATCCCCTTCTCCTCCTACCCCCAATCCCTCCCAGCATCAGGGTCTTTTCCAATGAGGCAGCTCTTCGCATGAGGTGGCCAAAGTACTGGAGCTTCAGCTTTAGCATCATTCCTTCCAAAGAAATCCCAGGGCCCATCTCCTTCAGAATGGACTGGTTGGATCTCCTTGCAGTCCAAGGGACTCTCAAGAGTCTTCTCCAACACCACAGTTCAAAAGCATTAATTCTTTGGCGCTCAGCTTTCTTGACAGTCAACTCTCATATCCACACATGATCAGGGGAAAAACCATAGCCTTGAGTAGATAGACCTTTGTTGGCAAAATAATGTCTCTACTTTTCAACATGCTATCTAGGTTGGTCATAACTTTCCTCCCAAGGAGTAAGCGCTTTTAATTTCATGGCTGCAGTCACCATCTGCAGTGATTTTGGAGCCCTAAAAAGTAAAGTCTGACACTGTTTCCACTGTTCTTCACCTATTTCCCATGAAATGATGGGACCAGATGCCATGATTGTCGTTTTCTGAATGTTGAGCTTTACACCAACGTTTTCACTCTCCTCTTTTACTTTCTTCAAGAGGGTTTTTAGTTCCTCTTCACTTTCTGCCATAAGAGTGGTGTCATCTGCATATCTGAGGTTATTGATATTTCTCCTGGAAATCTTGATTTCAGCTTGTGATTCTTCCAGCCCAGCGTTTCTCATGATGTACTCTGCATAGAAGTTAAATAAGCAGGGTGAGTCTAGTAATTCATAATAGACTACATAAACACTTTAAGATATGAATAGCAATAGGTTTATAGACAACGTCTGTATAGAACCCTGCTGCTGCTGCTGCTAAGTCACTTCAGTCATGTCTGACTCTGTGCAACACCATAGACGGAAGCCCACCAGGCTCCCCTGTCCCTGGGATTCTCCAGGCAAGAACACTGGTGTGGGTTGTCACTTCCTTCTCCAATGCATGAAAATGGAAAGTGAAAAGTGAAAGTAAAGTCGCTCAGTCGTGTCAGACTCTGTGCGACCCCATGGACTGCAGCCTACCAGGGTTCTCCGTCCATGAGATTTTCCATGCAAGAGTACTGGAGTGGGGTGCCATTGCCTTTTCTGGCATAGAACCCTAGAAAAATGATTTCAGAGATTCACAAATAATGTGCGATATACCCACTGTGGGGCTTCCCAGGTGGTACAGTGGTTAAGTATCTGCCTGCCAATGCAGGAGAAACAGGTTTGATTACTGAGTTGGGAAGATCCTCAGGAGAAGGAAATGGCAACTCACTCTAGTGTTATTTCCTGGGAAATCCCATGGACAGAGGAGTCTGGCAGGTTATAGTCCACGGGTGGCAAAATAATTGGACAGGATTGAGCTGCTAAAAACAACAATATCAACTAGTCCCTTTCATCTCTTACTGAATTATATTTATTGCCTGGTCTAATGAGTATGAAAGCACACTAAACTTAACTGTTAAGGAATCTTTATGGTTCCAGTTTATGAAATACCATCCACATTTGATTCAAATTAAAGCATTTAAGAAATGCAATCCTTCTCGAAAAGAATATGTCTTGAAGACAGCATGTGCTTTATTGAGATGTTAAATTTCACTAATAATAAATTGAAGATGTTTGTTACAAAAAGTGAAAATCTTTTAAAAGTGAATATGTCCTAGGGAGCAACAAGTAAAGAAGTATTTTTCTGTCATTTTAGGTAATATTTTAAGGAACCCAATATTCTGGCAGAATGATGGACAGGCTATATTTAAATTATAGAGAAAGTACATTTAGAGTAAATTGCAAAAGTGTTCCTAGCCACGCATTGTAATTTTTCTCCCATTATTTTTTATGATAATTCACATTAGTTCATCAGCATAGTCAATGTTTCATTTCTCCAAATTGCTGCTACATGATTTATGAAAAAAAGTGAAACAAACTGGAAGGTGGTTTAGATAATCTTTATCAAGCTTAACCCATTGAAATAGTGACATTAATGTTTTTAAACTGTATTTAATGGCAAGTAAGGTATACATACAATCTAAAGAAAAAATAATTGCACAGGATTTCTAATGAAAAGCAGTGGTCTTTTGCCATTCACCCCGTTTTCCATTCTTCTAAATTTTTCTTTCAATTAACAAATAATTTTTTAATTTACTCCTTCAAGGCTTAATTATGTGATTATATTTTGACTTTTTAGGTTTAAACATTATTGTAATTTCCCAACATAGGAGATGAAGAGTTAACTCCCTTTGATTTCTTCCTCATCACCTACTTAAATATCCTCACCATATACTTAAAAGCCCTCATCCTCCCAATTCAGTTACATAGCAGTTTTGGTTTAATGTTTAAGTGTTAGAAGCTCAGTTGTGTCCAACTCTTTACAGCCGCATGGACTGTAGCCCACTAGGTTCTTCTGTCTATGGATTTCTCCAGCAAAGAATACTGGAAGGGTTGCCATTTTCTTCTCCAGGGGGTCATCTTGACCCAGGGATCAAACCCAAGTCTCTTGCATGGCAGGAAGATGCTTTACCATCTAAGACCCCAGGGAAGTTTTGGTTAGATGAATGCTTATTCCATAAAAATAATGCAAATGCAACACATGCCTAGCAATGAGGTAAACTGTGATTATTTTTATTTTCCACTAAGTTTTTTTTTCATTTTAGTCTTATAATTCCAAGTTGCCTTTTTGTTGTTGTTGCTGGCTTGGTTTATCTGCTGAGTTATCAATGGACACTTTCTACCTTACTAATACATATATAAAGCTCTTCTAAAAACATGGAGGTCCATTAAGTATTCCATTAACTTATTGCAAGAGTGTTGTTTTATCTTTTATATAGCAAGTTTTTTTTTTTTTCATGGTTGTAGTATAATCTTTTAACTCCATGTTATTGTTAATGGCAGTTTTTTTTTTTAAACTTTCCTACTCTTTATATAATTTCTACTTCATTCAAATAGTTTCTTCCTGATTTATTCTCTTCCTATTAAAGGCTTCCCTCAGATATCTGATAATCCTTTGTTATCTGCTCCTATTTAAAGAGGAGACTGGAAAGCTGACTTTAAACTTCGGGCTCTTGGCTGCAACTTGTCTCCTGTGATGTGGTTGGCCTATTTATCTAGGGGAACTTAGCTATTCAGCTCTTTGTGTCTTTCGGCCTCATTAGATATCCCTATGGAGAATCTGGCAATTTCCTATCTGCAGAGAAGAAAAAAAATATTTCCCAGCAGTTGGAGAGTCATGTAGAACTTTGTCTGGATAGCTCAGAAAATAAAATACTTAATTAGATACTTTATCCTGCTGTGTCAATAGAGCTAATTAGGAGACAGAGATTGCATAGTGATTTGAACAGACAAAGTGATATACAAAGAATTATTAACTATAAAGAGTAAAGAAAATTCTAAAGAATATCCTTTGGCAGAGGGAGAATCCCAAAGAAAGGGACATGGTTGGAAAGGAGGTCCCATTGTCAAGGTGAAGTTCAGATCTCACTGGAGAGGGTGTACTTACATCCCTACTGGGTAATGGTGAAGTTGGTGTGCTCTACATCAAAGCTAGTTCACAGTTGCTGGACCAACAGAAAACATACCTCTGGGATGTAGGTGCTGAGGCTGGTGGATAGAGGAATTACAGTCAGTTCTGGCAACTTAGTTTACATTACTTCTGAGTACAGGTGAGCAAGAAACTAAGGCCTAGAGAGTCAAAGAGGAAATACTCCTCTAAGGTACAGAAGGATAATGCAATGAAAATGACCCTTTGGCACTGCTACAATGTATTCAATTGGCATCTACCTGAGGGGATGTTGCTGAAACTTACTGGAAAGCTATTCACTGTGGTGCTGCCAAAACTTGATTAGCCATGATCATCACTGGGTGTCTGCCTTATGAGAGACACTGATAAGTGTAATAGAAAAAAAGAAGAAGAAGAATCTCAAGATCAGAAAGAAGTTCTTTCTTTTCCAGTGTCCCCACAATGCCCTCTACTAATAAGTCTGAAATTGTGCCTGCTGCAAAGGATGAATGCTAACAGAGTTCAGCTTCATTGTGATAAGGCTTGAAGTATAGATTCAGCACCGAAAGCAATGAATTAAAAACTGGCACACTCAGTCCTGATGCTCTTTATTATTTTTTAATTTATTTATTTTAATTGGAGGCTAATTACTTTACAATATTGTATTGGTTTTGCCATACATCAACATGAATCCACCAAGGGTGTACAAGTGTTCCCCATCCTGAACCCCCCTCCCACCTCCCTCCCCATACTGGTATCTACTATGTTGCTAATTTTCTGAGTCCAGAGACCTTCTGTTTCCTTATTCTCCAGAAAACTACAAGCATCTGCTAAGTGAGGAAACAGTGTCCCCTGGAGTGGGACACTCTACTGCACTGAGTAGAGATAGTTCTGGTTGCGTCTTTAACAAACTTTCTACGTATTTCATTATTTTAGAACTCCCCAAACCACCAACATTTTAGCTCTGTTTATATAGTATCTCAGCCATTGAGGATTTGCAACATACATTTATTTGGTTCACATTTTCCCATACTTTGCCTTATATTTCAGTTTTCCTAGATTTGTCAAATCATATGCTCAAGTCCAGTTCACAAATGTTTGGGTCAAAACACAAAATGAAGTGAGAATCCTTGCTTCTAAATCATTAAAAATGTCAATATAGTGACATCAGCCCATTAAACCAACTGCAGGGCATGACTATGTGTGGGTCCCTGCATGACTGCACTCACTGGCCATTCATTGAGCTGACTCTGTATTGACTAACCCTCCCTCTGTTTTCAAAATTCAATATATTTTTCCCTCTCTTTCAAATGTTTCATGTCATTATAACATTATGGCTTTAAATAAGTGAATTACTAAATATTCTTTTTTTCTTGAGATCTC
Organism: Aepyceros melampus; assembly: GCA_006408695.1. Classification (NCBI taxonomy): domain Eukaryota; kingdom Metazoa; phylum Chordata; class Mammalia; order Artiodactyla; family Bovidae; genus Aepyceros; species Aepyceros melampus. The sequence continues at coordinate 5,873 of SJXQ01007305.1, read as the reverse complement.
AAATGAGGTGAGACTAAATATATTTGTCTATTCTTCTGTCTTTACCTGAAACTTTTGTTTTTACATGCCTAATGTAATGAAGGGTTAGCTGTTTCTCACTTCAACTGAAACTTTAGAGTTCTGATTTCATATATAGAGGCATGAAAATATAAATTTTAAATTTTATATTAAAAATGTAAGGAAAATATCAACGATTCATACCACGAACTTGACAACAGATACTTCCCTTAATTTATCTTCCTACATAAGTGTCTGATAAATCCCAATAAAAAGAATTAAAGAAGTATGAAGTTCTTTTTTGCTTCATTTTCAGTATTAATTTTCTCTCTCCTTTCCTCCTCTCTGCCTTCTTCCTTCGTCACCTCTTTTATTTCCTTCCTTCTTTCTTTCCTTCCTTTCTTCCTGCATCCCTTCCTATTTTATTTTTTATTTCTTCTCTTTGTTTCATTCTTAGATATTGACCACAGTGGAAAACACTTAATAGTAAGGAAGTACATACTCTAGAAAATGGAATTCAAAAAATCTGTGTACTTAAACTCATATGTGCAAAACCTGACACTCCATTTTATTTCTAAATCCAATTTCCATTTTGAGAGTTACCTATTTTTCCAAGTTATTGGAAATATTAATCTCAGTAATTCTAAAGTTTTTCTCCATTCTTAAATCTTTTCCAACTTTGCTTTCTAAGTATTTTACTTTAGGTTAAACTCACTGTCTTAAGGTATAAATTGCAAAACCTCAGTAGTTTACAATGTAGACACTTGTTCATGGGAAGTTCAAATGAATGTTCTTCATTGGGAGACAGTTCAACTCTGAATGATGATTAAAGGCTTGAGTTCCTTCAATATTTTTGGATCCACCATCTTTAAAACCTATCTTCCAAGGCCATGATGGAAGGGATCAGGACATGGATGAGAGTCTGTAGGAAGTTTATAGTTGTGCATCATATTATATCTCATTCTACTAGTTAGAATTTAACCTCCTAACTGCAAGAGAAGATGGGAAACAAGCTTTGTGCCCAGAATGAAGAGAAAATATATTTGATGGTTAGCAAGCAGTTTACCTTTATACATGGACATCACCAAATGGCCAATACTGAAATCAAATTGATGATATTCTTTATAGCCTAAGATAGAGGAGCTATATACAGTCAGAAACACACACACACACACACACACACACACACACCTGGATTTGAATGTGGCTCAGATCATCAGCTTCTCATAGCAAAATTCAGTCTGAAACTAAAGAAAGTGGGGAAAACCACTAGGCCAGCCAAGTATGGCTTACATCAAATCCCCTATGAATATGCAGTAGAGGTAACAAATAGATTCAAGGGATTAGATCATATAAAAAAGTGTGTCTAAAGAACTATGGATGGAGGTCTGTAACTATTGTACAGGAGGAAGTGAACAGAACCATCCCAAAGAAAAAGAAAAACAAGAAGGCAAAGTGGTTATCTGAGGAGGCCTTACAAATAGCTAAAGAAAGAAGAAAAGCAAAAAGGGAGAAAGGGAAAAGTGCATCCAGCTAAATGCAGATTTCTGAAGAACAACATGGAGAGAGAAGTCTTTTTTCCATGAACAGTGTATAAAATTAGAAGAAAACAACAGAAAGGGGAAGACTAGAGATCTCTTTAGGACCCTGAGACATCAAGGGAATATTTTGACCAAAGAGGGGCACAATAAAGAACATAAAGGGCTGAGACCTAGGGACACTGAAGATATCAAGAAGAGATGGGAAGAATACATAGAAGAACTGCACAAAAAAGATCCAAATGAACCAGGTTACTACGATGGTCAGTCATCAGAGCCAGACAATCTGGATAATAAAGTCAAGTGAGCCTTAGGAAGCACTGCTGTTAATAAAGCTAGGGTTTGTGATAAAATCATAAGGAATTTGATTTAGGTCATACCTGAATGGTCTAGCGGTTTTCCCTACTTTCTTCAATATGAGTCTGAATTTGGCTATAAGGAGTTCATGATCTGAGCCACAGTCAGCTCCTGGTCTTGTTTTTGTTGACTTTATAGAACTTCTCCATCTTTGGCTGCAAAGAATATAATTAATCTGATTTCGGTGTTGACCATCTGGTGATGTCCATGTGTAGAGTCTTCTCTTGTGTTGTTGGAAGAGGGTGTTTGCTATGACCAGTGTATTTTCTTGGCAAAACTCTATTAGTCTTTGCCCTGCTTCATTCCACATTCCAAGGCCAAATTTGCCTGTTTCTCCAGGTGGTTCTTGACTTCTTCCTTTTGCATTCCAGTCCCCTATAATGAAAAGGACATCTTTTTTGGGTGTTAGTTCTAAAAGATCTTGTAGGTCTTCATAAAAACCATTCAACTTCAGCTTCTTCAGCATTACTGGTTGGGGCATAGACTTGGATAATTGTGATATTGAATGGTTTGCCTTGGAGATGAACAGAGATCATTCTGTCATTTTTGAGATTGCATTCAAGTACTGCATTTTGGACTCTTTTGTTGACCATGATGGCTACTCCATTTTTTCTGAGGGATTCCTGCCTGCATTAGTAGACATAATGAGTTAAATTCAACCATTCCAGTCCATGGAAAAAGCAAGAGAGTTCCATAAAAACATCTATTTCTGCTTTATTGACTATGCCAAAGCCTTTGACACTGTGGATCACAATAAACTGTGGAAAATTCTGAAAGAATGGGAATACCAGACCACCTGACCTGCCTCTTGAGAAATCTGTATGCAGGTCAGGAAGCAACAGTTAGAACTGGACATGGAACAACAGATTAGTTCCAAATAGGAAAAGGAGTACGTCAAAGCTGTATATTGTCACCCTGCTTATTTAACTTATATGCAGAGTACATCATGAGAAACGCTGGACTGGAAGGAGCACAAGCTCGAATCAAGATTTCTTGGAGGAAAAAAAAAAAAGTTGCTGGGAGAAATATCAATAACCTCAGATATGCAGATGACACCACCCTTATGGCAAAGAAGAGCTAAAAAGCCTATTGATGAAAGTGAAAGAGGAGAGTGAGAAAGTTGGCTTAAAGCTCAACATTCAGAAAACAAAGATCGTAGCATCTGGTCCCATCACTTCATGACAAATAGATGGGGAAACAATGGAAACAGTGTCAGACTTTATTTTTTTGGGCTCCAAAATCACTGCAGATGGTGACTGCAGCCATGAAGTTAAAAGATGCTTACTCCTTGGAAGAAAAATTATGACCAACCTAGACAGCATATTCAAAAGCAGAGACATTACTTTGCTGACTAAGGTCCATCTAGTCAAGGCTATGGTTTTTCCTGTGGTCATGTATGGATGTGAGAGTTGGACTGTGAAGAAGGCTGAGCACCAAAGAATTGATGCTTTTGAACTGTGGTGTTGGAGAAGACTCTTGAGAGGCCCTTGGACTACAAGGAGATCCAACCAGTCCATTCTGAAGGAGATCAATTCTGGGATTTCTTTAGAAGGACTGATGCTAAAGCTGAAGTTCCAGTACTTTGGCCACCTCATGCGAAGAGTTGACTCATTGGAAAAGACTTTGATGCTGGGAGCGATTTGGGGCAGGAGGAGAAAGGGACGACCGAGGATGAGATGGCTGGATGGCATCACAGACTCGATAGACGTGAGTCTGAGTGAACTCCAGGAGATGGTCATGGACAGGGAGGCCTGGCGTGTTGCGATTCATGGGGTCGCAAAGAGTTGGACATGACTGAGTACTGAACTGAACTGAACTGTGATAAAATTCCAATAGAACTATTCAAAATCCTAAAGGATAATGCCATCAAGGTGCTGCATTCAATATTTCAGCAAATCTGGAACACCCAGCAGTGGCCACAAGACTGGAAAAGTTCAATCTTCATACCAATTCCCATGAACAATAGTACCAAAGAATGTCCTAACCGTCGGACAATTGCACTCATCTCCCATGCTAGTAAGATCATGCTTAAAATCAGGCTTTATGCAAACCAAGAACTTTCAGATGTCCAAGCTGGGTTTAGAAAAGGAACAGGAATCAGAGATCAAATTGTCAATATTCACTGGATCATAGAAAAATCAAGGGCATTCCAGAAAAACATCTACCTCTGTTTCATCGACGCCACCATGCCTCTTACTGTGTGGTTCATAATAAACTGTGGAAAGCTCTTAAAGAAATGAGAATACCAGACTATCTTACATATTTCCTGAGAAACCTGTATATAGGTCAAGAATCAACAGTTAAGAACACTGTATGGAACAACTGATCTAGAAAGGAGTATGACAGGGCTGTCTGCTGTCACCCTGTTTATATAATCTATATCTTAAGCACATCATGAGAAATGCTGTGCTTGATAAGAATCTAAACTCAAATCAAGATAGGCAGGAGAAACATCAACAACCTCAGATACATGGATGATACCACTCTAATGGCAGAAAGTGAAGAGAAACTAAAGAGTCTCTTCATGAGAGTGAGGGAGGAGAGCAAAAGAGCTGACTTAAAACTAAATATTAAACAAAACCCCAAAAACTAAGATTATGACATCTGGCCCCATTACTTCATGGCAAATAATTTGGGGAGAAAATTGGAAGTAGTGACAAATTTCCACTTCTTGGACCCTAAAATCACTGTGGATGGTGACTGCAGTCATGAAATCAGAAGATGATTGCTTCTTGGTGGGAAAGCTATGATAAACCTAGACAGTGTGTTGAAAAGCAGAGACTACTCTGCCGACAAAAGTCCGTACAGTCAAGGCTATGGTCTCTCAGTGATCATGTACAGCTGTAAGAACTGGACTGTTAGGAAGGCAGAGCACTGAAGAATGGATGCCTTTGACCTGAGATGCAGAAGACTTCTGAGAATCCCTTGGATAGCAAGGAGATCAAACCAGTCAATCTTAAGGGAAATCAACCTGGAATATTGTTGGAAGGACTGATGCTGAAGCTGAAGCTCCAGTATTTTGTTCATCTGATGCAAATAGTGGACTCTTTGGAAAAGTCCCTGATGCTGGGAAAGATTTAGGGCAGAAGGAGAAGAGGGCAGCAGAGGATGAGATGGCTGGATGGCATAACTGATGCAATGGGCATGAACTTGGGCAAATTTCAGGAGACCGTGAGGGACAGGGAGGCCTGGTGTGCTGCAAAGAGTGAGACACAATTGAGCAACTGCATAACAACAACTAGCAATCTACTACATCAGAATTTTAGAAAAAGTTCTTTGATCTTATTTGATAAGAAACTAATTGCCTACAACTGCTCAATTTTAAATAATTATTGGTGGATTTGTAGTATTTATTGATTCATTTATAAAGTGCTATTATCTAGAAATAAGGTAATCTTATTACTATTTTTCTTAGATATATAGTTCACATCAATATAAATTATTACCTTATCAATGGAACTTTGAGCATGCACATAATGTTATGATAAAGTCAATTTTATATTAAACACTTTCTCTCAATACTGTGACACGTACTTTAAAGGAAGTTACTGGGCTGAATGAGAAAAATAAACTGCAAACCTTATTCCACTGCTTCTCAGCCACTTCTTTACCAAACCCATTCATTTTCTCATAAAGAGAAAATTAATGTTGAGTATCTAGTTGCTATACGTCTGATGAATTGATTTATTTCCATGAACATCCATCAATGCTCATGTGGTATAAAGTTTTGAGTGGCTAACATCATTGGCAAACCAAAGAGAAAATGGTATTGTTGGAAGGAACAGAAGCACTAGTGCCTAGGAACCTATCAAATAAAAATGAGAATTAATGAGACAGTAAATGGGAATTCCCAGAAATCACATCTCCATGATTTTGTATTAAGGCAAGTGAAGTTAGTGTCAGTCACAGCTTCTTTTTTTTCCTCTCTCTTTTTTTCTAATTTAATTTAATTTTTTAAATTAATTTTTATTTTTTTAGTTC
>SJXQ01007304.1:310901-324852 GCA_006408695.1 Aepyceros melampus | reverse complement strand
CAAGAGGCTTTTTAGCTCCTCTTCACTTTCTGCCATAAGGGTGGTGTCATCTGCATATCTGAGGTTATTGATATTTCTCCCAGCAATCTTGATTCCAGCTTGTGTTTCTTCCAGTCCAGCGTTTCTCATGATGTACTCTGCATAGAAGTTAAATAAGCAGGGTGACAATATACAGCCTTGATGTACTCCTTTTCCTATTTGGAACCAGTCTGTTGTTCCATGTCCAGTTCTAACTGTTGCTTCCTGACCTGCATACAGATTTCTCAAGAGGCAGGTTAGGTGGTCTGGTATTCCCATCTCTCTCAGAATTTTCCACAGTTTATTGTGATTCACACAGTCAAAGGCTTTGGCATAGTCAATAAAGCAGAAATAGATGTTTTTCTGGAACTCTCTTGCTTTTTCCATGATCCAGTGGATGTTGGCAATTTGATCTCTGGTTCCTCTGCCTTTTCTAAAACCAGCTTGAACATCAGGGAGTTCACGGTTCACGTATTGCTGAAGTCTGGCTTGGAGAATTTTGAGCATTACTTTACTAGCATGTGAGATGAGTGCAATTGTGCGGTAGTTTGAGCATTCTTTTACATTGCCTTTCTTTGGAATTGGAATGAAAACTGACCTTTTCCAGTCCTGTGGCCTCTTGTGGGTTTTAGTTAGCATTTTATACGATTCAATTCTTTTCCTTTTCTTGGCGTATCAGTTGTACTTCTTTTGGTGGCTGCTGTAGAGTCTGTAATATACATTTACGATGAAACAAAGTTCACTTTCAAATTATGCTACACTCCTTCACAGTTGGTGCAAATACCTTATAGTAACAAGTTCAGTAACAAGATAATCCTAATCTTCCCCTCAGTCCTTTGTATCATTGCTGTCATTCAAAAATATGTGTCTCACGCTCAAGTACATTGTTGCTATTATTATTGTAATGAACTTCTGTATGTTAGCTCAATTAAGAATAAGAAAAATAGAAACTTTTATTTTACCTTCACTTATCCCTTCTCTATGAGGCTTCCCAGATGGTGCTAGTGGTAAAGATCTCACCTGTCAGTGCAGGAGACGTAAGAAATGCTTGTTCGATCCCTGGGTTGGGAAGATCCCCTGGAGAAGGAAGTGGCAACCCACTCCAATATGCTTGTCTGGAAAATCCCATGGACAGAGGAGCCTGATGGGCTACAGCCCACGGGGTCGCAAAGAGTCAGATGCAACTGGGCACAACTGTATCCCCTGTCTGGCGCTCCTCTGTCTTTAGGTAAATCCAGGTTTCTGACCTCTATCATTTTCCTTCTCCCTGAAGAACTTTTAGCATTTCTTTCAGGGCTTATCTACTGGGAACAAATTCCCTCAAGTTTTGTTTGTCTGAAAGTCCTTCTACACTGCTGAAGGATAATTCTGTAGTGTTCAAAATTCCAGCTTGGAGTATTTTTCTTTCAATACTTTAAATACACCACTCTTGTGTTGCTTGCATGGTTTCTGAAGAGAAATGAAATGCAATTCTTATCCATGCTCTGCTACAAGTAAGGGTTTTTTTTAAATCTGATTTCTTTCAAGGTTTTTGTTGATTTTTTTATTTTCTAAGGTTTAAATATGATATGCCCTAGATTTTTTTTTTTTTTTGCACTTATGTTGTTTGGTGTTCTCTGAGTTTCCTGGATCTGTGACTTTATGTCCAACATTAATTTGGAGTAAGTTATCAGCATTGCTTCAGATATTTCTATCCTTCCTTCTTTTTCTGGTATTCCTATTATATGGATGTTATACCTTTTTTTAGTAATCCCACAGTTGTTGGATATTTGGTTCTGTGATTTTTTCCAGTTTTTTTTTCTCTCTGCTGTTTCATTTTGGAAGTTTCTACTGACGTATCCTCAAATTCAGTCTCCTCAGCTGTATCCAGTGTACTAGTGAGCTCATCAAAAACGTTCTTCACTTCCTTCATAATATTTTCAATCCTTTCCATTTCTTTTAGATACTTCCTTAGAATTTCCATCTCTCTGCTCCATTGCCCATCTGTTCTTATGCGGTTTCTACTTCATGCATTAGAAACTTTACTGTGTTAATCATGATCGTTTTCACTTCTTAGTCTGATGATTCCAACATCTTTTGTCATATCTCAGTTTGATTTTGATGCTTGCTCTGTCTCTTCAACCTGTGGTTCTTGCCTTTTGGTATGTCTTGTAATTTTTTCCTGATAGTCAGATGTGATATACTGAGTACATGGAACTGCCATAAGGAGGCCTTTAGTAAAGTGATGGTGAGGGGTACGGGGAGGAGAGCGTTCTACAGTCCTGTTGATGCAACTTCAGTCTTTTAGTGACGCTCCTAAGTGCTTCTTAGTCTCCCCTACCCGCTTAGGTGGGACAGATGGCTAGAGAGGGCTGGAACTGGGTATTTCCTCGGTTGCTTAGGCTCTGATAAGTCCCCTAGAGTTTAGGGTCTGGTAAGAGAGTTTCTCTTGAGGACAAGCCTGATGAAGAAGGACAGAATGCTCTGTCATATTTCAAAGGGTTCCTTTTCTCCTCTCCATGCTGGAAGCATGAGGGGATTTTCTTCAATATCATTGTGAAGATCTGATCAAGTCCCAGGAGGTAAAAATCACAAAAGTGTAAAATCCCTCTTACGACTGCTTCAGTCCCTGGAGTTTTACCTCCCAGACTTGCCCACCCTGAGCCCCCAGGAACTAATCAATTATAGTTTATGTTTGTCTTACCTTGGCACTGAGTTCCTGGGAGGTTTGTGCCTAGGTTTCTGTTCTGGTAATTTGTAATTTTCTGTATTAATATTTTCATGTCTGTCTCTTTAATTTTGAGGGCAACAGTTTGCCTGTGACCTCACTTCTCTCGATGGTTCTTAAAAGAGTTGCTGATTTTTCCAGCTTGTTCAGCTTTTAACTACTTTAATAAACACAAGACAAATTGTTAAGGAAGAGCAACAACTTCCAATCTCCTTCTATGTTGAACTGGAAACTGAAAGCCTGTATCCACGTAGATTTCAAAATCAACTTGTTAATTTCTGCAAAAGGGAAGCAGGAATTTTAAGAAATATCAAATACTGCTGTCTAAACAATATTAAGTATTCCGGTCCTTGAACACAGGTTGTTTTTCCATTTCGTTAGGTCTCTCGTTTCTTTCAATGATGTTTTGTAGGTTTCTAAGGACTTGTCTTGCCAAATTTATTCTGGGTGCTTCATTCTTTTTGAAACGAATGTAAATGGAGTTGTTTTAAATTTTTATTGTCAAATGTATTACTATGGTATGGAAGGAAATTCAATTGATTTTTGAATGTTGATTTTGTATCTTGCATTTTTGCTAAAGGCATTTATTAGCTTTAATACCTTTTGTGCAGATTCCTGCAAATAGAAATAGGTTTATTTTGTCCTTTATCAGTATGGTGCCTTTTATTACTTTTTTCTTGCCTGATTGCCCTGGCTAAAATCTCTCATACCATATTGAATAGAAGTTTTGGGAGCAGATAACCTTTTCATGCTTCCAATCTTAGAGCAAAAGCTTCTGTACTTTGCTATTATGATGTTTCATCAACTTCTTCACAGATGTCTTTTGACATTCTGAGGAACTTTTCTTCTCTGTGTGGTCTGTTGAGTAATTTTTTTTTTTTTTAATCACAAAGGGATGTTGAGTTCTGTCAAATTTTTTTTTTGGCATCAATAGAGATGATTGCGTTGTTTTTGCCCTTTATTTTACTGAAATGCAGTATTATTTGTTGATTCTTAAATACCAAACCAATCTTGTTTTCCTAGGTTAATTTTACTTGCTCATGGTGTATAATCCTTTGTGTATGTCCTGGATTCAGATTTTTACTATTTTGTTGAGGATTTTGTCATCTATATTCATAAGTTTCTTTTTCCCACTGTGATGCCATTGACTGGTTTTGGTATCAGAAAAATACTGGCCTCATAGAATGAGTTGTAAAATGTTCCCTCTTCTATTTTTGTAAGAGTTTGTAAAGCATTCATTTAAATTCTTCCTTAAACATTTGGTAAAACTCATCTGTGAAGCCATCTGGTCCTGCACTTTGTGAGGTTTTTTGATTACTAATTTTATCTCTTGTTATAGGTCTATTCAGATATTTTATTTATTCTTGAGTCATTTTGGGTAGTTTCTGACTTTCTAAGAATTTGTGTATTTCATCTAGGTTATCTAATTTCTTGGTATACTATTGTTCATAGTTCATAGTACTTCCTTCTAATTAATATTTCTGTGATGCTTATAGCCTCTTTTGTTCCTTATATTAGTAATTTGAGTCCTCTCTTTTTGAGCATTCTGGTCGGTTAAGCCAAAGTCCTGGTTCCTTCTTTTTTCCTGTTTTCTTATTTAAGGAAAACCTGAAAATACCTCCTGGTTCCTTCCAGCCCTGCCTTTGGCAAAATATTCACTCACAGTTCTGGAACCAGAGATTGTTGCTTAGGAAGGAATAAAGGTGATTGGCATGCGGAGCCAGGAGCTCATGTTGTAACTTCAGGGCCTCTGAAGTTTCTCTTAAAGAGAGAATACATGTTTTAAGAACAAAACAAAACACCTTTGAATCATGACATTTTAAAATTTGGTTACCAAAAGCACAATACCCAGTAAGTCTAGCCAAAGACTTTTTTATGAAAACTATTTCAAGGAATCAAAGACAAAAATGGTGTCTATCAAAAGAATGTTTTAATACTAATATAGTATGGATGACTTTAAAAAATGCCAACTATCTCACTGTAAATAATTATATCAGCTTATTTCTGCATTTTACTAACGCTAGGTGTGGGATCATGGAGGTGGTTAGTTATTGGTTTCCCACTCTGAACAGCGTTCTTGTCCTTTAAAGGCATAATTCGAAGTCTTACAAGCCTTGATTCCTTGACTGGTAGATTCATATGGATGGAGAGGTTGTGAAATCTTATCTAGGAGGTCTTGAAATCAGGCGCTACAGTTACAGCTTCCTGGGAGTCCAAGGCATGCTAACAATGCCACATTTAGAGGAGCCCTTCTGCTTTCCAGGGCTTCCTTGGTAGCTCCTGGGAGTTCGATTCCTGGGTCGGGAAGATCCCCTGGAGAAGGAAATGGCAACCCACTCCATTATTCTTGCCTGGAAAATTCCATGAACAGAGAGAGGAGCCTGCCAGGCTACAGTCCATGGAGTCAGACACAACTGAGTAACTTCACTTTCTTTTCTTTCTGCTTTCCTGTCCCCACTCCTCGTTTATTATTTGAACATACCTCCTCTCCCTTCTCAAATTCCAAGCCTACTCACATACATACTCAGTCGCCTCTAGTATTTATTAAACACCTCAGGGAAGTGGTAAGTAACTTTTAATAAAATAGTTGAGCACCACAATAATTATTATCAGGGACAAGATCCATCGATGGATGTTAAAACTAATGGGTGAACTTTTGAAGGGAAACAAGCTGACCTGTTTCCAAGGTATTACCTCCCAAGATATTTACTCCAAGTGATCCAGGTTCACATCACCAGTAATGAGACATATGGACATTACAAACCTCTTGATACAATGCAATAAGAACTCAGTGTCATTTCATTGCCCAAAATGGATAACCTCATGCAAATCTTGAGAAGACATTAGAGAAACCTAAATTGAGAGACATTCTACAAAATACACCACCAATACTCCTCAAAAGTGTCAAGATCATGAAAGATAAGGAAAAAGAATTGTCAGAGATTAGTGGAAAAGAAAATAATTGAATGCAGTGTGGGAGACCAGAGAATTCTATCTTGAACAGAAAGGGGATATTAGAAGAAAAGGTGATGACATTTAAATACAGTCTGTATTTTGTTAGCAATAGTATAACTGGGTAATTTAATCTTTTTTAAGATTTTTTTTTTGTGGTCCATTTTAAAAGTCTTTATTGAATTTGTTACAATATTGCTTCTGCTTTATGTTTTGGTTTTTTGGCTCCCAGGCATGGGGGATTTTAGCTCCTTGGCCAGGGATTGAAATCTGCATTCCCTGCATTAGAAGGCAAAGTCCTAACACAGGGCAGTCCCCGTGTTAATTTTATAGATTTGATTATTGTGCAGTAGATACCCGATGTGATAACCTTAGGGGAAGTTCCTGAGAGGAACTATTTTTGCAACTTTCTGTAAGTTTAAAATTAGTTCAAAATAAAAAGTTTAAAGGGCTTCCCAGGTGGTGCTAATGATAAAGAACCCACCTGCCAATGGAGCAGGCATAAAAGATTTGGGTTCGATCCCTGGATCGGGAAGATTCCCTGGAGGAGTGCATTGCAACTCACTCCAGTATTCTTGCCTGGAGAATTCCATGGACAGAGGAGCCTGGTGGCCATGGTCCATAGGGTTGCAAACAGTTGGACATGACTGAAGCGACTTAGCATGCAAGCATGCAAAAAAAAAAGTTAGAAGAAATCATTACATTCTATTTTAACTTGTCAAAGGACTAGTGTTTTCATTCCTTTGATCATTTTTATCATCTGACTTGAAAACTTGGTAATTTTGGACATAATAGTCTAATGAGAATACGATTTATGCAGACTATGCAGAGAAGCACTGAAGAATAAGTATTATATCAACATAAGGTTGTAGTCTCAAATTCTCACACTGCTTTTTCAAAGTTTGATTTAGACTGTGTTTTGTGCATCATACACTGGTGGTGGTGTGAACTAACATAGTTTATGACCGGCCTGGGATTTAACTTAGAAATTCCTCTTCTGAATATTTTCCGGATTGGAGGGACTTGCTATTCACAGCTAAACATTTAATGGTGCGGCTGGAATTCTTATACCTCAGGGACCTCAGAATCTATTGCTTGTAGACTGATTTGAATGCTTAAACCTTAGGAGTTTGGCTTTGTGGGTTTTCCATATTTAAGAAGTGTTTAAAAGCAAATGAGACACAGCAAGTTGAACAAAATAAAATGGTACATGTAACTTGAGTGTTATAATTTGTTAGTTAGCCACAAATATGGGAAGTTATGAAGTCCTAGTCATCTCATCTAAGAGGAAGTACCAACCGCATCCATGTTTCTCTGTCTTTAACATACACAGAAATCTGTGGGTTTTGTTAAAATGCAGATTCTTAGGCAGCCAGCCTGCGGGGTAGGAGGATGGGTCTCCAAGATTCTGCATCTCCCAGGAGATGCTCCTGGTCCATGGTCAACATTGTAAGTGGCAAGGACCCTAAGTGATTGGAAAGGAGGCCTGTTTCCCTTAGGTGTACATTTCCAAAGGGGATTTAATTTTAAACAAGTGAAATATTTAAGTACCTTCAGGCAGTACAACTGATAGTAAAAATGTAAAGAAATCTCGCTCATGAAACAAACTCTGGAGGACGGGAGTGCTGCCTGCGACGCGGTCACGCCCAATGTCAGATTTGTCTGAGCGGAAACGTGGATGATCCAGTCCGAGATGAAGCTCAACCAGTTCATGACCCGGCCCATTAACACAACCCCGGGAGCATGTCTGCCTCTGCCACCAGGGGGCGCGGCGCCACAGTTTTTCCAGGCCAGCCGTGTGGACTGTCAGCCTCACCTTGGGTGGCAGGCGGATCAATTGTGGTTAGATTCCAGGACCCTCATGTGGATAACACAGGTTGTTCAAGTGCAAGGAACGGCTGACTTGGGTCTCTTTTGAATGTTATGTATCCTCAGAAGGTCTCCCTGCGGCCAACATCCTTTGGAGGAAGGCTTGTCAATTGTCTTTCAGATGGTCAGCAAGCAGAGAGATGGCTGGCTGGTGGATCCGCAGCCCAATTCAATGCACGATCTGCTTCCTACAGAAACCCCCACCCAACCCGCGACCTTGGGCATCAAGCAGTCAGCACAGGACTCACACAGCGGGCAAGGCCAGAATCAGGCCACGTCAATTCCGTTAATTTAAGTCAACTTATCCTAATTACCATCTATGGGGTCACACAGAGTCAGACACGACTAAAGTGACTTAGCAGCAGCATCCTAACTGCTTACACGTGAGCAGATTCTTTTAATTGTTTTTTTTTTTTTTTTTTGATTAGAAAAATAGGGTAGGCTACTGCCAGAAAAACAATTCTAAAAATAAAAACCAATATAAAATAAAAAGTGAAAGTCCTTCCTTGGTCAATAACCTCCACCCCAAATCCAGAAATCCCACATTTAGAAGTAACCGTTGCTGACCATATGTATGTTTGTATATATAGGACTTCCCAGGTGGCTCAGTGGTAGAGAGTTTACCTGCCAAAGTAGGAGACGCAGGAAACATTGGTTCAATCCCTGGGTCAGGAAGATCCCCTGAAGGAAGAAATGACAACCCACTCCAGTTTCCTTGTCTGAAAAATCCCATGGACAGAGGAGTCTGACAGGCTATAGTCCATGAGGTTGCCAAGAGTAAGACACCACTGAGCGACTGAGCACATATGTATGTATATATATTACATATATATATATAAATATATTTATATTAAACTATTAGGGCTTCCCTGGTGGCTCAGAGGTTAAAGCGTCTGCCTCCAATGCGGGAGACCTGGGTTCGATCCCTGGGTCGGGAAGATCCTCTGGAGAAAGAAATGGCAATCCACTCCAGTATTCTTGCCTGGAAAATCCCATGACGGAGAAGCCTAGCAGGTTACAGTCCATGGGGTCGCAAAGAGTCGGACACGACTGAGCGACTTCACCTCACCTCATATATATAGGGAGACATGCAAGTGATTTTGCTTAATTTTGCAGCACTGACAGTATACAGTTCACAATGCATCTTGCTTTTGCCACGTAAGATGTGTATAATATCACGGTAGTTGATCAGGATGAGGTTTTGAAACCTAAAATGACAAAACACTTTACAGATCTGTCTTTGTCATTCAAAACAGGATTCCTAAGCCTAACATTTATATTTTTACAAAAACAGCCCTGCAGGTCCCTTCTTAGTGACCCCTGCCACACTCAGCATCCTCCCTGTCCTACGTTACAGTGCCAAAAGAAAATGAGAGGGGTTTACATGTTTTCTTTCTGAAGGAGTCTCATAGAATGAGAAGATTGCTCAAACTGTAAATTGCTTATTTTTTGTCTTCTGAGGATTTAAAATTGTAACCTCTTTATTATTTTCCCTGGATTATTTTTTATAGGATTCTTTTACTTGTGAAACAGGAGAGAGATTAATATATAGCCTTGGCTACAGGGTGTGTCCTCTCTTTTCTCTATTTCTTCCAAATATCCAAAACAAGTCAATTACAAATCTTGACAAAAAGGGACTGGGTGACATAGTTTCCCTTTTCAGATTTCTTTTTCCTCCAGGATCCACCTTCCTCTAGAACAGTTCTCAAACTTCAACACAGACGGGTCCCTGGAAATGTCTGAATGATGTAGATTTCCAGGCCTTCTGAATCCTTTTCCTCAGGATGGGCTGGGAGTGAACATTTCCAACAAGATCCCTTGTACTGTTTATATTCACTAATGCTGGATTGAAAGGACCCTCCATGGCCCTGCCTAGGAGTCGGGGAGGTGGGGAGCGGCATCTTTTCTGATGGCACATTAATTCTACTTTCCTCTCATTTAGAAGAAAAAGGGGACGGAAAGAATGTACAAGAAATGGGTTGTGCTTTTTCCATGAAAAGCAGCCTCCAAATTTTATGACATCATAGCAGTTCTTCTAGGCATGTCTTTAAAAGCCTGATCCCCAAGCTGGCCAGCTGATCTGCTGTCCTGCAATTACCCTTAGGTCCTGTAACCAGTTTGAGAGGCAGCCCATGACTGTTTCAGTTTCAGCTGAAGTTCCTTCTAAAACGAGCCAATCTGGGAGGTCACTTGTCTCAGATCCAAAGGCAGTGGTGTGGTTATTCTTGGCTTACACTAAACTTGGAAGGGAGCTGAAGCATCAGGTAAAAAACAATGTACACATACGCAGCACGAAAAGAAACCATCACAACCCTACACACCCACGTGGACAAATCCTATGGAAACAAGGCTGAGCAAAAGGAGCCTCTGTTCACCTGAAGTTCAAGGACAGGCACCCATAACCCACAAGAGAGAGCAGGGAAGAGAGGTTACCTTCAGAGGGTTACTGTCCAGGGAGGGGTTGGCACAAGGGGGCCAGAGAATGCTCTACGTCCTGATCTGGAACTCAAATAGGTTGTCCATGAATAGGTAAAGTCATTGAGCTAAATGCTAAAGCCGTGTGCATGTTACTATATGTAAATAATCCTCAGTAAATTAAAAAAAACATGATGGGCACCTATGATAATGACTCTGGTCCATGGGGGGCCGTGGGGGGGAAACTAGTCACATCCATGAAGTGAGTCAAAAGCACCCAACAAACACTGACCATTGGCCTGAAAAAGAGTACAAAAATGGGAAACAATTGTAAAATGACTGATTGCTGCACACCTGAAACTAACACAACATGGTAAATCAAGGATACTCCCATAAAAATTTTAAGAAAAGAAAAGATAAATAAATAGAACAAGCAGATTCTTTTAAGTTCATTTCTAATTGAATGCTTCAAGTCCCATGAGCCCCAGATTGTGGACAGGGCCTTCCCACAGCCTTCTGAGCTGCAGCGTGGACTCACACTTGTCCAGGAGTGATGATTCTGTGCTCTTTGAAATGCTGACAGCCCGGGAAGCATCTAAGGAACAGGTTTACCAGCCTTTTGATAAGGCATTGGACAAGAACGAGGAGGGGATCAGCAGTCAGACCTTCCTTGGAGAAGCTGGGGTTTTGTTGGCCTCTGAGTGCCCGATGTGTAGGTGACGCGTCTAGCGGTGAAGCGCAGCCGGTCCGTTTGGCCAGGGTCACGGTTGGCCAGACCTGGCCCGAGACCGGAGGCCTGGGAGTCTGTGTCTAGCCTGGCGTGAACAGGTGTCATGTCCAAAGGCGGTCCCAGGCTCCCCTGTGCACAAGTCGCTCCCCTACTCCCCGCCACCCACCAGCACGTGGCCTTAGAGTGTTGAAGGTGTTCTGTGAACGCCCAGTGTCTTCCCTCTCTTTGCTCAGGCCTTGCCTCCCTGGGTGAGAGCCAGCCATGGCCAGGAGGCTGACTGACTTGTCACCTCACGCAGCAAGTGGCTCCTCTGATTTTCTCCTCTCCTCCCCCACCCTCTTCCTCCCATCTCTCGCCCGGTGGCTTGTCTGACAACTGGCATTGTCTGGTGTTATGGAGACACAACCCTGCTTTGTTGTGGAAACAGGTCTATCTGGTGTGGGCACTGCGGGCTAGAGAGCGCCTGGAGCCTGGGAGCAAGGCCAGCGGGCACAGAAGACCCCGGTAGCCCGGGCCTTGCTTCTGGGCTGATGTCTGTGCGCGTGGTCCTTTGTGATCGAGGCAGATCTATAAGAAAGATGAGCCACTTCTGCGCCCTCATATCCAGTCCAATCCAAAGTCTTTGCGTGGAATGCTTTTTGGAGGTTAAAAAGAGGGCATGGATGGTGACATCAGCACCCAGCCCAGGCTGTCAGGCTGTGGAGGGGCCTCGTACCCATGCCCATCTTGCTCCTGGAAGGGTGCAGGCCCTGGCACATCTTGGAGTGATGCTTCTCTTTCCAAGCAAGCGAATTCTCAGACGACTGTATCAGGGCCTGGAATTTTCTCCCCGAGGCTCTTTGCACAAAATGTGAGATCAAATGCAAACAGATTAAGAAATAAAAGGCAAAAGCTGCCTCGGGATTGACGAGGATCCTATGGTGAAAGATAAATAGCACATAAGTTATCTCAGCTCTGGCTCCTTCCAAAATCCAGTTTCTTGTGGGGAGCTTCCGAAGACTGGGAGAGGGCAGGTAGGACAAACACAGGTGGGAAGAGTCCACCGGGGTCTGTCTCCTTCCTCCAGGGTTGGCAGAGGATGTGAGAACCTGCTCTCCCACCCCAACTCCCAGTCCCAAAGGGTGCCCGCTGGAGGGAGGGTAGGGGGCTTTCCTGACCCTAGAAGGAAACTTTCTTCCAGCTGAGGGGCCACCCCTGCTTGGCATGGGAGTCCATGACTGCAGGTGTCAGGCTGGGGACTGGAAGCACCCATCCTTCTTCTTTGGGTGGTGGTCTTCTCGGGGGTCTTTGTCTCTGCTATACCCACTTTGCTGTGAAATCTGTTTAAATGAAGATGAACTAAAAAAAAAAAAAAATCACTTCAGCATGCCCAGGAAGGATTCTCCATCTCTGTCTCCCTTCCTCCTCTTTCCCCACCTGGCTTCTGCTCTTTTATTCCATGCAGGTGCCCAGGGCACTTCCAGGGCATTGCCAACTCCTGGTTCCTCCCCTCTGCCCTCCTGCTCTCTTCCTGACACCTCTCCCACCCCCATATTATGCAATTCCTTGTGCCTGTGGCTCATTCTCTAACCCAATTAGTTCCAGATTCCCTCTCTCACTTTTATTTTTCTTATTTACATGAGAAAAAGCGAGTGTCTTTCCTGGTTAGTTGAATAAAGGACAGCCTTCTGAGCTCCTAAACTTTCTTCTGAATGTTGATCAAGGTGATGAGACTGGAGTGCCTCCCCTTCCCCAGGGACTTCCAGGGTTTAAATCCTTGTACCAGGATTGGTACCTGGTAACCAACAGGAGCAGAAGGGTCAACAAGGGCAGGGTAGGGGAGGTGCTTCTGGGGAGACACCAGGCTGAGAAAGGACTAAAGGAATGATATGTCCAGGAAGCAAGAGCTCTCAGGCATGCTGGGTGAGATGATCTCTCTGTGGTGAGGAAGCCACCTAGGAGGTCTGTTTTGTCCTTGGCCATGACCCGCTGTTCCCCGAGGCTGAGGAGGGGTCATCTGGGGAGCTTGGGCTAGGGCGTCACCCATAGGTGGGCTCACCCTTGGACTCTGTGGATCCTCCCAGACCTAGGAGTGGAGAAACCCATACAGAGGTCTCTCCTTCCTTCTCACCTCCATAGACGTCTTCAGCTGGATTCCCTGAAATGACTGGACTCTGCGGAGACAGTCACCTAGACCAACACCTGGGTTCCAGTGATCATTTTTTGCACAAGCCCTTTTGTTTTCCCTTGTGGCTCAGCTGGTAAAGAATCCGTCTGCAGTGCAGGAGACCTGGGCTCAGTCCCTGGGTTGGGAAGATCCCCTGGAGAAGGGAAAGGCTACCCACTTCAGTATACTGAAAATTCCAGGGACTGTATTGTCCATGGAGTCGCAGAGTCGGACACGACTGAGCGACTTTCACTTCACTTCACTTCTGTTTTCAGCCCCACCATAGAGGCACCTCCTTCTGGGGCTAGATCCGCCATCCTAGCCTCAGCCCAAGGGAGGCACCAGGCACTGGGGAAGCTGGAAACCCCAGGAGGGAGGATGGGTGTACTTGAGACCACCAGGTGTCCTCTCTAAAGGACATTTTCTGCAAGGCTGCAGCCGAGGGCTGGAGCACAAGTGGAGGCTGGGGAGTGCGAGGATTAGGGCTCTGACCTCAGGATTGGCGGCAGCCTGATTGCTCTCGGCGACAGGAAGGCCAGGAGCCTGGTCCTGGGATTGGCCGGCGGCCCTCGCGCCGCCCTGACCCTCTTCCCTCGGCTACAGCCCCGGAGGCTTGGTACAGGACTATCCCGAGTGAAGTGTGAGCCCGGGCCAGAGGGGGGAGCCAGGACACCCCCAGCGAGCCAAAGAGCCTCGGGGAGTCCTGTTTCAGGTCCCAAGCCGGGCGTGCACGGGGATCCCCACAAGGGGGCGGAGGGAAACCCAGGAGGCCCGCGGGAGGAAGCGAGCCCGGCGGCCCGTTGAATGCAGCCAAGGCCCTTGTGGCGCCCCTCTCCGGGCACAGGGCGGGGACGGGGCGGGAGAGACCCTCCGCTCCTCAAAAAGTTTCGGGCGAACCCTTTTCCCCGCGGAGATCAGCCTTTCGGCGGCGCGTGTGTCCCGAGAGGGGGCCCTCCCGCGCCGGCACGAGCGCAGGACCGCGCGCGGGGCTCCCTCCCCGGCTCAGTCTCCTCCCCACGCGCCCCCTCTCCGCCGGGCTGGCCAGCGCCGCCGCGTCCCCGCCGCTGCCCCCAGCCCGCGCCCGCGCCCGAGCCGCCGCGCCGCTGCCGGCTGC
>SJXQ01007304.1:276018-310080 GCA_006408695.1 Aepyceros melampus | reverse complement strand
AGCGCGGGGCGTCCAGGCCCGGGGACGCCCCCTGCCCCGGGCGGAGGGGCCGGGAGGCGAGGACCGTGCGCGCGGGCACGGGGAGGGGGTAGGACCGTGGCCGGCACGCTGGGCGCCTGGCTGCCCTGGGAACCGTCACCTGTGCCTCCCGGCTCTGCCCCGCTTCCTGCCACGAGCTGGAGGGACTGAGGGAGGCAGCAGTAGGGACTCTTCCCCTAAACAGGTCCTCCGTGGGCAGTAATGAAGTTGTCCTGGTGAGCTTCGGCCCCTGCGCGTGTGACCACCTGTGCAACTCCTTGGCCTGTGGAGGGAGGGCAGGGAGAGGGCTGGTTGACAGCCCGTGGACACAGTGCTCCGAACAGACCAGGCGGGATGGACCGCCTGTTTCCTCGGAAGCTCCATCCCCCTCTTTTTAGAACAGGTGCCCGGGAACTAATGATAGGAAAAAAGTGCTGCCCCCCCCCCCACCTCCCCGGCTAGATTTTGCGACTGGTGCTCCTCGCTGGGACTGGTTCTCCTCCACTGGCCCCTCGCTGGGAATACGAATCCCTTTTGCAGACTTGCAACGCGGGATGAAGCCGTTAGACGGGACCGCCGATGGTCTGTACCTTACTTTCAGGGTGCCCTGCAGTGCGCCCTCCCGGCACACAACTTCTGTCTTATTTTTGCCCTCGGCCTTTCTTGAGCTGAAATAGATCTGCTGAAGAATTGTGCTTAGCACAGTTGTTCACGGGAAAGAGTTTGGACTCTGGGTGTGCAGCTGTCAGAGAAACGGAGGAAAGGCTTGGAAGAATAGCTCTTGTAAAGCGGTTTTCTATCCCGGCTTCTCCAGTGGCACGCTTGGTGGGAAAACAGATACAGAAATGCTGGGGAGGGAAAACAGTGACAGATACATGCTTTAGTGTTAAGATCCATGGAGCTCCAATACAAGGGGTTATGAAGTGCAGAAGGAAGGCATTTGGATAGTGATGCTCAAATATACTTAAGGGTACAATAAGTTTAAAAAAGGGAACTTCCCCAATGATTGTGCTCCTGCCTGGTGGGAAAATGGATGGTGGGTCTTGGTTCAGGTCTTAGCAGATTTCAGCATATATGGTAATAGGAGACAGCCCGTCAGGTCCTCAGTGGAGCCCTCGAGACTCCTGGTTCTCTGTTTTTCTCCAGGATCCTAGACTGTCTGGCCATAGGGACTTACATTGGAAAGTGGACAGTGCCCAATGAGGGAGGCTGGACCTCTCTCTGAGGGCAGAGTCTAACCTGCCAGAAGCAGTTCCTGGCCTTGTCTCAAGAAGAGGGTTTTCATTAACCCCCTTTTCATCATCATGGCTTAGACAAGTGTAAAGCCAGTCCATACTATGGAAAGGGCCATTTAAGTCAGTTACACCCGCCCATCTTCCTACAGGTCAGGGCTCTCAGGCCATAGACTTCCTACTACTTTCCAGGCTACAAAAGACATTTTTTTCTCTATGGGGAATGTGACCCAGATGGTTAAGTCCATCAGTGGCAGGGAGCTTCCTGGGCCCCGGGAAAGCTGGGATGTTCGGAGGAAGCGGGTGTCAGACACTCTGCAGACTTGAAGCTAGGTGACTAGATGTCATTTGGGGATGGACAGAAGTGTCCCTGCTAGGGACTCAGGTTTAGGTCCAGTGTACAGCCCTATCCTCCATCCTTCCTCTGATTGGTCTCTCTCCTGCCTTTTCACCTCCTCTACACCCCCTCCCATAAATTTGGGGCTTGAGAAGACCCCCACCCCAGCAACTTAAGATAACAGTGACATGTCAATCAGAGGGGAGCATGTGCCATTGACCCCCCTGGATGGCATGCAAGTTGTAATTCTGTCTCAAATCACCTTTTCTTCCACTGCTGCTAAGTCGCTTCAGTCGTGTCCGACTCTATGCGACCCCATAGACAGCAGCCCACCAGGCTCCCCCGTCCCTGGGATTCTCCAGGCAAGAACACTGGAGTGGGTTGCCATTTCCTTCTTCAATGCATGAAAGTGAAAAGTGAAAGTGAAGTCACTCAATTGTGTCCGACTCTTGGCGACCCATGGACTGCAGCCTACCAGGCTCCTCCGTCCATGGGATTTTCCAGGCAAGAGTACTGGAGTGGGGTGCCATTGTTGATAATTTCACTACATGATGCAGAGCAAGATTGCTCAAGGCCTAGGTTTTTTGAAATGATTTTTAAGATACTAATTAACATGTGTGAATCTGCAAGTGATTATTCTGCTTAAGGGATTGCCATTCAGCATACCTAACCATCTGAATAGTGACTTTTACTCACTTAGGAGCTTCTCTGCTTGAGGGTCCTTTCAGTATGAATAAAAAGTTTGGAATGTAGCCTTGTTTTGAAGACACTCTGACTTGGAGAGGCCAAGCGTTGGAGATTCACTTACAGTCACACAGCAGTTGAGGAACAGAGGAAGAGACGAACCTGAGGTGACCTGGCTCTTTGATCCCATGTCTATTCCCCCGTATTTGTGCCACTCTCTAGTGCAGCTTTGTAATATTTATATAACCACACGGGGAGTGGTACCTTCATAATGATCAAAGGTGATACTTCTATTTATTCTCCATTCAGCATACCTAACCATCTGAATAGTGACTTTTACTCACTTAGGAGCTTCTCTGCTTGAGGGTCCTTTCAGTATGAATAAAAAGTTTGGAATGTAGCCTTGTTTTGAAGACACTCTGACTTGGAGAGGCCAAGCGTTGGAGATTCACTTACAGTCACACAGCAGTTGAGGAACAGAGGAAGAGACGAACCTGAGGTGACCTGGCTCTTTGATCCCATGTCTATTCCCCCGTATTTGTGCCACTCTCTAGTGCAGCTTTGTAATATTTATATAACCACACGGGGAGTGGTACCTTCATAATGATCAAAGGTGATACTTCTATTTATTCACCTTGAAAACCATGCAGTGATTAAGTGTAACTTCTCAGAAGCCTGTTTTCTAACACATGTTGATTTTTCTTTTTTTTTTTTTCAATAAAAAGGACAGTTCTTTTACCAAACCAAAATAGAGGTGTGCGGCAGGTGTATTATATAAATAACATTTCTGATGTATGGAATCGGAGATCCCTTTTAGGAACCCCTAGCCAAACTCAATATAGATTCTCTCCTCAGATGGGATAGGAGCATTGTTAGGCTTAAGTCAGGAAGAATTAACACTGGAGTAAAGGGAAATGTTAATTCTCACAACAACAAAAGCAGTAATAATGTTAACTGGAATTTGGCATGTTCTCCAGTGCCAGGTCCTGGGCCGAGTACCCTTTCTATGCGTTGCTTCATTCAAGTTGTACACACTCTTTGCAGATGCTTGAGCCTCCAGTGGTTGGTGCAGAAGGAAAGCCCAATGTGCCCTATTGTTGCCGATGAAGATCTCATTTTGATGTTTTCACAGCCAATTTGCTAAGGGCTCCAATTTGCTAAGGCGGATTTTCTTTTTCTTTTTCTGCAATCTGAATGGATTACTTTGTATGTTTTGAGTGATTTGAAAGTGTTTTTTATTTGGATCAGGAACCTGGTCCTCCTTTTCCAAAAGTGGTGTGGACAAAGTCCAGAGGTCCTTTGGAGGGAGTGGTTGAGAACATCCGCTCTCTGAGATTCGTAGGGTGGTGAATGGTGATTAAGGAAAATTATATATACGTATAAACTTGGAGCTACTCTTTGGCTTGGTTACTGTTGCCGCATAAGAGATCACTCCAAAATCGTGGTGTGAAATGACTCCTTTATGTTCTTACTCAAGGATTCTTTGTGGCAGTGACTTAGGCAGGGCCTGGTGGGGCAGGCTGGTCTCTGCTCGGCTATGTTGGGGTCTCAGGTGGAGACACTGGAGGACTGGGTGACTTGACAGCTGGGCCCGAGTTGTCTGGAGGCAGCATCACTCCCATGTGTGGTGTTGATGCCAGCTGTTGGCTGGGCCCTCAGCTGGGCTGTTACCCAGGACATCTACATGTAGCCTCTCCATGTGCCTTTGTCTGAGCTTCCCCAGAACATGGCAGCTGGGGTCCAGGAGAGCAAGGTGGATGTGCCTGACCTTTTTATGTGTCGCCTCAGGTGTTGTGTGTACCACTGCCACTATTTTCTGTTGATCAGGGAAGTGACAGATGTCAACTCGTGGTCACAGAGAGGGGACATAGATGCAACCACTTACTCAATGGAGGAATGTCGGGACATATAAAGGTGGGCATGTGTGATGGGAGGTGCCGTTGTGGTTGTCTTTGGAAAAAAAAGGATCCAAAGGGATGATGACTTAGGAGTGATTGTATATATTTCCCCAGATGGTAAAGGCAGATAATATATAAATGTGTACACGTATACACATGCACACATACATGTGTGTATATATGTGTATGATTATGTATATATGTGTAGTGTGGTATATGTGTGTGTAGTGTATATGTATATGAGTGTGTGTCTGTGTATGTGTATCTGTGTTTATGTATGTGCATGAGTATGTATATGTGTGTGTATGTTTATATGAGTATGTGTGTATGTATTTATGTGTGTGTGCATGCATGCTTAATTTGCTTTATTGTGTCTGACTCTGCAACGTTATGGACTGTAGCCCACCAGGCTCCTCTGTCCATGGGATTCTCCAGGCAAGAATACTGGAGTGGGTTGCCATGCCCTCGGAGGCTCCACGGAATCTTCCCGATCCAGTGATCAAACCCACGTCTCTTATGTCTCCTGTATTGGCAGGTGGGTTCTTTAACACTAGCACCACCTGGGAAGCCCATGTATATGTACGTATAGGTGTGCACGTCTGTGTGCACGTGCATGTGTATATGTGTAAACTGTGTACATGTGGGTGTATGCATATGTGCACAAGTATATATATATATGTGTCTATATGTTATTTGTGTATGCATATGTATGTATGTGTGTATGGATGTATATATGTGTGCACATGTGTGTGTGTGTCTGTATGAGTGTGTTTACAGTTTCTATTGATAGATCACCCAATCGCAGAAACACCGCTGCTTGTCTTCCTGGTTGGGGGTCCAGAGATGGTATGTGAAGAGTGGCCGCAGTGGGACTTGAGTTGCACATTTCAGTGGCAGAGCTTTGTGGCTTCCCATCCCTCAGAGGGCCCTGATCATGACCTTTCAGTCCCTATTGTAGATTCCCAGGGGTGGAGGCTGGCTGGACTCTCATCAAACTCTACCTTCCCTCTCCCCAGGCTGGGCATCACCGCTCAGGCCTTCCTTCTGCTCTGTAGACCCGATCCCAGACCCGGAGCACATGCAGGTCACATTGTCACCACTCTACAGTTTATCCTTCACTCTTCACTTTCGGGACCAAGACCTTCCTGGCCAGACTGGATCCCCAGTTTGCTCTCTGAACACACTCTGCCTTCCCTTTGTAGCAGTTCTTGCAGTTGGCAATTATGTATTTTGTTATGACTTTTGATTATGTATTCGTTATGACATCTCCTTTTCACCAGAGTCTAAGCTCCCAGGAGGTCAGGGACTTTTATCACCTTTGTCACCCCATCACCCTACCCAGAGTCGATGCTCAAAAGGTATTTGTTTGGTGTGGAGGCTGTTTCGATGTTGAGCAACACTGCCTGTGATGAAACCCAGCGACTATGTCAGAGCCCAGCTTACAGGCACACGCTAGTTTTCATGATTTCTAATTCTGCCTTCAACCCAGCAAATTTGAGGATGTCACCTATTTTGCCTGGACTCACCCTGACCTGAGAAAGATGGGTGCCTCCATCAGAGGCACTTCATTCAGTGGCAGGACTTGAACTGAAGCCGCCTGCATCAGAGCTGTGTAGCCCTGGCCTCAGAGGACGTGAATGGAAAGCAGGAGCCACTCTGTCTTTTCCAGTCGACTGGGGAGTGAAGGAGTAACAGAAGGTTGCTTTCATAGAAGCAATATTTTAGAAAAACATTCCTTTTCAACCTTTTCTATTTTCTGCCTAAACATATATAGATGTATCTCCTTCCTCCTGGCTTTTCTTAGCTGCTCATCAACCCAGATTTTTCTCAAAGATTTCCTCCCCTTGCGAGTCTTGAATCCTTGTGGGAAGATTTTTTTTTTTCTACCCTGGAGGGTTGGCAAAGCCCAAAGAATTGCAAAACCAGCCATTTGTGGAGGATTCCAAGGCCTGGTGGAAGTTGGCTGATAGGATAGGCTTTTGGCAACTCTCTTTTTCCTTCAGAAGATTTCTCTTTCTTGATCAGAATAGTTTTGGAGGGGGGATAAAAGGACACAAACATTTATCCTGGAGAAACCTGGGTCTGCGAGGGTTCAGAAAATGTCCCTGAAGTCGCAGAGCAAGTGGGGAGTCCTGCCAGGAAGGGAATTTGAGTTTTTCTGGCCTCTTCCAGTGTTCAGTTTCTGTCGAGCTTATTTGGCAATGGTTTTATTTTCTCATTTGCAGTGGTGTTACACATGGTCCCATCTTGTGCGATCTGAGAATTAAGTATTGAGGATTCGGTGGAAGGAGATTTTCTATGCATGAAGCGGTGATGGGCACCATTCAGGCAGTTCGAATCATGGAGTTGTAATGTTTTAGATTTGGATGGCGTCTCCCAGTCTCCCTCCTGCTGTGAGGTCTCTGTCTGTCTCACCTGTTCTCTTTTCATCCTCATCCCTGGGCTGGGTGATGCTTTTCATTGTTGCAAGTCCTAGGGACTTTACTCACTTCCCTGGTCTTCCCAACCTTGCCCCCAACTCTGTAAATGGTCCCTTATGAAACTCCCTTCAACAGTATCCCTTGAGTGAGTTTCTGCCTGGATCTGATTGGTGTAAAACACAGGGATGTTTGTTCCTTCTTTCTGGAAACGTGTGGCAGGCTTTTGCTCGTTGCTGCAGTGACAGCAGTGTCTGAGATGGATATCACGGTATCCTCATGACGCTCTGACTTTTGTGGGAAGAGACACATTGAACAACTGATTTTCGAGAATTTTGAGAGACAAATGAGAAATACAGCATGATGTGGAAGAGGTCTTGGTCTAGGATGGGAGATGCTAGAACCTGGAAAATACAAGAGTTAGGTTGGTGAAGAAAGGACAAAAACACAAATATACAGAAAAATGGGTAAAAGAAATGGGAAGACAGTTCATAAAACAAACAAGCAAGCAAAAACATTTGCAAATGGCCAGTTGACACAAGTAAAAATCCTCAGCCTTGTTAGTAACTGGAAAACCTAAACTGTAAAATGACGAGTTACCATTTTATAGTATCAGACCAGCAAAAATGAAGACAAAGTGTTGCCAAAGATGCAGGGGAGACTGCTTCTCTCATTTGTGGCAAGTGAGGATGTGCCATGGTGCCCAGGATGGGGTGAGACTGCAGCAGACTGATAGGGTGCTAGGCATAGACCTCCTGTGAAGCCTCTGCCTTTTAATGAGATCGATGTGTGGAAAGTGAGGAGGTAGGATGAGAATGGCAAGGCAAAGTATTTGAGACGTGGATAGAAATGCAGCTTGTCTGGACCATCTGTGACCACGGAACAGGTTGGTCCTGACCCTAGGAACTCCAGAGTGTAGGGATTAGGTGAGGGTTCAGGGGAACAGAGGAGAGGCCCCTGTCCCTTCTGGAGCATGCCCAAACCCATCCAGGTTGCTAATTTAAATTTATTTTATTTTTTAGTTTTGGTTGTGCTGGTTCTTCATCACCGTGCAGGCTTTTCTCTAGTTGCAGCAGTTGGGGGCTACTCTCTAGTTGCAGTGCACAGGCTCTGGGACTCGGGAGCTCAATAGTTGTGGCACACGGGCTTAGTTGCTCCATGGCATGTGGGATCTTCCCGGATTGGGGATGGAACCTGTGTCCCTTGCATTGGCAGGTTAATTCTTTACTACTGAGTCACCAGGGAAGCCCCTACAACTTGCAGATTTAAATCATGAGATCCAGCCAGCATTCTTGCTTGTCAATCACTCTTCTTTTCTGAGAGAGGGTGAACAAATAAAGTAAGCTCATCACTGACCTACTTCCAGGGAATTTCATGTTGCAACTTTGTATTTTCATTTTCCTTTTCCCCTGTGTGCTTCTGCATTGTTTGGCCTTGGCAGAAGTCATTTTCACATTCGTGACATGCATTGGAATCTGAACTTGGGAAGGACAGGAAGTAACAAGTGGGTTTCTTGAGCAGGATTTTGACTTAAGAACAAAGGTCATGGAGATGAGCATGGGGGACCAGGAGACGGGGTGCCCCACAGGACATCAGGGAGTCACTAGCACTAGTCTCTCTATATTCTTCCTCAGATTCTTTTCCATTAGAGTTTATTATAAGATAATGAATATAGTTCCCCATGCTAAACAGTAGGTCCCTGTTGTTTATTTTATATGTATGTATGATAATCCCATACTCCTAGTTTATCCTCCCCTTTGCTAACCATAAATTGTTTTTGATGTCTGTGAATCTGTTTCTGTTTTGTAAGTAAGTTCATTTGTTATCATGTTTTTAGATTCCACATTTAAGTGATATCTTATGCTATTTGTCTTTATCTGTCTGACTTATTATGACAAACTCTAGGTCCAAGCATGTTGCTGGAAATGGCATGATTTCATTCTTTTCTATGGCTGATTTTCATTCTTTTTTACCCCATTGTGTATATGGACCACATCTTCTTGATCCTTCCATCTCTTGATGGACGTTAGGTCGTTTCCTGCTTGAGTGCTGTTTACTAGTGCTCCTGTGAGCATTAGCGTGCATGCATCTTTTCAGAGCAGAGTTTCCCCAGATGCGTGCCCAGGAAGGTGGTTGCTGAGCCACAAGGTAGCTCTGTCATTTTAGTTGGGTTTCCTCAGTGGCTCAGGGGGAAAGAGTCTGCCTGCAGTGCAGGAGATGCCAGTCTGATCTCTGGGTTGGGAAGATCCCCTGGAGGAGGAAATGGGAACCCACTCCAATATTCTTGCTTAGGAAATCCCATGGACAGAGGAGCCTAGCAGGATATAGTCCATGGGGTCACAAAGAGTCAGTCATGACTGAGTGACTGAACACACACACAGTGTCATTTTTAAGAAAGAACATGAAATGCTCATTTTGGGACATTTTGACTTTGATTACTGGTAGGGCACTTAGGTGGATATATAGTGGGTGGTTGAAAGTCAAGATTATAAGTAGCTGCTTCAGGTAACAGTCTGTGAGGATTTGCATGAGGGTTGGAATTGCACCTTTGCTGAGTTCTGCGTGTCTCAGTCTTCTGCACGTGTTGTAATCACCAGGGAACTTTAAACCTTGCCTCTGGGTCCTACCGGCTGGGGATTGTGATATAATGCCCTAGGGTGTAGCTTGGGCATTGGGATTTTTCCAAAGGGAGGCAGATGGGTCTACCTTGCAGCCAACACTGGGCACCACTGGCCGCAATCAGGTCAGTTTCTTATTGCAACCACCTCAGTGCTCTTGGTGGCTAAGCTGTGAGATACACTGGGCTTAATTTTTCTGTTCTGAACATGACTTAATATTTGGTGGCTTGGTATTCTAAGCCTTCACCATCAGCTGAAGCCCAGAGTTTCCTCTGGTTGCCTTCAGTTCCTCCTCATGTGTCCAGACTATGAAAGTGTTAGTTGCCCAGTTATGTCTGACTCTTCCCATGGACTGTAGCCCACCAGGCTCCCCTGTCCATGGATTCTCTAGGCAAGCATACTGGTGTAGGTAGCCATTCCCTTCTCCAGGGGATCTTCCTGACCAGGGATTGAACCTGGGTCTCCTGCAT
The DNA here is from genome assembly GCA_006408695.1 of Aepyceros melampus. Classification (NCBI taxonomy): domain Eukaryota; kingdom Metazoa; phylum Chordata; class Mammalia; order Artiodactyla; family Bovidae; genus Aepyceros; species Aepyceros melampus. The sequence continues at coordinate 300,406 of SJXQ01007304.1, read as the reverse complement.
TACAGGCAGATTCTTTACCATCTGAGCCACCGGGAAAGCCCTCATGTGCAGATATTCTGTCCAGCGCTCTTTTGGAAGAAGTCTTTTCCAGATTCTTCTGCCCGTTCTAATCTGGACAGGTGGCTTGTTAAATCTGCTGCCCAGCTGTCATCTTGACATCTTTCTTCAGCTTCAGCCTCCATGTGTTTTTTTTTTTTCCCCCTCCAGCTTTCCTTATGTTGAAAGCCCTTTTTCATGGAACACACATAGGTATCTTTCTTGATTTATTTCTTCATTTTTGGTATGCATTTTTGGAATCCCACACTCACAGGGCCTCCTAAGACAGGGGTGTGGGAATCAAAACAAAGGTTTGAGACGTTGTGGGCTTGACAATATGTTAATTCTACCTCCACACTTAGAAGATTGTTAGACTGGATCAGAGTTTAGGTTGGAGCATGTTTTCTTTGGAATTTTGTAGGCTTAGGTCTTCCAGCCTCTGGTGTTGCCTCTGAGAAGTTTGATGTTGTCTTAGTTTTTAATTGTTTTAATTGTTTTCTCCGCCTCTAAAAGCATGTGTGCTCACTGCTTTGTTCCTGATGTGCAGTTGTATCACAGTTATGTGGCTGTTGCAGTTCATGTATTTTCTTGGGTACATTCGCTTGGTTCTTTTATCCTGGAAGCTTATGTCCATTAGGTCTGGGAACTTGTCTTGGTCATTTCCTCTACCCTAACTTCCTTGGGTTCTAAAATCACTGAGGATGGTGACTGCAGCCATGAAATTAAAAGATGCTCCTTAGGAGGAAAGCTGTGATAAACCTAGACAGTGTATTAAAAAGCAGAGACATCATTTCTGACAAAGGTCTGTATAGTCAAAGCTATGGTTTTTCCAGTAGTCACTTATGGATGTGAGAGTTGGATCATAAAGAAGACTGAGTGCCGAAGAATTGATGCTTCAGATAGTGATGCTGGAAGAGACTCTTGAGAGTCCCTTGAACTGCAAGGAGATCAAGCGAGTCATCCTAAAGGAAATCAGTCCTGAATATTCATTGGAAGGACTGATGCTGAAGCTGGAACTCTAATACTTTGGCCACCTGATACGAAGAACTGACTCACTGGAAAAGACCCTGATGCTGGGAAAGATTGAAGGCAGGAGGAGAAGGGGATGACTGACAGAGGATGAGATGGTTGGATGGCATCACTGACTCTATGGACATGAATTTGAATAAGCTCCTGGAGTTGGTCATGGACAGGGAAGCCTGGTATGACTGAGCAATTGAACAACAACCCTAAGTTCTCAGCTTACTCTTTCTGGATTATGTATTATTGGGTGTTTGACTTCTGCATTGATCTTCTGATTTTCTTATGTCTTCTCTCCTATTTTTTTCTCATCCTTCTGTTCTAATTTCTATAGGTTTTCTTAACCATACCCTCTAATTCTTTTTTTTTCCCCTGTAATTCTTATGCCAGGCTTTTTATTTCTGCTGTCATATTTTTACCTTCCAAAAGCTCTTTTTTCCTCTGCAAGTTATTTTTAGTACCATCCTGTTCTGCTTCATCAATACAGTATCATCTCTTATATCCCTAAGTATATTAATAGTAGTCTGTGGTTTTCTTTTCTTTGAATGAACTCTCTTTCTCCAAGTTGCTCTTGTCTATTTGTTGTTGTTTTCCCCATTATGTGCTTTCTTCTTATGTCAAGGGATCTGTGGCCTCTGCTCATATTTAAGTGAGCCCCATTAACAGGAAGGCTGGGAACCATGCACATGGTGGGGAGAGTCTGCTGATGGTGCCTGTGTAAGGTGACCTGACTGGCTGTGTCCCTGGACAGTGCTCTTTGTTTTAGATCTTTATCAGGGGGCAGTCAGATTTCCCAGAGGAGAGTCCCCTGGTGTCCTGTCCTAAGGACAAAAACCTGGCTATTCCCAGGAATCCAATGGGGGAGGAGGTAGTGGTTATGTGTGTAGGGGGGCTGTTCAGCAGAAATACTCCTATACTCAAGGCCAGTTGCACGAAAGAGCTGGCAATTTATTCTGATACATGCAGGAGCATCCGAAGCTGCCTCGAGTCTCCTCCCTCCTTCCTCTCTTCCCTTCCTGCCTTCCTCCTTTTCTCTCCAATGTGTGTGCTCAGTGGCTCACTCATGTCCGACTCTTTGTGGCCCCATGGACTGTAGCCTGTGAGGCTCCTCTGTCCATGGAATTTTCCAGGCAGGAATACTGGAGTGGGTTGTCATCTCCTCCGGAGGATCCTCCCGACCCAGGGATTCAACCTCTGTCTCCTGCATTGGCAGGTGGATTCTTTACCACTAGTGCCAACTGGGAAGCCCCTTTTAACTCCTATGCACGTGAAACTGGTAAGTGTTGTTGTCTTTTAGGAGGGCTGATGGTCGGGGTTGGGGAAGGCCTAGATTTTACCATATCCTTTCTTATTCATTGAAAAATATTATTTAGATAATTGTAGAGTCACAGGCAGTGGCAAGAAATAACACTGTTTCTTCTGATGGTAAACTATTGCAAAACTTGAGTAAAGTATAATTTCATAACCAGAGTAGGGACATTGATGCAGCCTACCAACCTTATTCATTTATATTGTATGTGTACCAACCTAGTCAAAATATTGAACTGATCCAACATCACAAAGATGACTTCTGTTGATCCTCTGTAACCATACACACTCCAGGTACCTTTTTGTACAAAATGAACAGTCATGTTAAGTAACTCCTATCACCTATTCCAAAAATTAAGCTTATGAGAAAATTATATGTCATACAAATATTCTATTCTTGGTGCTATTACACCTGACTTATCCTTAAAAAAGAAAGGAAGATGATAACTTGAAGAATTAAGGGCAATTTCACCACCAGTAATTTTGCTCTACTCCAAAGACTGCTTATAAGTTGAGGGGCAGGGGGACGAGTGTGAAGAGGTCAGTCTGTCTCAGTGAAGTTAGGGTGGATGTTGGGGGAGGAGGAGGCCTCGATCCCTGCAGTTTGATCACTTTTAGGTACAGTAACCTAAGTTAAGTGACAGATAAAGGCCATGCATGGCTAGTTAACAGTTTCTTTGATGAATAATTTTTGTCTGTCATTTGCACAGTATTTCTGAATAAATGCTTCATGAAAATAATTCACTCAAACACTTGCTTCCTTCAGGAAGTTTAGACATGCCCTTTGAGACATTGCTTTAACCATTATTCACCACTGTTTGTTGACTGCTGGAGAATACTGGAGATGGAGATCGTGGGCACCTTAGTATTTTAACATCTGATCTTATGTTTGAGGAAACTGATGTGAAAGAGAATTTAAACTGGAGCCAGAATCCTGGTTTTCTGACATATTGCTTAGTAAATACTTAAGATAAAAATAGCAGAAAGTTTAGGTTAGAAGTATATTTGATACATAGGGACTGGGTAAAATTATTTCAAATTCTGAAATGCTTATGAAGTGCTGATATCTTGCTGGGAATTATATGTCCTGTGGTGTGGTCATTAAATGGGGAAAATTAGGGATTTTTAGAGTGAGTTACTTCCTGTAGCATATCGATTTGTTTATTCAGAAATCTTGGTCCATGGAACACTTTTAGCTTGCTTTAGGAGAAAAGTAAAATTTTGGCTTGCCTTGGCTTACCTTTTACCTCAGTAGTCACTTCATATAGCCGTGAGAATGACTGGTCATTTTAAAAATTAGTATCCATTAATTTTTCTTGTTAGGGGTCTTTGAGTTTATAAGATTTCAACTGTTTTCACCCCTCATGTTGTAATTCTAGTCTGTGATCTGAACATGACTTCCGAAGTTTTGTAGGATCTTAATAACCCCAGCTTTGAAAGTTAATGACCTTCTGCATTATTATGGTTTGCTCATTTGACATCACAAGTGTTTGTTGGGATACATATAGAAAGAAAACTTATTGAACCTACTTTTGATAAATCTGGGCATGAGGACAGGTTGGTTTCAGTATTTTCCAGGGTTGTGATGTTGATATGTTTCCTCCCATACCCATTATAAAATTGCTGTAATACTATGTATAAGGTCTTGAATCCTGCTTTTACAATTAAAAGCAACTAATGCACAGTGGAACTGACTGTGGTCAGGATATAGAACAGAACTATCACCCCTCAAAATCCCCCTTAAACTATCCACTTGTTATCACACTGTACCCACCCCAACCCCCTGTACTCTGCCACCATACTTTTGTCCTTTATGAATGTCACACAGATGGAATTCTACAGTATGTAATCTTTTGACACTAGAATCTTCCTTTGTTGAGAATTTTTATCAGAGGTGGATATTGAAGTTCATCATGTGATTTACCTGCATTAAATGATTCAATCCCATGGTTTTTCTTTAGACAGTTAATGTAGTGGATTACATGGATTGATTTTTGAATATAGAATCAGCCTTGCATACCACAGATAAGCCCTACTTGACAAGGGTGTTTTTTTCATGGTGTATTTTTCTGGATTTGAATTGATCATATTTTCTTGAGGACTTTTATATCTATGATCACCCAGGATATCTGCCCTAGGTTTCTTTTCTAGTATTATCTTTGTCTAGTTTTGTTGCTGCTGCTGCTAAGTTGCTTCAGTCATGTCTGACTCTGTGCGACCCCTAGACGGCAGCCCACCAGGCTCCTCCATCCCTGGGATTCTCCAGGCAAGAACACTGGAGTGAGTTGCCATGTCCTTCTCCAAAGCATGAAAACGAAGAGTGAAAGTGAAGTCGCTCAGTCGTGTCCGACTCTTAGCAACCCCATGGACTGCAGCCCACCAGGCTCCTCCGTCCATGGGATTTTCCAGGCAAGAGTACTGGAGTAGGTCGCCATTGCCTTCTCCGTGGTTTTGTTGGGTACACACAATGAAATAAGAGGTATTTCCTTCTGTTTTCTGGAAGAGATGGTGTAGTGTCGGTGCAGTCTGCTTTTAAATTTGTTATGAACATTTCTCCATGGCATGAAACCTAAAAATTAATTTCAATGTCTGCATAATAATACTATTAAAATCACAATATTTCTTAGTATTGTGTGATGTTATTGTATATTTATAATATATTTGCAGGTGATAAAGAATCTGCCTGCAGTGCAGGGGTTGCAGGAGATGCAGGTTTGATCGTGGTCAGGAAGATCCCTTGAAGGAGGGGATGGCAACCCACTCCAGTATTCTTAGCTGGAGAATCCCATGGACAGAGGAACCTGGCGGGCTTCTGTCCATAGGGTCGCAAAGAGTCGGACACAACCGAAGTGACTTAGCATGTGCAAGAACACAAGCACACATATATAATACTTCTTACATGTTAAGTGAAATATATTGAGCACTTGGCATGTTTGGGGCACTGTTCCAAGTGCTTTCCTTGTACCAATGGAATAGGTACAATTAGTTTAAGTCAGTTGCTCGAGCTCGCAGTTTCTATGTGGCCAAGTAGGCTGTGGGCTCAGGCTGTTTGATTCCACATCTCATGGTTTTAACTGTGACATTGTGTCCTCTGATTATGCCAGAATTTGTTTATTTAGGCCTCCACTTGAGACAGTGAGGTATTTTCCATGTCTTCACTGTGTCTTAGCATGTGCAAGAACACAAGCACACATATATAATACTTCTTACATGTTAAGTGAAATATATTGAGCACTTGGCATGTTTGGGGCACTGTTCCAAGTGCTTTCCTTGTACCAATGGAATAGGTACAATTAGTTTAAGTCAGTTGCTCGAGCTCGCAGTTTCTATGTGGCCAAGTAGGCTGTGGGCTCAGGCTGTTTGATTCCACATCTCATGGTTTTAACTGTGACATTGTGTCCTCTGATTATGCCAGAATTTGTTTATTTAGGCCTCCACTTGAGACAGTGAGGTATTTTCCATGTCTTCACTGTGATGAATGTTCTTATGCTGAGGTCTTTGATGGCCTCTTTAGGCTGGATCCCTGGAAATACTGTCTCACTGTCAGAGTGTGGGCCCTCTGTAAAGGCTACTGCACACCGCTGTCTGACTTTCCAGGAATCTGAGTGAATTAGAAATACTAACAGCACTGTTTGGGAGCGCTCAATTCAGTGTTCCCTGCCAGAATTGAGGATTGTGATAATTTTACATATTTTAAATTCAATTTGATGGCAGACAGACAGTATCTCATGGCTTTAGTTTGCCTTCCTTCTTTGCTAGTAAAACTGAATTGTTTTTTAAGAAATTGATTGCTAACAAGAGTGAAATATATTTTGAACCCAACAGAACAAAACAAAATTAAAACCTGTCATCATTTAAAAGCAAAGAAGAAAGACTCAAAAATAATTTGAAGAAATTTCTCAGGTGACCAGTTACTAATACCAACTGCTAGAGATACTCATTTTCAAACAGTTAATTATTGTCATCAAATAGATGTTAAACAAATTGAATCTAACTTTTAAAAATTTAAAATGTTTGCTTCTATATTTCTCTGCTTGATATATTTATCAGCATTAATACATAGATAATCTGAGTTTTATATCTTTATCATGCTTAAGGCTCATATTCTAATTTTCTCACTGAATAAATTAAGTGGCTCCTGCATATTTCAGTGTTTTATAATTATCTAACATGAAAATATTTTATTCTGTAATTATTTTTAAAGATTCTTATTGATCATTTGTATTCTTTTGCTTGTGAGAAAAATCTGTTCATGTCAGTTCTCCTTGTTTTCCCCCCAATGGGATAATAGTGTTTTTCTCAGTGATCTGTAAGAGTTCTTTATATATCCCGTATATAAATGTTTTATCTTGTTTTGGAAGTTTTGCCTGGATTTTTGGCATACAGAAAAAATTATATTTATCTAGTCAGAATTCTCTTTTCCCTTTTACTTTTTTTCATTGTTTATTCTCAGATCCAGGATCTCAATTATATATTTACATCATGTAATCCTTTGGTCTCCCCGCCATTTTTATGGTTTAATGTTTTAAAAAATTAACCCTTTACTTCATTTGAAATTTATCTTAGCAGGAGATGAACATTTAAACAGATTAACAGGTTTCATGCAGTCAAATTGCTTATTGACTAATATTTCATTTATCCTCACATTTGTAGTGTCACCTGTATTCCATGCTTATTCTCTTATGTACCAGAAGCTGTTCTTGTGATATCTACTTAGTTCTATTTTCCCATTAATTAATCATTGTAGTTTGTTCACATGTGAATTATCTGATGGGACAAAACTCCTCACCTCTTGTTTTGGGGGAAAAATCATTTGCTAGTATTCATTTATCCTTCTGGTGAACTTTAGAATCTCTGTTTTTGTCCAAATGCCTGTAGGTTTTGACAAATTTATAAAAAAGAATTGTGAAAATACTACATTTTACAGCATTGATTCATCTCCTAATGTGCTTCTTAATCAAGGTTTTAAAAAAATCTGTCAAGATTCATGATTATTTTCCTATATTTTTCTTACATTTATGTGTGAAAGTTCTTCTGTTATTATTTATTGTTGCTCTTGTTTTGTTTTTATATCTATTTTTGAAATGTCTTCTTTATAATTTCTTAATTTTATTCATAAATGTTAAGCTTGTAAATAATAATAAAACAATAATTTGCTACTATAGAGGATTTTTAAGATTCATTCTAGTTTCATCCACCTCATTAGAACTGATTCAAATGTATTCTTTTTAATGGCTGCTTAATACTCCATTGTGTATATGTACCACAGCTTTCTTATCCATTCATCTGCTGATGGACATCTAGGTTCCTTCCATGTCCTGGCTATTATAAACAGTGCTGTGATGAACTTTGGGGTACACGTGTCTCTTTCAATTCTAGTTTCCTCGGTGTGTATGCCCAGCAGTGGGACTGCTGGGTCAAAAGGCAGTTCTATTTCCTGTTTTTTAAGGAATCTCCACACTGTTCTCCATAGTGGCTGTACTAGTTTGCATTCCCACCAACAATGTAAGAGGGTTCCCTTTTCTCCACACCTCTCCAGCATTTATTGCTTGTAGACTTTTGGATCACAGCCATTCTGACTGGCATGAAATGATACCTCATGGAGCCTATTATACAGAGTGAAGTAAGACAGAAAGAAAAACACCAATACACTATACTAATACATATATATGGAATTTAGAAAGATGGTAACAATAACCCTGTATGTGAGACAGCAAAAGAGACACAGATGTATAGAACAGTCTTTTGGACTCTGTGGGAGAGGGAGAGGGTGGGATGATTTGTCATTAAAAAGAATATATTTGAATCAGTTCTAATGAGGCGGATGAAACTGGAGCCTATTATACAGAGTGAAGTAAGCCAGCAAGAAAAAACACCAATACAGTATACTAATGCATATATATGCAATTTAGAAAGATGGTAACAATAACCCTGTATGTGAGACAGCAAAAGAGACACAGATGTATAGAACAGTCTTTTGGACTCTGTGGGAGAGGGAGAGGGTGGGATGATTTGGGAGAATGGCATTGAAACATGTATAATATCATATATGAAACGAATCGCCAGTCCAGGTTTGATACAAGGTACAAGATGCTTGGGGCTGGTGCACTGGGATGACCCAGAGGGATGGTATGGGAGGGAAGTGGGAGGGGGGTTCAAGATGAGGAACACATGAACACGTGTGGCAGATTCATGTTGATGTATGGCAAAACCAATACAATATTGTAAAGTAAAAAAAAAAAGAAGAAGTTAATGTCAATAAAAGGGTGGTATTTAAAAAAAAAATCAGACTTAAATTGAAGAAAGCAGGGGAAACCACTAGGCTATTCAAATATTACCTAAATCAAATCCCTTATGATTATACAGTAGAGGTGACAAATAGATTCAGGGGATTAGATATGGGAGACAGAGTGTCTGAAAAACTATGGATAAAGGTTTATAACACTGTACAGGAGATACTAAACAAAACTATCACAAAGAAAAAGAAATGCAAGAAGGCAAAATTATTGTCTGAGAAGGCCTTACAAATAGCTGAGAAAAGAGAAATGAAAGGCAAAGGAGAAAGGGAACGATACACCCAACTGAATGCAGGCTTCCATAGAATAGCAAAGAGAGATAAGAAAGCTTTCTTAAGAAAACAATGTAAGGAAATAGAGGAAAACAATAGAATGGGAAAGACTAGAGATCTCTTCAAGAAAATTGGAGATACCAAGGTAACATTTCATGCAAAGATGGGCACAATAAAGTAGAGAAATGGCAAGGACCTAAAAGAAGCAAAGAGAATAAGAAGAGGTGGCAAAATACACAGAAGAACTGTACAAAAAAAAAAGATCTTAATGACCTGGATAACCATAATGGTGTGGTCACTCACCTAGAACCAAACACCCTGGAGTATGAAGCCAAGTAGGACTTAGAAAGCATTACTATGAACAAAGTGAGTCGAAGTGATGGAATTCCAGCTGAGCTATTTAAAATTCTAAAAGATGATGCTGTTAAAGTGCTATATTCAATATGTCTGCAAATTTGGAAAACTCAGCAATGGCTACAGGACTGAAAAAAATCAATTCTCATTCCAGTCCCAAGACAGGTGATGCAAAGAACGTTCAAACTGCCATACAATTGTGCTCACTACACATACTTACAAGGTAATGCTCTAATCCTTCAAGCTAGGCTTCAGTGGTACTTGAAGCAAGAACTTCCAGATGTAAAAGCTGGATTTAGAAAAGGCAGAGAAACCAGAGATCAAATTGCCAACATCTGTTTGATCATAGAAAAAGCAAGGGAATTCCAGAAAAATCATCTACTTTTGTTTCATTGACTATGCCAACATCTTTGACTGTGTGGATCAGAAGAAACTGTGGAAAATTCTGAAAGAGATGGGAATACCAGACCACCTTACCTGCCCCATGAGAAACCTATATGCAGGTCAAGAAGCAACAGTTAGAACTGGACATGGAACAACAGACTGGTTCAAAATTGGTAAAGGAATACAACAAGGCTGTATGTCACCCTGCTTATTTAACTTATATGTAGAGTACCTGATGCTAAATGCCAGGCTGGATGAATCACAAGCTGGAATCAAGATTGCCAGGAGAAATATCAACAACCTCAGATATGCAGATGATACCATTTTAATGACAGAAAGCAAAGAGGAAATAAAAAGCCTCTTGATGAGGGTGAAAGAGGGAAGTGAAAAATCTTGCTTAAAACTTAGCATTAAAAAAAACCAAGATCATGGCATCCAGTCCCAATCACTTCATGGCAAACAGATGGGAAAAAAGTGGAAACAGTGGCAGATTTTATTTTCTTGGGCTCCAAAATCACTGGGGATGGTGACTGCAGCCATGAAATAAAAGACATTTGCTCCTTGGAACAAAAGCTATGACAAACCTAGACAGAGCATTAAAAAGCAGAGATATTACTTTGCTGACAAAGGTCTGGATGATCAAAGCTATAGTTTTTCCAGTTGTCAAGTATGCAGATGAGAGGTGGGGCATAAAGAAGGCTGAGCATAAAAGAACTGATGCTTTTGAATTGTGGTGCTGGAGAAGACTCTTGATAGTTCTCTGGACAGTAAGAAGACCAAACCAGTCAATCCTACAGGAAATCAATCCTAAATATTCATTGGAAGGACTGATGCTGAAGCTGAAGCTCCAATACCTTGGCCACCTGATGTGAGAGCCGACTCACTGGAAAAGACCTTGATGCTGGGAAAGATTTAAGGCAAAAGGAGACGCAGGTGATATAGGTCGAAGTGGTTGGATGGCATCACCAACTCACTGGACATGAGTTTGAGCAAACTCCAGGAGATAATGAAGGATAGGGAAGCCTGGTGTGTTGCAGTCCATCAGGTTGCCGAGTCAGACACTAATTAGCAACCGAACACCCAGAAGCTAAATACAGCCTAATGTGCAGAAGTCACTGACTGAATGATGCTTCCTATGCAGTAGGATGTACCCTACTGCACATCCCCTCTCCCTCCCTGAGTTGTCCTGTCATCTGGGGTATTGCTCTTTAGCTGTTTCCTGTGCATTTTCACATGGGAATCTCTGAGACCAGAACTGAGTGTGCCTAAATAATTCCATGTTCTCAAGAATTTTAACTGTTTTCAACTCTGTTACCTTTCTTCTGATTTTTATTGACCTTGAGATAATGTCTGTGAAAGTCTCTGCCACAGTCCATGGCATACAAGAGATACACAGTATGATATTTCTATTAAAATCCACATGGATTCATAGACAGGGCTGAAAGGAACCTAAATAAACCTCCTGATTTTCCAGAGGCACAAATCCCCTGGAATCTGTATCTGAATTGCTGAATCTCAGACAAAGATGCTCAAGATCACAAAGAGTTCCTAACACACCCACCCCCATTTCTCTTTCCTTTTGCCAAATGCTGACCTTCAGGGAACTCTGTCCCTGCTTGATTTTCTTATCTGAATTATAAGCCCATTTTCTTTGGAATTATGAGATACTTATTTTCCTTTCCATTATTACTTATCTTAAACATAAGAAACAGCAAACATTATAATTTCATTTACTCAGCAAGTGGTAACTGAGCAATTACTAAGTATTATGCTAAGGGCCGGCGTAAGAACATGAAAAACATAAAAAGGGTTCATGATCTTCAAAAGCATAATCTAGGCATGAGCAGCTAAGTAACCCTGGAAGGCAGGAGATAATTGCATGCCAAATGCTTGTAGAGAAAATTACAGGGGTTCATTGAAGGGGGGAATCAGATGAGGTGATACTGAGGAGGACCTGATGGACTCCCAAAGAACAGGAAGTATACATCAAGGTGGTGGGGAGGGGTTAGTTACATGAATGAGGGCCTGGAGACCACAGTCCAGCATGATTTTTCCATTGACAATGGAGCTGTTTAGTATTTTTCTACTAGGCTTAAATGTACTTTGCAAACTGCTAAGTATAGTGAAGCACTAAAAAAAAAAAAAAAATCAAAACCTTTTGAAAAAAAAGCAGAATTATAAAACAGTCAATAATAAAAGGATTCTATAACATGTCCTTCTAATTTCTGAGTCCTAAGAAATTGCTACCTTCCAGTCTCGGTGGAAGTTAACCAAACACATCATTAACCTTGGTAAGAAGTAGCCAAAACTGTATACCAATACATTCACAGCTATCTTTGCTCAAAAATTTCAAAATTGTTAGAGCTGTGTGAAAATGTATAAGAAAGAGCAGGTAAGAGGAGCCCTCCTGAGAAAAGAATTCTTATTTTCACCTATAACCCACATTTATAACAGCAGCAAACCAATTGTTGGAGCTTAACAGCATGATGCATTCTCAGTTACAGTTATCCACACACATCAGCCAGTGATAGTTTCTCTGTCAGATACTATCTTCCCATCTGAGTTAGCTAGGAAGCGATTATAATATGTCATCTTGTCATGGTTAAAAACAAACCCTTGGAATTTAGAACTTCATACAGTTTGTCAGATATATTTAATTGCGTTAAGAAGCCATTGCACAGATTAAATCCCACCAGCCTTTTGATAACATAATAAGTAACAATATGCACAAGCATAGAGGAAGTGCAGGGTAATGGAAATATATGAGGACATAAATACTTCAAGGGAAGGAGCAACAGTAAAATAAAATGTGATTTAAGGTTCAAATGGTCTATGAGGTCTAATGAATGTTAACACGTGTGGTCTAATCCTGAGCTTGGATTCTGTAGAGCAGTAATCTTGGTTACACGTTATTTCATCTGTACCCTATTTGATATTGACATTACATCAATTAACATCAAACCCTGAACGCTAAAAAAGAAGTAATAATATTGGCTATGACATTAATAAACAGCAAGCACAACCATTTTTTAACTGTTTTTACTATACTTGGCAAAATGCCTGCCATTTAAAAGCTGTTACATAAGCAATCTAATTAAATAATTCAAGATGGTATTAATGTAGTCCTTACACTTGGGTAATAAAATATAACCAAGAAGAAAATGAAAATAAACTTTGAAATAAAATAAGTTTAAATGTCTAAGGAGTGGTTCAATAATGTACAGTTGTTTTTTTTTGTTTGTTTTTTTTTTTTTAGTGCATTCTCTGTATTTATTCCACAGGGCAAAATCATAATATTAACTTGTAAATGCAACCTTTTGGGGTCTAAAAATGGGAAAACAATGGAAATTATTGCTACACCATTTAGCAAAATTTGTACTGTTATTTATTATCAATCATGAATTTTTTTATTATGTGTGCAACATATCTTCACCTTGTCGTTTAGTTGTTAAAGTTGTATCTGACCCTTTTGCAACCCTATGGACTGTAGCTTGCCAGGCTCCTCTGTCCATGGGATTTCCCAGGCAAGAGTACTGGAGTGGGTTGCCATGCCCTCCTCCAGGGGATCTTCCCGGAACAGGTATCGAACCTGAGTCTCTTACATTGGCAGGCAGATTCTTTACCACTGAGCCACCAGGGAGTACTGTTTTCACCTAGACCGTGCACCTATGAAGAGCAGTTACCAGAAGACCGTGATTGGTATTCTAAGAGTCATTTTGGGAAAATCACTTAATTGCTTTCAATCTCATTTTCTTCCTAACAAAATGGAGCACAATATCTGTGTTACAGCATTGTTATAAGAGATAAATTGTATGAGAAAATGATTTGTAACTTGCAATGTATTACACACATTAGTGATTATTATATTTCTTTGTTTATTTTTAATGGAGTTTTTCACAATGATTCCCAATGAGTTTTAACTCAAAGCTATGTTCATTACTCCAGTTCATCTATTAGTTTATCTAATACTTTTATTTCTACATAATGCCTATGACTACCAAAAATAATTATTGAGAAATTTGTAAAGAATTGGCATCACCTGTTCAGATTTCAATTCTTGAGCTAACTAACGGCAGCCAAGGTCAGCAGAGGCTAAATTTAATCTTGAAGATTCTGTTACCTTCCCTGTGTGTGTGTCTGTGTGTGTCATCCTTCACAAATAACTGTTAAGTGAATTAAACCATGATGGCTTATACAGAACTGTGGACAAAGGCCCTTCTACACTTTAGTTGAGAGACATTGCTGGTAATTATTAGGGCCAGCTCAGAGCTAGACAATCCATGGTCATCAGAGCAAATCTCTGGGGGTGCCAGGGGGAAGTGGAAGGCATGAAGTCTTAATTGACAATGTTCATGAAAAGAAGTGAAGATGCACCATTTACATCTTGAAGATGGTTTGGGCTTATGATCTTTTTAAATATATGGCAAACAGGATCAGAGTTAGTATTACAAGCAACCTGTGGCCAGCAGAAAAACGAAATGCTTCATGATTCTTTTTGAATCGTGAGAAGAGCCTGTGTTCCTGCTGCCTGTCTATGAGATGGTTAGGTCTCCTAAAGGGGCCTTGTGATGTTTAGCCCCTCACAATTAGTGTGTTCTAGCAGAAGAAAGGGGACAGGGTGTAGGTGGCTCCAGGTGGCAAGCAAAGCACGGGGAAGGTGTAAGTGTTCTGTGGTCTTGGAGGAGTCCCTCCAGCTTTGTTTCATCTGAGACAAAGGGCCCTAGAGAGGAAACTAGTTAACAACTGCTACTTCCATTATGCTCAGATATCTGTCAATCGCACTTCCTCCACCCAAAATAACCAAACATTGGTTACCTATCTTTCACTCTTCCCATAATTTCAGTATTATGACCGAAATGTGGATTTTAAGTATAATAACTAGGGAAGGAAGAGTAACTGGGGAGTGAGTAGGGGAGGTTGGCTTGATTAATTCATAGCCCACATAATCTATACACAGAGATCTATGCATGTTGGTATTTTTTATTTCAACAAATATTTGCTGAATACTTACTAAGGACCAATTGCTAATCCCAAAGAATACTTTAGAAAACAAGACAGACAACGACCCTACCCTCTGGGGCTCACATTCCAGTGAAGGAGATAAAATAAATATATACATCATATAATGTCAGGCAGTGACAGGTGTTATGAAGGAAAATATAGCAAGGTACAGAAAACAAGGCGAATGGTGGGAGGGGTAGATCTGGAATGGCAGGGAAGGCATCTCTGATGACATCTGAGTAAGAACCTGGGTAAAGTGGAAGTGAGCCATGTCAATAGCTACAGGAGGAAAATTCCAAAGTAAGAGGGTAGCAAGAGTAGAGTTCAAAGATGACAATGAGTTTGCCTTCTCAAGAAACTTCCAGAGAGCGAGCCAGTGTCTCTTAAGAGGTATGAGTGAAAAGGAAGACCACAGAAGAGTAACTTGGAGAAGGAGTCAGATCAAGTGAGATGTAAAAGCTGCGAAAAAGACTTTGGATTTGATCTAATTATGTTTTTAAAGATCTAATTACAGTTTTAAAGATTTTGAACTCCAGTACAAAGAATTCATTGTGGGAAGAGTGAAATTCCATAGAGAGACCAGTTTGGAGGCAACCAAAGTAAGTTAGATGAGAAAAGTTGGTGGCTTAGACTAGAGGAGATGGGAATTTTTTTTCAGATTCTGGCTATGTTTTGGGGTCTGCCCAAAATGTACACATGAGAAGAAGAAAAATCATGGATAACTCCTAAATAGATGACATTTGAATAGCAATGCTATATAGTCAGATGGGGGAAATGTGAAGGAATAGAGTCAGAAGAAGAGAATAATTCTGGACTGAACATAAACTGAGATGTCTGTTGTACAAGCAAGCCAAGATACTGACCTGGTAGGTAGATGTAGCAACCTGAGCTCAGTAGAGAGGTCAATACTGGAAATAAAATTTCAGATACATCAGTATTTAGATATTTTTTTGTTGTTGTTATTCAGTCACTATGTCTAATCTTTGTGACCCTGTGGACTATAGGACATCAGGCTCCTCTGTCCTCCACTGTCCCAGAGTTTGCCCAAATTCGTGTCCACTGAGTTGGTAATACTACCTAACAATCTCATCCTCTGCTGCCCCCTTCTCCTTTTGTCTTCTTCAATCTTTACCAGCATCAGGGTCTTTCCCAATGAGTCGGCTCTTTGCATCAGGTGGACAAAGTATTACAGTTTCAGCTTCAGCATCAGTCCTTCCAATTAATATTCAGGGTTGATTTCCTTTTGGATTGACTGGTTTGATCCTCTTGCAGTTCAAGGGATTCTCAGGAGTCTTTCCAACACCACAGTTCAAAAGCATCAATTCTTCTGTCCTCAGCCTTCTTTATGGTCCAACTCTCACAACTCTCTCTCTCTCAGTACATGACTACTGGAAAAACCATAGCTTTGACTATATGGACCTTTGCGATCCACGAAGGAAACAGATATTACCTAGATCCAAAAGATAGAATATTACATACCCAGCTACAAAAAAAGAACACATTTGAGTCAGTTCTAATGAGGTGGATGAAACTGGAGCCTACTATACAAAGTGAAGTAAGTCAGAAAGAAAAACACCAATACACTATATTAACACATATATATGGAATTTAGAAAGACCGTAGACCCTATATGCAAGACAACAAAAGAGACACAGATGTAAAGAACAGACTTTTGGACTATGTGTGAGAGGCCAAGGGTGGGACAATATGAGACAGGAGCATTGAAACATGTATATTACCATATGTAAAACAGATGACCAGGGCAAGTTCAATGCATGAAGCAGGGCACGCAATGCTGGTGCTCTGCGACAACCCAGAGGGATGGGGTGGGGAGGGAGATGGGAGTGAGGTTCAGGATGGGGGCACACATGTGCACCCGTGGCTGATTCATGTCAATGTATGCCAAAACCACCACAATACTGTAAAGTAATTAGCCTTCAATTAAAATAAATAAATAATTTTTTTAAAAAGACAAGGACTCAATTTTTCCTTTAAAATTTAGTAAGATGAAAGTAGAATTTGTCCCCTGATTTTATAGGAACTACAACTGAGGATTTTTAAGTATTGAAAATGAATGCTGAAAATAATACCAGTGTGAATCACAAATACTACACTACATAGGCTCTGACTAATCTGCTACGGAAATGTAAGGCCCCTCAGACAGAAAGACAGTGTGTGCTTATCTCTGCCTAGATACAGTAAGTCAGGTGAGAAGAGAAAACGAGGAGCTGAACTTGCCCTGAACCACAGGGCAAAAGCAGCTGAAGGTGGCTATCATCATTTATTGCGATTATGATCGTGTATTGTACCCTCATCTTGCAATTTGTGAAGACAAACTGCTTTATAATTGATTTTACTAATCCATCACAGCCTATCTATTTATGTGCCTTCTGGTCTTTTTTATTGTCCTAATTCACATGCAGTTTAGCATGTAAGCCTCTTTGATCCTCCTTAGCATACAAATCATAAAAAGAAATGCTTTATAATAAACAAGTTGAGTCACTTAGTAGGTAAATGGTACAAGTTTAACTTTATCAGAGAAGAGTAGAGGCCTAGGGAGATTCATTATCAGCAAGCCAACAACAAGAAAAGAACACTTAGGGTTCAACGCAATCAATGTCCAGGCTGAGATATTGTTCTCTTGGACTCCTCACTGTTCATACCCCAGACCACAGCCACGCTACAAGATGAAGCAAACAATACCCTTGGGGATCCCATGTGCTTCTCTCTCTGATCGTATCTAGGCAGGTTGCCTTGATCTGAGTTCCTCTAGCACAAACACGTGGTATCCTCCCCTCCCCAGCAAATTCTACTGCAGATGCCTGGCGTGTGCGATTTCACCCCCTCCTTCGTAGCCTCACTCAGAACAGCGCCACAGCCATGGGCCTGCGTGTGCCTGGGGCTCTGCTCCCTAAAAGCACATGGCTTTGCAGAGGCAGGAAGACAACATGGGTTTTATACCATGATCAAAGCATTATAATTATTATTTGTTCAAAAATTAATTCCTTCAGAATTCAGAAGTGTTGCCTGAGCTTGTAAGAGGGGAGACCTCCTGGGTCTTGTCCACTGCTTCCATGCTTCTGGCATGATGCCCAGCACACTGTAGGCCATCCATAAACAGACACTGTGGCATCATGGACGCAGGGTTTCGTAGAGGTTCAAAGTACAGACTTTGGCATCAGATCTGCTGGAACAAATCTAGCAGATTTGTGACTAGCAGATCTGTGACCTTGGCAAATTACCTAACCTCTCCATACCTCAACACCCTGGTCTATGAAAGCAAATAGCACCTGCCCCAGAAGATTTTTGTGAAATTCAATGATCCACTATTTAGATCAGGGTTTATGGTTCCCAGACATTCAAGTTTGCCAGAGGAAGTCAGGGTCAGGAGACTCACTGAATGCACTGGCAGAGACTACAGTGAAAACTAAAACTGCCCAGCAGATAATCTTTATCATTCGGTTTTATTAGAAAAGTTACATTAAAATTCAAGTTATAGTAAGAAAAAATTTTTTCTTTTTTACTTTTTCTTTTTTTTTTTTGAGAATGAGCTTGGAAATAAAGCACAGTGAGTATTTTGATTAATGGCTGATGGAATTGAAACAGGGTAGCCTGATACATCCCATGCTAGCATAGGAATAAGCCAAAATAGTATTTTTGATTCCACTGCGCATACATTTTCCTGGTTTGTGTACTTCCGTGCTAGGGAGACACAGACATATTCTTCCTCTCTGGGCTTTTATTACTATTAACTTGGTGGGGAGACGGGAGGGTCTGGATTACAAGAAGACCATTTGAGTCACTTAGTTTAGTGACTGTGTATATCTTTTCTGGTTATTCATACTATATTACTGCCTCCATCATACTTTATTCAAATAATTTTGTTTGAACTTTTGAACTCCCAAATTTCCTCTGCTACTGTTTTAAAAAATTAGAAATTAGTAGGTCTGCATCTATTTATAATTTTTTCTGGTTTTTCACCAATTTAGTGGGGGTAGTGAGAGGCCTTACTTTATACTCATGTGACCATCTGATGTTTCCAGAAACTTATAATTTAAAAATTAAATCCCAACCATTTTGAAACCAAACAGCATAACATCTCTTCCATTTTATGCATTTGGGGTCACAAAGAGGGCCCATCAATTGATTAAACGATGATACATATCCTTTCTACTAAATTAACAATGGTCATGACCAGAGAATACACAGATTTTAGCAGAGCTACTTTCCAACATATCTATCAGCACTTTCCTATCACCACTAAAGAGATAGATACTGCCCATTTAGAAGTATAAAACTCAAATGTTTTCTAAGAAGTGTCCTTAAGATGGTGAAGTTCAAACAGGGGAGGGGAGATGTCATCCTTGGCTACATGTTAACTCCATTTTCCAGTAAAGGGCAAATTGTCTCCCACAATTAACAAATATTCTCTCAGCCCATAACATGCCTGGCTTGAATGCCAATTGCTGCGAGAGCTCTGGGTTCTCTTCTGATTTTTTTCCCAATTAGTTTTCTTCAGACACCTATTACTGTAGTGGAGAAGATAAATTAGTCTAATGCAGGACACTGTAAAATGTTCAATTACTGCAAAAGATATGGCCAGTTCCCAAAGGAAGGAATTTAATCGAAACTAGATCAAAATGGAAAAGTGAATGACAGAATATGTAAATATTCTCACACACCTAAAGTTAAAGATGATTTTACAAAAAGGCTTAAACTATGAATATATCAGAGTAGATGTACAAACATTTAGAGGCATTCAATTTGTCCATCACCTGGTGGGATTTTAACATTTAATGTGACAAAATTTCTGGGACTTAAATTTAAAGGTGAAACTAACATTTAGAATATTCCCTATTCGTGGAAATTTTATGGGTATCAGAATTTTTCTAAAATCTCCTTATATTTTGAACTATGAATCTGCAGTACTTTTCAATTTGTCTTTATTTTTCAAAACAAAAATTATTATGGAATAAAATACATAACATTACAAATTACAGCTATTTCACATGTTCTTTCTTTCAAATATTATGTTTTGAACTGTCTACTGAGATCTGTGACTAAATATCAATTTAAAACAATCGTAGATCCTGAAATAAGAGAAACACTCAAGTCTCCAAAAAGGATATGAATAATTTGTTATTTCTCAATTATATTTCTGTATATTCTTTACCTAGACGTTGCTCTATTCAAAATATCAGGCAAATCATTAATGCACAGATCCATATAAAAATTCTCTTTCTATAAGACTGCTTGGTTATAAAAATAATAATAATAAATAGGTTATGAAGTTGTTCATTAATCTTGAGACATTCTATGGCATAAATGGAAAAGAAGAGTCATTAGTCAAATGCCAATCTTAAGATTGAATAGCATGGGTATGTTTTCAGTTCCAGGTATCAAAGAGAATCAAAATGAAAAACAAAAGATATAAGATATTGATTTGCTAGTTACTTCTTGGCAGACTGGTTTACCAATTGTAATTCTCTCATTAACTGTATAGTAGTTTGGGTATAACCCCTGCTTTTTAGTTCTCAACTGTACAGAAAAGCAGTGTGGTATATTGGGAAAGAGCTAAGTTTTTGTAAGACACATTAGCTTTATAATGACAGGTCTGTCTCTCACAGTTGTGTGACCTTCCCAAATTACTTAACCTGTAATACAGCCCATGGTAAGAGCTGAAATTCAAAATTATAACCTTGAATCATAATCTGCTACTGCTATCTGCTAAGTCGCCTCAGTCGTGTCCGACTCTGTGCGACCCCAGAGACAGCAGCCCACCAGGCTCCCCCGTCCCTGGGACTCTCCAGGCAAGAACACTGGAGTGGGTTGCCATTTCCTTCTCTAATGCATGAAAGTGAAAAGTGAAAAGTGAAATTGAAGTAGTGGCCGACTCAGTGACTCCATGGACTGCAGCCTACCCGGCTCCTCCATCCATGGGATTTTTCCAGGCAAGAGTACTGGATTGGGGTGCCATTATTAAAATGTTTTAATACTGCATTTATGAAAGTAGGAGGAAAGAGAATCAGTGTCCTTAATAGGTAAAGAACGTTTAAAAATCACTGAGGAATAATGATATGCTCAAAAATGGGGGGAAATGGACAAAGCAAAGAAATAAGGCTAGTTTTTAAAAACTACATAGAGTTAAAATTCTTCCCGTTCAACAATGACCAATGATATTTATACCTGTTTGGCTATGTTGACAATGAATATTATTTGGTTATTAAAAACATAGCCTAGAGAATATTTTTAATGACAGTGAAAAAAAGTTTGATATATTAATATTGAATGAAAGGGGGGATACCAAACTATGCAATTAAATTCCAATTTCAGAGAAAAAATTTATGTCTGTACACAGTAAGAAATTATTAAGGATTCAAAACTCTGAACGGGGGGATTACACAGAATTTTAATTTGTTTTTATACCTCCTTTATCCCCTAAGTTTTCCACAATGAGTATTTATTACTTTTATAATCATACAAAGAAAATTTTCAGGTCAAGAAATAGGGAAACATCTACAAAGCCACAGTCATCAAGACAGTATGGTACTGGCACAAGGACAGAAATACAGATCAATGGAACAAAATAGAAAGCCCAGGGATAAATCCACACACCTATGGACAGCTTATCTTCGACAAAGGAGGCAAGAATATACAGTGGATTAAAGACAATCTTTTTAACAAGTGGTGCTGGGAAAACTGGTCAACCACCTGTAAAAGAATGAAATTAGATCACTTTCTAACACCATACACAAAAATAAACTCAAAATGGATTAAAGATCTAAATGTAAGACAAGAAACTATAAAACTCTTAGAGGAGAACATAGGCAAAACACTCTCTGACATAAATCACAGCAGGATCCTCTATGATCCACCTCCCAGAATACTGGAAATTAAAGCAAAAATAAACAAATGGGATCTAATTAAAATTAAAAGCTTCTGCACAACAAAGGAAACTATAAGCAAGGTGAAAAGACAGCCTTCTGAATGGGAGAAAATAATAGCAAATGAAGCAACTGACAAACAACTAATCTCAAAAATATACAAGCAGCTTATGCAGCTCAACTCCAGAAAAATAAATGACCCAATCAAAAAATGGGCCAAAGAACTAAATAGACATTTCTCCAAAGAAGACATACGAATGGCTAACAAACACATGAAAAGATGCTCAACATCACTCATTATCAGAGAAATGCAAATCAAAACCACAATGAGGTACCATTTCACACCAGTCAGAATGGCTGCGATCCAAAAGTCAACAAGCAATAAATGCTGGAGAGGGTGTGGAGAAAAGGGAACCCTCTTACACTGTTGGTGGGAATGCAAATTAGTACAGCCACTATGGAGAACAGTGTGGAGATTCCTTAAAAAATTGCAAATAGAACTGCCTTATGATCCAGCGATCCCACTGCTGGGCATACACACCGAGGAAACCAGAATTGAAAGAGACACGTGTACCCCAATGTTCATTGCGGCACTGTTTATAATAGCCAGGACATGGAAGCAACCTAGATGTCCATCAGCAGATGAATGGATAAGAAAGCTGTGGTACATATACACAATGGAGTATTACTCAGCTATTAAAAAAAATACATTTGAATCAGTTCTAATGAGGTGGATGAAACTGGAGCCTATTATATAGAGTGAAGTAAGCCAGAAAGAAAAACACCAGATGTGTATAAGAGACAGGGAGGGGGGAGGTGGGGGTCGGGATTGGGAGTTCATGTACACTCGTGGCTGATTCATGTCAATGTATAGCAAAACGAATACAGTATTGTAAAGCAAAACAAACTAAAAAATAAAATTTAATTAAAAAAAAAAAAAAAAAGAAATAGGGAAACATCTAGACTTGCTTCTACCATTAATAAGCTAAGTGACCTAGGGGAAGTCACTTAATCTCACTGAGTCTCAGCTTTCTTATCCATAAAATAAAAAAATTGAACTAGATCGCCTCCTAAGGACACATTTACTTCTATAATTCTGTGAATCTATAACGTATTACTGTGTGATATCCAAAGGAAACAAAGACTAATTGAAGTATTATTAGCAACAAATATTATCTTACACGCATTAAGCCAATAGGCATTTTTAGCAAGCCAAAACTCAAGGGCTATTTCTATGAATAATATGTTTTATCTATTTATAATAACATTAAATTCTCAAAATAATCCCAGACAACATTCAATATTTTAAAATAATGGCTGTAAGATTTGTAGGACAAAGATACCCAAAGTGGAGAGATGCTGTGTAAGATTAGAATCGAGGGGACTCTTATTACCTGATCGTGACCTCTATCAGGACTCTCTCACTTCTAAAAATCCCATCAGGTTGTGTGCCGTGTTTTCACTGTGGCATTTTCATAACCAATGAATCAGAAAATACTGTTTTTCTATGATTTGGGGGATTCTTCCAGTAATGACTTTGCAGCCATAATTAAGAAATATGTTAAGCCTTCTGTCAATTAACTTAACTGATGTGAAAACCTGATGGTCCAGAGAGCAATGGATTTCCCCAGCTGCACCTTATCAGAGAACAGCTTAGTGTGGAGGAGAGAAGCTATGCTGAAGCCAGAGCTGTGAAAATGCCAAGAAAATTAGCACAAGCTCCTAGTACGGAGTGTGAAGAGGAAAACTTGCTCAGCTACTATGTGGTTGTAACTTAAACAGAAATTACTTCACAATTTTTTATTGATGAGATGAATAGTTGCATAAAATTTTAATATGTGAAAGGTTCTCCAAAGAGCTAGGCCAACAGGAGAAATGGTAGAGAGGGACTTACAAGCAAACAGGAGGAATGCTGGCTTCTGCAAAGTTATTCCTTGTATTTTCCATAATGTGGCTTCTTGAAGATATAAAAAACTCAAGCCAAAGAAAAACTGAGACAGGACACCCCCAAATTCTCCTTCTTCCCTCTATGTTCACCAAGTCTAGTCTGGTTATCTCTTTCAAATGCTCAGTTCAGTCACTCAATTGTGTCTGACTCTTTGTGACCCCATGAACTGTAGCACACCAGGCTTCCCTGTCCATCTCCAACTCCCAGAGCTTACTCAAACTCATGTCCATCCAGTCGGTGACGCCATCCAACCATCTCATCCTCTGTCGTTCCCTTCTCCTCCTGCCCTCAATCTTTCCCAACATCAGGGTCTTTGTCACTGAGTCAGTTCCTCCCATCAGGTGGCCAAAGAATTGGAGCTTCAGCTTCAGCATCAGTCCTTCCAATGAATATTCAGGACAGATTTCCTTTAGGATTGACTGGTTTGATCTCCTTGCAGTCCAAGGGAAAGCCTGGAGTCGTGGAGAAAGGAAAGTCATGGAGAAGGGAAAGGCTGCCCACTCCAGTATTCTGGCCTAGAGAATTCCATGGAGTGTACAGTCCATGGGGTTGCAAAGAGGTGGACATGACTGAGTGACTTTCGCTTTTAAATTGTAGACCATTTATTTTTCTGGAGTTGAGCTGCATAAGCTGCTTGTATATTTTTGAGATTAGTTGTTTGTCAGTTGCTTCATTTGCTATTATTTTCTCCCATTCAGAAGGCTGTCTTTTCACCTTGCTTATAGTTTCCTTTGTTGTGCAGAAGCTTTTAATTTTAATTAGATCCCATTTGTTTATTTTTGCTTTTATTTCCAGTATTCTGGGAGGTGGATCATAGAGGATCCTGCTGTGATTTATGTCAGAGAGTGTTTTGCCTATGTTCTCCTCTAAGAGTTTTATAGTTTC
>SJXQ01007304.1:155958-274794 GCA_006408695.1 Aepyceros melampus | reverse complement strand
CTTTTGGACTCTCTAGGAGAGGGAGAGGGTGGGATGAGTTGGCAGAGTGGCAGTGTAACATGTGTGATATCATAAGTGAAACGAATCGCCAGTCCAGGTTTGATGCAGGATGCAGGATGCTTGGGACTGATGCACGGGGATAATCCAGAGAGAGGGTGTGCGGCGGGAGGGGGGAAGTGGGGGTCAGGATTGGGAGTTCATGTACACTTGTGGCTGATCCATGTCGATGTGTAGCAAAACGAATACAGTATTGTAAAGCAAAACAAACTAAAAAAATAAAAATTAATTTTAAAAAAAAAATAAAAAATAAATTGTAGACCAGTACTTTTCAAACTCTGATGGTTTTCCCCCAATCCACTGCAGTGAGTGCTTTTATAAAGTATAGAAAAAATAAATTACTACAAAAATTAAATATTAAAACAAGTTTATTTTATTATTATATTCAACAGCTATCAAATCACTTTTGATTTACTATAAAGTTTCTTAACATTTAACTCTGCACATTATCGTCACAGGCCAATAAGGCTCAACTCCCAGACAGGCACTTTTGAATAGAGCTGTCATCAACAACTGCCCTGTAAACACGTAGCTATTTCCACACTGCAACTGTTTATAGATTGACACCTCTCTCTCCGTATTACACTGGGAGGTTCTGGGCAAGTATTTATTGAATGAATGGATGAATGAATGAATGACACAGAAAGGAACAAAATCATTTCAGCTAACACCTATGACACTCTTCCACCACCCACAATATTCCCCATGCTCTCTCCACTTCCTTTAAAAGCCTGTAGAATAAAACACAGGATTAGCCTCTTGGTTCTCACTTTTCTAAGATCATAAAATGCTGGAGTCCTCTACTTTTATCTTTGGTTTTGGTATTTTCTAATTTTGTTTACTACACATCTGTAAAAATATCTATTAAATCTTTTCTTGGTACCATTTGATGCTCCCCTAGCTCTGACATTAAGTATGTAAGTGTATTAGTTTCCCGTTACTGCTGTCACAAATCACCATAAACTTAATACTTTAAAACAACAAAATTTTATTATCTTACAGCTTCTATAGGTCAGAAGTCCAACACGGTCTCACTGAGTTAAAACCATACTATTAGCAGGGCTACACTCTTTTCTAGAGGTTCTAGGGGAGAAATTGTGCTTTTTCTTATTCAGGTTGTTGGAAGAATTCAGTTCTTGAAGGTCACATGAGTGACACCCCTATTTCTTTGCTGTCAGCTTAAAGCGTTCCCAGCTTTTAAAGGCAGCCAATTCCCTTGGCTTGTAGCCTCCTCCCCCCATCTTCAAATCCAGCAGTGGCGGGTAGAGTTCTTCCATGCTGCATCTTTCTAAACCTCATTCTAAAAGGCTTTCTGCTTTTAAGGGGCTGTGTGATGAAATGGGGCTCATCTGGATAATACAAGCTTCTCTTCCCATCTCCAGATTTATAACCGTGACCATACCAATAAAGATGCTTTAGTCACATAAAAGCATTTTCACAGGTATGGGGAATTGGAGGTGGCATAGTTAGGATTCTTACTCTTACTACCACAACAAGAAATCCATGAGTTCATGCTAGATTAAAAGAAAAGAAAATTTAAAATATACATCAGTAACTTTTGTTGTCTTCAGTCGCTCAGTCATGTCCACTCTTTGTGACCTCTTGGGCTGCAGCACACCAGGCTCTCCTGTCCTTCACTATCTGCCAAAGTTTGCTCAACTCATGTGCACTGAGTTGATGATGCTATCCAACCATCTCATCTTTAGTCACCCCCTTCCCTCCTGCCCTCAATCTTTTCCAGCATCAGGGTCTTTTCCAATGAGTCAGATCATCACATCAGGTGGCCGAAGTCCTGGAGCTTCAGCTTCAGCATCAGTCCTTCCAGTGAATATTCAGGGTTGATTTAATTGACTGGTTTAATCTCCTTTTTGTCCAAGGGACTCTCAAGAGTCTTCTCCAACACCACAGGTTGAAAGTATCAATTCTCTGGCACTTAGCCTTCTCTATGGCCCAACTCTCACAACCATACACAACTACTGGAAAAACATAGCTTTGACTATATGGACCTTTGCTGGCAAAGTGATGTCTCTGTTTTTTAATAGGATGTCTAGGTTTGTCATAGCTTTCCTTCCAAGGAGCAAGCATCTTTTCATTTCATGTCAGTCATCATCCACAGTGATGTTGGAGCCCAAGAAAATAAAGTCTGTCACTGTTTCCATTGTTTCCCCATCTATTTGCCATGAAGTGATAAGATGGGATGCCATGATCTAGTTTTTTGAGTGTTGAGTTTAAAGCCAGCTTTTTTACTCTCCTCTGTCACCCTCATCAAGAGGCTCTTTAGTTTCTCTTCACTTTCTGCTATTAGGGTGGTGTTATCTGCATATCTGAGGTTATAGATATTTCTCCTGGCAATCTCAATTCCAGCTTGAGCTTCATCCAGCCCAGTATTTCACATCACGTACTCTGCATGTAAGTTAAGTAAGCATGGTGACAACATATAGCCTGACGTACTTCTTTCCCAGTTGTGAACCAGTCTGTTGTTCCATGTTCCATATCCCATTCTAATTATTGCTTCTTGACCTGTTTCTCAGGAAGCAGGTAAGATGGTCTGGTATTCCCAACTCTTTAACAATTTTCCACAGTTTTTTGTGATCCATAGAGTGAAAGGCTTTAGCATAGTCATTGAATGTAGATGTTTTTCTGGAATTCTCTTACTTTTTCTATGATCAAACGGATGTTGGCAATTTGATCTTTGGTTCCTCTGCCTTTTCTAAATCCAGCTGTATGTCTGGAAGTTCTCAATTCATGTACTGTTGAAGCTTAGCTCAGAGGATTTTGAGCACTGCCTTTCTAGCATGTGAAATGAGTACAATTGTGCAGCAGCTTGAACATTCTTTGGCATTGCCCTCCTTTGGGATTGGAATGAAAAATGACTTTCCAGTCCTGTGGCCACTGCTGAGTTTTACAAATTTGCTGGTATACTGAGCATAGCACTTTGAAAGCATCATCTTGTAGTACTTGAAATAGCTCAGCTGGAATTCCATCACCTCTACCAGCTTTGTTCATAGTAATGCTTTCTAGGGCCCACTTGACTTCACACTCCAGGATAGTCTGGCTCTAGGTGAGTGACCACACCCATTGTAGTTATCTGTGTCATTAAGACCTTTTTGGTATAGTTCTGTGTATTCTTGCCAACCTCTTCCTAATACCTTCTGCTTCTGTTATGTCCATACCGTTTCTGTCCTTTGTTGTGCCCATCTTTGCATGAAATGTTACCTTGGTCTCTTCTATTTTCTGTAACTTTACATCCTTGGATAAGGTCCTAATTATACAATGATTCCTAATAAGTTTCAAAGAGCCTTTATGGTAGGTGGGCGTCTGCGCTGTGTTCATCTTTGTGTATCAGATCTTTTGAACTGTTCTCCAAGTGCTCTCCCAGTTCCAATGCAACCTTCAGATAGCTACCATAGTTAACTTGCACCCTAGTCCTCTGTCTGAAATTATTTGTTTTAGATCCAAATTCAATACTGCAAAATTCATTTAGCCCCAAATCTGATTCTTCATAATTGAGGCCCACTCTTCAGCCCCATTTCTCACAATTCCCTACCACATATCAAAACACTTGCAGACTTCTGAGCCATGCTTCTCCTTGCCCATGTTCTGCTTTCTGTGTGAATGGAAATGGCCCCGTCCTTCTTTCAGGGAGATGTGGTCTAACCAAAACAGGATAAACTTGGAAGCCACTTTGATTTGAATTTGAACTACTCACCCGCTCTCCTTACTAGGCTGGAAGCTGCTAGATCCCTCCTTGGCCTAGGGAATAAGAAGTAGTTAAAGTCTGCTTTGCAAGGATGTTCTGAGGTTTTGAAATAATATACACAAAAGCAGGTAACACAAGGTCATACAAGAATAACTAAATGTCAGTTCTTCTTCTGCCCTAGAGAACCTCATTTTCCCTTCAGGCCTCAGCTCACCACATCTTCTGTCGTTACCCCGACCACATGTGTCAAGCCTTGGCTATTCCATCATCGTGTGCATTTAGTGTGGCATTTTAAGGATAATATCTACACTTATCTGTGCCCTAGAGCACATCACATCTTCTTGAGCGCAAAAATGTCTTACTTTATCCACGGCACTTAACAAAATGGACAAATTAATCACTCCTAAAAGGCTTGGAGGGAAGGATAGATGGATAGATAGAAGGATGGAGGAATTAATGTAGAACCTAGCATAGTAAAACACAGTACGTATTTAATAAATATAAAAATTTAAATTAAATATATCTGTCTTAAAAGTATGCTATGGTTTCCTGTGGTTCATATAACAAAGAATCCATCTGCAATGCGAGAGACCTGGGTTCGATCCCTGGGTTGGAAAAATACCCTGGAGGAAGGCACGGAAACCCACTCCAGTATTCTTGCCTGGAGACTCCCCATGGACAGAGGAGCCTGGCCAGCCACAGTCCATGGGGTCACAAAGAGTAAGGCATGACTGAGTGACTAACCACAGCACAGCACATTCTGACCGTGTCTTACTTTATCTCGTTATCTTTTTAGCTGTCTTGCTTACCAAATGGCAATGCTTTGTGTGTCTATATTTTGTCCCTGTAATGACAGTAAATTCCTCAAAGACTGTCTTTTTTTATCTTTGTTACCTTCATTCAAGCAAACTTCTGTATTCTATATATAGTAAGTGTTCAGAGTAGTCAGAAAAGATTCTATGATTTTAAAAACACTAATATCTATGCTTTCAAGGTAGACATGAGCTGATTCTTAAGCCAACAGCATACTTAAAAAGGTTGACCTAATATGATGAAAAATAGTTGGAAATTAGATAATATAAAGTGTGTTTGCTAATTGACATGAGCTAAAGGAGAAGTATAGGAGAAGGCAATGGCACCCCACTCCAGTACTCTTGCCTGGAGAATCCTGTTCCCCTGGACGGAGGAGCCTGGTAGGCTGCAGTCCATGAGGTCACTAAGAGTCGGCCACGACTGAGCAACTTCACTTTCCCTTTTCACTTTCATGCATTGGAGAAGGAAATGGCAACCCACTCCATGTTCTTGCCTGGAGAATCCCAGGGACGGGGGAGCCTGGTGGGCTGCCGTCTATGGGGTCGCACAGAGTCGGACATGACTAGAGTGACGCCGCAGCAGCAGCAGCAAAGGAGAAGTAAACCTTCCAGTATCTTCAGACTGGAGACCATTTTACAACTTGGAGGAAGGTGCCCTACAAAGTTAAGCTCTTCTATTTCCCCAGAAACTAGGAGATAGGGTGCTATCGTCCTTGATAATTACTCTTCTAAGGGATGGCTCCCAAGACCTTGAGGAAGATATCCTGGGTTATAAAATTGTCAAGAAGCTTTGAAAAAGATTTACATCCCAAGAGGACAGAGAAAGAATTTACAAACACAAGTTTTCTGAAGTAAGTACTCTAAGAAAAGGGAGGTGGTGGGGGCGGGGGGTTGCACAGAGTCTGGAAAAAGTGTGTCTCAAGTTCAGTCAAGCTGCGGGAAATGTTAAGCCCCACTTGGTTGGTGGGAAGCTAAATGTGTATTTCTGGAGAGATGAGTTAGAAAGGTCCCTTGAAAAACAGGCTAGGCATGGGTGAATGAATTCCTTAATGGGATCTATCCATCATGGTTTACGTCAGCAGGTCTGCTGACATGCAAATTGAACCCAGCAAGCCCTTGGCTGAGGTAGAGAAGGTGTGTGCCCAAATTTTTAGGCGAAAAGGAATCCATGGGTTAAAATGTAGATTTTTTTAAATCTGGCTTTATGTGAACATATATGCAAAAGTGTCTATATTTCAGAAAATACTACTGCTTCAAAAAATGTTATACAGCTTTACTTTTCAACTCCTATTTTCCAGTTAAAAGACAGTGGAGGTCACAACCCCACTACATAGTCCATGTCCTCAAATCACTCCTATTCTTCTAATAACAGAGGGAGATGAGACAGAAGGGAAAGCTCAGAATTTTCTCCTAGGGGAGCACTGTGATCATCCTCAGGCATCCTACCGAAAAGTTTCTCAATCATAATGTATTAGGCATTTTCCCTTTACTCTTCATGTTTACTCAAAGCTCTTGAAAACAAAATTCCCTAAAACATACTTTGGGCATTAAATAAAAGTGGAAATTAATGGGAAAGAAGTTATTTGCTTCTTTTCTTCCCAGTGCATCTTCTTTTATTAATAATTTCTTTGGATATTCTTTTATTTTCCTCTTCATTCTTATACCCATCCACTTCTTATTTTCTCCATTCTGAACATGACTAAATTTCATGACTATCAAAATGGTATACTGACTAATATATATTGTACTGTGTGTGCAAGCCTGCCTATTTGGGGAGTGTTATAACTGGGTTTCCCAGCGATGCACCTGCCAATGCAGGAGACACAAAAGACACAGGTTTGATCCCTGGGTTGGGAAGATCCCCTAGAGAAGGAAATGGCAACCTGCCCCAGTATTCTTGCCTGGAAACGTGCATGGACAGAGAAGCCTGGTGGGCTACCATCCTGGGGTTGCAAGGAGTCAGACATAACTGAGTGACGGAACACACACACATGGCTTATACTAACCAACCAATTTTATAGGGAAGTAATTCAACAATTATCTGATTACTATTTCATGACTGCTTGCCAGAGCTTGGCCAGAGTTCTTGTTAGGTCAGCAGAATTTACAGATGCAGCTCTATGCTCATGATACAATGACAGTTTCAAAATATATGTATGTTATATATAAAACACATATTCTCTAAAGGTAGAAGTGAATTTTGCTGATGAAATGAATGAATTCTATTTGTGCAATTATGAGATGAATTCTGACATACAGGCTAAAAATATTTCAAGTATCTCCTAGAATATACATCAACGGACTGAACAACAAAATATCCAAATTACTCTTCTCTCTCTCTCTCTCTCTCTCCTGTCCTCTTGGCTCCTAATGCCCATGTTCAGGCATAATCTTTAAACACTACTTTTTAGCCAGTTTTCACTGAAGAGGTCAGTTGAGGTTAGGGTCTTTACAGTAAGTCACATGCTATCAGTGGGAAATTCTGTTGTACCCATCATTTCTCAGTTAATTAAGCTGGCTATCTCCTTAGAGATCTCTCTCATGTGAAATTGGAAACTGGCTTCATGTTAGTGATTGTACAAAAATGTTCTTTAAAATGTAAAGTCTCTAATCCTTTTAGAAGGGCAAGTGTTTCCTGTCACCTTGTCTGTAGAACAAAATCTCCTTCTGAACGAAGGATGCGAATCTGCTAAACTCCACGCTCTGATTATAAATCAGCTGGTACAATAACAGGACTGCAGATACAACCTCCTAAGATAATCTCTTTAGCACAGAACTGTATTCAGCAAGATGAAAATCCTAACAAAATGTGATTTCTGTCGGTTCAGCTTTTCATACGTGCCACTTACACTAAGCTTTTTTTTTTTCCCCCACACTCCTATTACCAGTAGTTCAACCTGGAGAAAAACGCCTTAGTATATGATCCGGGTTTATATGCATGGACCACAATGGGTATAAAGCACATAAGGATTTCTATCTAGAGTCAAAATTGCCAGAGATTAGAGGGTGTTCAAAAATAAAGGAGATAAAAGTGGTTGGAAGGCCACAGTTGGCCCTTGAGTGAGGTACACAGTCAGACTCCATCATGCCGGGAAAGAATGGGGAATCTCTGAAGAGTGCAACTTCAGAGGAGAAGCTGAAATTTTTTATTGTTGCCCCAGGGAGATGTAATTGGGGTTAATGGGATGAATTAAGCAAAGAAAAATTCAGGATGTGTATGAGGAAATATTTCTTAATAATGAGATCTTTTATACTATTGTCCCAATGGAAGTATTAGAAACCCTTTTGTTTGAGTCATTCAAACTTCAAGTAGAAAAATATATGGAAAAAAAATAGGCTGTAAAAGACAATCGCATACCAGTCCTCAAGGGATGAATTACATAGCACAATCAGATCTTTCTTGGCTCTAATTTCCATGACTCTTTTAGTAAGTTCCTCAAAGGCTTAATTTTCAAAACGCTTGTTCAATTGCTTCTCCAAGCACCTGCATCAGTCGCAGGTTCCAATTAACTGAGCTTGCAAACTGTTCACTGCTGCGATTGAGAGGTTTGCCAGAGAACTTTGGAAACCTGAAGTCATTTGGGATGACCTCAGTCACTATTTATGGTTGTCTAAGTGTAGTTGATATAAAACTTAATATAATAAACCAAGTTCTGAAGAATACCACCAGCAAACCGAACTAATTGCCACACTGAATTCCTTGTCTCGTTTGATTTCTCACCACATCCTTTAATTCATTAAGTTGGAATTTATTCAGAATCTCCTACTATCTGCTGGTCACTGAGTAAATGCTGGAGATAAAAACTGAAAATATTAAATAAGGTTTTCTTATTTGATTTTCCATCCTCTTTTGACATGCTTTCTGGCTACAGATCGTGTCTTTTCTGCCATTTCATGCTCTGATCCCTAAGATAATATTTGATGCATGTATATTTATTGAATTAATAAAATAAATAGCTAATACTCACATGTGAGATTAACATATTTGGGAGGTGACGTGCCTCTTTTTTAATGTAGTCATTACAAAAGATAGACATATGACCCTTGAACAACATGGGTTTGAATTTCTAGGACTCACTTACAGGTGGAATTTTTTCATTAGTAAATCTATGATGCTTCACAATCCACTGTTGGTTGAACCCAGATGCTGAACCTGGATACAGAAGAACCATGAATACAAAGGGCTGATTATAAATTATACACAAATTTTCAACTGTGGGGTAGGAAGGTGAGGCTGGCTTAACTTCCAGCCATTGTTCAAAGGTCAACTGTATCTTTAATTAATTAAATAAATAAAATAAGCAAGCAAGCAAAGGAAGCGATGGTTTAGCTGTGTTACCCAAGACATTCCACCTTGTTATATTCCAAAATTTCTGAACTGAAGGCCCACAATAATTAAAAGTAGGGTTGGTTGCCAGAGGCCCTCTTTTCCTCATTGTTTTACATGACAGTGAGATAGTAATATCAGGAAAAGTTCCTTTCTCTGCTTTCAACACTGAGCATTTTAAAGTCACTGTGGTAAACCCACTGGTTTTTTTGGAAAAGCCAGGAAAGATTACAATTTAGGATTTAAACTACCCTGCCACTAGACCAGCTCTGCAAATTCCAAAACTCAAGAGAGCTAGTCCTCTATCCTAATGTTTGCTAACAGATACTAAAAGAACATTTAAATGAGAAAAAGGTAACTTACAGTAAAGAAAATCCAGAAGTTGAATGACAAAATTTATAGTAGATTAGAGAGGCAGCATGGATTCAACCATGTTGTCCCTCTTCAGTCACTAAGTCCTGTCCAACTCTTTGAGACCCCGTGGACTGCAGCGCACCAGGCTTCCCTGTCCTTCACTATTTCCGGAGTTTGTTCAAACTCATGTCCATTGAGTCGGTGATGCCATCCAACCATTTCATCCTCTGTCGCCCCCTTCTCCTTCCCTCATTCTTTCCCAGCATCAGGGTCTTTTCCAAAGAGTAAGCTCTTTGCATCAAGTGGTCACAGTACTGGAATTTGAGCTTCAGCATCAGTCCTTCCAGTGAATGTTCAGGACTGATTTCCTTTAGGATTGACTGGTTTGATCTACTTGCTGTCCAAGGGACTCAAGAGTTTTCTCCAGCACCACAGTTCAAAAGCATCAATTCTTCTACACTAAGCCTTCTTCATGCTCCAATTCTCATATCTGTACATGACCACTGGAAAAACCATAGCTTTGACTAGACCAACCTTTGTTGGCAAAGTGATGTCTCTGCTTTTAAATATGCTCTCTAGGTTTGTTATAGCTATTTTTCCAAGGAGCAAGCATCTTTTAATTCCATGGCTGCAGTCACCATCAACAGTGATTTTGGAGCCCAAGAAAATAAAATTCTGGCACTGTTTCCATTGTTTCCCTATTTATTTGCCATGAAGTGACGGGACCAGATGCCATGATCTTAGTTTTTTGAATGTTGAGTTTTAAGCTAGCTTTATCACTCTCGTCTTTCACCCTCATCAAGAGGCTCTTTAGTTCCTCTTCACTTTCTGCCATTAGGGCGGTATCATCTGCCTATCTGAGGTTGTTGATATTTCTTCAGGCAATCTTGATTTCAGCTTGTGATTCATCCAGCCTGACATTTCACATAATGTACTTTGCATGGAAGTTAAATAAGCATTACATACTAAGGTCCGTCTAGTCAAGGCTATGGTTTTTCCTGTGGTCATGTATGGATGTGACAGTTGGACTGTGAAGAAGGCTGAGCGCCAAAGAATTGATGCTTTTGAACTGTGGTGTTGGAGAAGACTCTTGAGAGTCCCTTGGACTGCAAGGAGATCCAACCAGTCCATTCTGAAGGAGATCAGCCCTGGGATTTCTTTGGAAGGAATGATGCTAAAGTTGAAACTCCATACTTTGGCCACCTCATGCGAAGAGTTGCCTCATTGGAAGAGACTTTGATGCTAGTAGGGATTGGGGGCAGGCGGAAAAGGGGAGGACAGAGGATGAGATGGCTGGATGGTATCACTGACTCGATGGACGCAAGTGTTAGTGAACTCCAGGAGTTGGTGATGGACAGGGAGGCCTGGCGTGCTGCGATTCATGGGGTTGCAAAGAGTCGGACACGACTGAGAGACTGAACTGAACTGAACTGAACTGAACAGCCTTGATGTACTTCTTTCCTGATTTTGAACCAGTCCATATCTGGTTCTAACTATTGCTTCTTGTGCTGCATACAGGTTTCTCAGGAAGCAGGTAAGGTGGTCTGGTATTCCCATCTCTTTCAGAATTTTCCATGTTTGGAAAANAACAGCCTTGATGTACTTCTTTCCTGATTTTGAACCAGTCCATATCTGGTTCTAACTATTGCTTCTTGTGCTGCATACAGGTTTCTCAGGAAGCAGGTAAGGTGGTCTGGTATTCCCATCTCTTTCAGAATTTTCCATGTTTGGAAAATTTGTTTGTTGTGATCCACACAGTCAAAGACTTTAGCACAGTCAATGAAACAGTAGTCTTTTTTTGTTTCCCTTGGAATTTCCTTGCTTTTTCTGTGATCCAGCAGATGTTGGTGATTTGATCTCTGGTTCAACCATGAACTGGTGATTTTAAGGCTAATGAAAGCTTTTCCTATTTTTTCTTTCATCTTTGTTCCTTGATACATATCATTGGTCTTCCATTATATATTATAGAAGCATCTTATTTATTTTTGTTTCTTTGATCTCTGGTTGCAAAACATAGTTTAAAGGTTTAAAATATTTGCTCTACTTTTAAAATTTAATATGGCTCTCTTATTAAACTTTTCAATACTTTTCTACAGGTGTTTAAAAACAAGGGTCTTTATTTTTGTTTTTCCTGCTTTATATCTGTTTGTATGTGTGTGTGTGTGTGCACGCGCATGCACGCACGCACGCGTTCACACACGCATACACACCCTCAGTTGCATCCAACTCTTTGTGACACCATGGACTGTAGTCCACAAGGCTCCTCTGCCCATAGAATTTTCCAGGCAAGAATACTGGAGTGGGATACCATTTCTTCCTCCAGGAGATCTTCCCCACCCACAGATCAAACCCTCTTACATCTCCTGCACTGGTAGGTGGATTCTTTACCACCAGCACCAGCTGGGAAGTCCATACTTTACATCTATATTTTTCATGAAATCAGCATGAAGAAAAATTTAGTGACATTGTTAGAACTCTATGTATTCATTTGTAATCTTTTTTTAAAAATGCCTTCTGCTGTCCTTTTTATTGGCAAAGAGTAACTGTGCTGCTAATAAATTGGAATTTCATATTAAAGGTTGTTTTACTCCTTACTACACTGTCTAAGCCCCAGGGAAGCCCCATTTTACTTCTTACTAGCTTTAAAATATGTATTTGAAACATCATTTATTTATCTGGCCACTGATGTGAGCATCCTCTCATTTTCTACATTTGTTTTTCCTGAATTTCCTTTTGTTCAAAGGAGTATAGATTCATTGGGGGCATTTAGAGACCTCATTTGCTTTGCCATTATATTACTCTGCACAATATTCCTATCACTATCATATACTGATTGGCATTGTTATCTACTGGGATGTCTGTCTTTATTTTTTCCCTAATTTCCAAGATGTGTGTACTGTGTGCAAGAGTCATAAGATACCATTTACACTTTATTCAGCTAAACACAATCAGAAATCAAACCAGATACATCTACATATAAAAGTGTACTTCATCTGTGAGAAGAGTAAATATGACAGTGTTGGGATGTTTAAGTTTTAGACCAACCTATATATGGATGCATAGCTGTAGAATTATAACAAGCTTCTCTAGGATACATGCTATGTTTTTCAAAGCAACAAGGCATGACAGGACAGTCATTAAAAGGTAAGCATCCCCATAAACAGGGAGCATGCTGGGGTACACAAGTGTTTGCAGGATAATCCAGAAATTAGCCAATTTAATGAGGAGTGACTTGTTATCTTGGAACTATAAAATATGCCAGCACACTAAATTAAAGAGACCCAAATAATTTTAAAACAGCATGGGTTCAAATTTAAATGTTATATGAAAGTTGACGTTTTTGAGATTAAGCATAAAATAACCCAGACTCCACTATGAGCATCAATCTCTTATATATTGAATTTTTAACAAATAAGGCATTGTGGCTTTTTAAGATTCTCTTTATTAGGGGAAGATAGAAACACATCAAAGAGAACAATACCTACAGTCTCTGAGTTCTTTATTGCCGTAGGCATTCCAGATCAGTAAGTTAAATTGGTAAAGGAAAATTATGGTATAATTCCAAAATTTCATTTGTTGTGTTAGCAGTGTATTATATAAGGCGATTTAAAAAAAATGTTTTGAAAGAAGCCTCTTCAGGATCCAGTTCTAAGAGAGAAGTATCCAAATAGCCAAGCAGCTTCAGCCAACACAAATCCCCTTCCCGCCACTGCACGCCAGCCTCCCTCTGACTTTCTTGTGACTGGCAGAAGCATTCCAGAAGCTACCCCTCGGATTCCAGGATCTCCTCATACCTATGGCAGAGGCTCACCGACAAATCGGTTTCCTGAGCCAGCCAACCTGCCAGAGAATTATGCTTAAATCACAGCTCAGATTGGCTTATTTTTCTCTCCTTTCAAAAATGTTCAGTGACTCCTTTTTTCTGCTAAGTGAACTACAAATGCCTCAACCCAGAATTCAAACCTTAGACAATATGCCTACAACCTATCTCCTAGGCTTACCACTATCTACTCTGTGACTCGAGCTATCTATTCCAGTAAAACTTAACATCTTGTATCTTCTCACGTTTTCTAGTATTTTCTCTCCTCCAGGGTGTCACTGCTATTGTTCTTTGTTAGGAGCCTATCCTAATTTTAGATATCATGTAATTTTGGATATCTTCTCCTGCAAAAACAACTTCTCTAATCTTTAAATTCACATATTATATGCCATTAACATATCGCTCATGTTTTCCTTTTGTATTGTACCTTGAATCATGGTAGTTGTTTACTTGCCAGTTCCCTGGTGTTAGCTCTGGGAGAGCAGATACAGCATCTCACTCCTAGGGGACGTCTCCTACAGCAACAGGAACAGCACCATGCAAGTGATGGCTGATCATCTATTTATACATGTATCCAACAAAAACTTACCCAGCAGTCAATATGTGCCAAGCACGATGCCATTTACATGACAATAAAATTTCACAGGTAAGATCAAAAAATGTCTTCAGTCTCACAACATGCTTTGAACAACAAATATTTTTATACCATCGATTCCTAGCAGTAGTTCAGAATATTATTCTAATTTAGTAAATATCAACTAAAGAATCCAGGCATAATGGGCTTCCCAGGTGGCACTAGTGGTAAAGAACCTGCCTGCCAGTGCAGAAGATGTAGAATCCCTGCTGGGTCAGGAAGATCCCCTGGATAAGGGCATGGCAACCCACTGCAGTATTCTTACCTGGAGAATCCCCATGGACAGAGGAGCCTGGCAGGCTGCAGTCCATAGGGCCGCACAAAGTCTGACACAACTGAAGCAACTTAGCTCACATGCACGCTAACCCCTAAATAGCTATATAAAATATTAATCAAACATTTAGTATTTCAAATGATCTATGCCTGGAATGCTTATCCTTCTCTCAAAAAGTCCCTTGGTTCTCTCTTTACTCTCTTCAGTGTGTGCGTGCATGCTAAGTCACTTCAGTCATGTCCAACTCTTTGCCGCCTCATGGTCAGGTCTTTGCCCCAGTGACATTCTCAATGAGATCTGCTCTGGGAACCTTATCTAACATTGCAACACACACACACACACACACACACACACACACACACACACAAACACACACATCCCTTTTCTGCTTTATTTTTCTCCCTAAAACACTATCTAACAAGTAAATATTTTATGTATTTATGTTTTATTGTCTATTTCCCACACTAGAATATAAATTCCAGGAGAGCAGTTCATTCAAAGAGGATATGACTATTCACAGAAATAGTGTACCA
Source organism: Aepyceros melampus (assembly GCA_006408695.1). Classification (NCBI taxonomy): domain Eukaryota; kingdom Metazoa; phylum Chordata; class Mammalia; order Artiodactyla; family Bovidae; genus Aepyceros; species Aepyceros melampus. The sequence continues at coordinate 260,283 of SJXQ01007304.1, read as the reverse complement.
CAGCCAATTAAGACAGTGCCTTCTAAAGAGGAGACTTACAGATTTACAAGCTAAGAAGTGACAGAACATTCTTGATCCCATACATCCTCCTTAGCCCATAGCAAGGCAAGCTTAGATGGCCATGGACGGATGCACGGGCTAAAAAGGGATACTGTCCTTGGCCATTTAATGTAATCTTGAGTGGCAGAGGGAACAGGGAACACTCATTTGACATTGTTAACAGTAAGAGTTTCCTAGGCAGAGAACGGTCTTGTTATAAATGGGCAGCTTCCACTCAGCCAGATTGCTATTACTCTACTGAAAAGAGAGGTACTTTAGGAATATCCAAATCTGATTTTTCTTAGTCCACCCTCAGGTATGTGGGAGCTTGGTATATATAAGTCTATTCATCAACTGTGACTGCACTAAATTGTTCTTGTTTAGAAGCTGAGTGTTCATAACTATCCCCGGCAGCTGAGTCAGGTCAAGAATGATATATCCAATACTGCAAGTTCATACTAAGAACCGCTGTTTGGGACAATCTTAGAAAGGTGCTTGAGGCTGCATGTCCACACCTACAATAAAAATGAGTTCTTCAAATCCCCTCTCCCACCTTAAAATCTTCATTCACTTCCCAAGATTGTATGAGACTATGTCCAATGAAATGAGGGTAATCAACATTTATTGAAAATGAGTGAATAACTCTTCTCTGCTTTTTTCACTGCTATATCCAAGTAGAGGAACAGTTCTTGGCACACAGCTGTTTTTACTGTTCAGTTGCTAAGTTGTGTCTGACTTTTTGCAATCTCATGGACTGCAGCCTGCCAGGCTTTCCTTTCTTTCACTATCTCCTGAAGTTTGCTCAAATGCATGTCCATTGAGTCAGTGATGTTATCGAACCATCTCACTCTCTGCCACTCCCTTCTCCTTTGGTCTTCAACCTTTCTGAGCATCAAGGTCATGTCTATTAGCCTTCTGAATGGGATAAAAGAATCAAAATCTTAAATTAGTAATTAATTCTGCATTTTTCATTATCAGTCAAGTTGACTAAGGCATCATGAATTCTGGAGAAACAGAAATGAGAAGGGGGGATGTCTCCAAAAGGAGCAGAGACATACCTTCTTATCTCCACTTCATGCTCCTTCATACCTCTCTTTCTCGCCTGCTCTCTTCTCTATTTTTAAATTTACAAAGCATCCACAGATATAGAGTGTACAATCATTCCTAACTTGTATTAGTTTACTAAGGCTCCTATAACAAAATACTACAGACAGGGTAGCTTAAACAACAGATTTTTATTTTCTCTTGGTTCTGGAGTTACAAGCCCAAGATGCAGGAGTCAGGAAGCCTGGTTTCTCCTGAGCCCTCGCCTTGGCTTGCAGATGAAGACGGCACACACACGACCTTTCCTCTGTGCACACAGGACTCCCCTGTAGCTCAAACGGTAAAGAATCTCCCGCAATGCAGGAGGCCAGGGTTCAATCCCTGGGTCAGGAAGCTCCTCTGGAGAGGGGACCGGCAATCCACTCCAGTATTCTAGCCTAGAGAATTCCCTGGACAGAGAAGCCTGGCAGGCTACAGTCCATGGGGTCACAAAGAGCCTGACACGACAGAGTGACTAGCGCAGTGTGCACACACAGCTCTGATGTCTCTATGTGTGCCCAATTTCCTCTTCTTAGAGGAACACTTACAGATTGGATTAGGGCCAATTATTTTAATTTAACCACTTATTTAAAGGTCCTGTCAAAAAAAAAAAAATAATAAAGGTCCTGTCTCCAAACACAATTACATTCTTGGGTACTGGGGCTCAGGGCTTCAACACAGAAATTTGGGAAGGACACAGCTGAGCTTATAACAAAGCTCACAGGAGAGAAAAACCCAACAGTAAATGTATACAGTTAAAAGTAAGTTATTATATAGACAGTGAATTCTAAAGAAAGGTTATGATAAGTATGTGAAAAATAAACATGGTGCATTTTTGGCCTGGTTGTTTGATGCAATGGCACCCCACTCCGGTACTCTTGCCTGGAAAATCCCATGGATGGGGGAGCCTGATGAGCTGTAGTCCATGGGGTCGCCAACAGTCGGACAACTGAGCGACTTCACTTTCACTTTTCATTTTCATGCATTGGAGAATGAAATGGCAACCCACCTCAGTGTTCTTGCCTGGAGAATCCCAGGGACGGGGGAGCTTGGTGGGCTGCCGTCTATGGAGTCACACAGAGTCGGACGCGACTGAAGCGACTTAGCAGCAGCAGCAGGATATGACCTAACCTACAAGATGATACAATTTGGCAAAGAATAGGACTTGTGTGGTAGAAATGGTAATAGATGAAAGGAATAAATTGTAAATATCCACAATGGTAGGAAAATATCTTATCTCTTCTTGCTATTCTTTGGAACTCTGCATTCAGATGCTTATATCTTTCCTCTTTAGAGCCCATCTTTGCATGAAATGTTCCCTTGGTATCTCTAATTTTCTTGAAGAGATCTCTAGTCTTTCCCATTCTGTTCTTTTCCTCTATTTCTTTGCATTGATTGCTGAAGAAGGCTTTCTTATCTCTTCTTGCTATTCTTTGGAACTCTGCATTCAGACGCTTATATCTTTCCTTTTCTCCTTTGCTTTTCACTTCTCTTCTTTTCACAGCTATTTGTAAGGCCTCCCCAGACAGCCATTTTGCTTTTTTGCATTTCTTTGCCATGGGGATGGTCTTGATCCCTGTCTCCTGTACAATGTCACGAACCTCATTCCATAGTTCATCAGGCACTCTATCTATCAGATCTAGACCCTTAAATCTATTTCTCACTTCCACTGTATAATCATAAGGGATTTGATTTAGGTCATACCTGAATGGTCTAGTGGTGTTCCCTACTTTCTTCAATTTCAGTCTGAATTTGGCAATCAGGAGTTCATGATCTTTATAGTCCATACTAATATTCCTGGTGCCATATAATTTCAAATTTTATCATATTTTATGTATATATAAATTTTCAAGTTATACAGATGTCCTGTGTGTATCCATATACACACATACATGTTTATTTTACATAAGTATGTACATATACCCACCTACATATCAAGGGATTAGTATCATTAGCTCACATACTATATGCAAAATGGTATTTTAAATATATTTAAATACAGTTTTACTGGTGGTGTTCTATTATTCCTTCAGTCGTGTCCGACTCTTTGAGACCCCATGGACTGTAGCCCATCAGGCTCCTCTGTCCATGGGGATCCTCCAGGCAGGAATACTGGTGAGGGTTGCCATTCTCTTCTCCAGGGGATCTTCTCGACCCAGAGATCAAACCAAGGTCTTTTGCATTGCAGGCAGATTTTTTACTGTCTGAGCCACCAGGGAAAGCCCTAGTTATATTACAAGTTGGTGCATATTCAATATAGGTGTATTAAGTATGTTCATTCTCAACAGTACATTAAAGTAAGCGAATAAAAATATAACCGGATTCCTTACTCCAGGGCACAAGAAAAATGTTATCATAATAAGCAAACAAGACGTAAGTCAACAGAGGCAGTTATAACAATGATCTGACATGCACATCCAACATCATAGTATTAAGTACCATGATTTATCTTGGGTTTTTTTTTAACATGAATCTCTAATAGAGGAACCTGAGATTTCTGAAGAATAAAGGTTTACCTACATGTATTTTTGTGTGCTGCATATGTTTTCCCTGGAGGTTAAAAAGTATGCTTTCACTGAATACTACATCTGAAATATGATTAGGCAAAAAGCTGTCAGCCAGCTTTATGGTTATCAGTAATAAAATCAACAAACATGTGAGACAAGTACCTGTAATTTTTGCTCAAGGCTGCTCGGATTGCTCGGCCACCAGGTAAGTTTGAACTGTAAAAGGCAAGCCATGATGATTCATGTTGATGTTTAGCAGGAGCCAATGCAATTCTGTAAAGCAATTATTGTTCAATTAAAAAGTTAATTAAACTTAAAAAGAGGCAACTATGATATATTAGAAGATGTTATTGAATAGTACAAGGAAAGGTGTTAGATTGTTTAAGGAAAGCCAAATTAAGGTCTTTCTCAGTTGATGGCTATGAGGAGTGAATGAAATTCTCCTAATTAAACAAAATTTCCTTGGACTGCAAGAAGATCAAACCAGTCCATCCTAAAGGAAATCAACCCAGAATATTCAATCGAAGGACTGATGCTGAAGCTGAAGCTCCAACACGTTGGCCACCTGATGCAAAGAGCTGATTCACTGGAAAAGACCCTGATGCTGGGAAAGATTGAGGGCAGGAGGAGAAGGGGACGACAGAGGATGAGACGGTTGGATGGCATCACCGACTCGATGGACAGGATTTTGAGTAAACTCCAAGAGATGGTGAAGGACAGGGAAGGCTGGCATGCCCCAGTCCATGGGTCATGAAGAGACGCTGAATATGCCAGCAAATTTAGAAAACTCAGCAGTGGCCACAGGACTGGAAAAGATCAGTTTTCATTCCAATCTCAAAGAAAGGCAATGCCAAAGAATGCTCAAACTACCGTACAATTGCATTCATCTCACACGCTGGGAAAGTAATACTCAAAATTCTCAAAGCCAGGCTTCAGCAGTATGTGAACCATGAACTTCCAGATGTTCAAGTTGGTTTGGGAAAAGGCAGAGGAACCAGAGATCAAATTGCCAACATCTGCTGGATCATCGAAAAAGCAAGAGATTTCAAGGAAAACATCTACTTCTGCTTTATTGACTATGCCAAAGCCTTTGACTGTGTGGATCACAATAAACTGTGGAAAATTCTGAAAGAGATGGGAATACCAGACCACCTAACCTGCCTCTTGAGACCCCTATATGCAGGTCAGGAAGCAACAGTTAGAACTGGACATGGAACAACAGACTGGTTCCAAATAGGAAAAGGAGTACATCAAGGCTGTATATTGTCACCCTTATATGCAGAGTACATCATGAGAAACACTGGGCTAGAAGAAGCACAAGCTGGAAATCAAGATTGCCGGGAGAAATATCAATACCCTCAGATATGCAGATGACACCACCCTTACGGCAGAAAGTGAAGAGGAACTAAAAAGCGTCTTGATGAAAGTGAAAGAGGAGAGTGAAAAAGTTGGCTTAAAGCTCAGCATTCAGAAAACGAAGACATGGCATCTGGTCCCATCACTTCATGGGAAATAGATGGGCAAACAGCGGAAACAGTGTCAGACTTTATTTTGGGGGGGCTCCAAAATCACTGCAGATGGTGACTGCAGCCATGAAATTAAAAGGCGCTTACTCCTTGCAAGAAAAGTTATGACCAACCTAGATAGCATATTAAAAAGCAGAGACATTACTTTGCCAACAAAGGTCCATCTAGTCAAGGCTACGGTTTTTCCTGTGGTCATGTATGGATGTGAGAGTTGGACTGTGAAGAAAGCTGAGCACCAAAGAACTGATGCTTTTGAACCGTGGTGTTGGAGAAGACTCTTGAGAGTCCCTTGGACTGCAAGGAGATCCAACCAGTCCATTCTGAAGGAGATCAGCCCTGGGATTTCTTTGGAAGGAGTGATGCTAAAGCCGAAAACTCCAGTACTTTGGCCACCTCATGAGAAGAATTGACTCTTTGGAAAAGACTCTGATGCTGGGAGGGATTGGGGGCAGGAGGAGAAGGGGAGGACAGAGGATGAGATGGCTGGATGGCATCACTGACTCGATGGACGTGAGTCTGAGTGAACTCTGGGAGTTGGTGATGGACAGGGAGGCCTGGCGTGCTGCGATTCATGGGGTCGCAAAGAGTCGGACACGACTGAGTGACTGAACTGAACTGAATTGAAAGAGTAGAGGATTGATCTGTCTGGAACGCTGAATCTTGGAGAGTAGTGATTTGCAAAAGCAGCAGCTGAGATGCCCCTTGAGTAAGAAGAAAGTAGATGGATACGAGCCTGGAAGGGTGAGGCAGGACTTCTGCACCATGCTGAGGAACTTTGATTTCACTGTGACAGTCACAGGAATGCATTATGGTCAAAGCACCCCTGACGGTTCCATTATCTACATATATCATTCAGTTTGGGGCTCCAAAATCCCTGCAGATGGTGACTGCAGCCATGATATTAAAAGACACTTACTCCTTGGAAGGAAAGTTATGACCAACCTAGATAGTATATTCAAAAACAGAGACATTACTTTCCAACAAAGGTCCATCTAGTCAAGGCTATGGTTTTTCCTGTGGTCATGTATGGATGTGAGAGTTGGACTGTGAAGAAAGCTGAGCACCGAGGAATTGATGCTTTTGAACTGTGGTGTTGGAGAAGACTCTTGAGAGTCCCTTGGACTGCAAGGAGATCCAACCAGTCCATTCTAAAGGAGATCGGTCCTGGGTGTTCTTTGGAAGGACTGATGCTAAAGCTGAAACTGTAATACTTCGGCCACCTCATGCAAAGAGTTGACTCATTGGAAAAGACTCTGATGCTGGGAGGGATTGGGGGCAGGAGGAGAAGGGGACGACTGAGGATGAGATGGCTGGATGGCATCACTGACTCAATGGACCTGAGTTTGAGTGAACTCCGGGAGTTGGTGATGGACAGGGACGACTGGCGTTCTGCAGTTCATGAGGTCGCAAAGAGTCAGACATGACTGAGCAAATGAACTGAACTGAACTGATCATTCAGTTTTCAAAATTCTATATTAGCAAAAACTTAAATTACAAAGCATTTAGCTTTGCTCAAATGCCTGAACACTTCTGACATTGTACCCCAAACTCAGTTTAAATTTTTATATATTAATCCTTAAGAGTCCAAACCAATAATTTACTTTGGTCACATGATCAAGCTTCATAAATTCTAACACTGGCATTCTTGCATCAGTGTTTCTGAAACTATGGTCTCTAGCTCTCTAGGCATCCACAGATCTATTCTCAGGAGTTGAAGAAAATAATTTTTCTTTAACTCACAGGTTTTAACATAACATTCTTGAAGACTGAGCATAAATATTTACGTATTTTATTTTCACTAACTTCTAACTGCATTATTACATTCCTTTCTACAATAAATATTTGTGACAAAAGATATTTTTATAGGGCATTACAGTTACTGTGAAAATCTTGAATATTTTTTATGTTCATCACTAACTCAAAACTACAGAAGTTATCAAACCTGATGCTAGATCTTATTATTTATTGTGTTAGTGAAGGTTCACCAATATTAAGTATTTGATTTTTAATATTTTGATTATTGTAATTCTATATAATTGGTTTTCTCTATAACTCTTCAAATTTAATTTTTATGTACTTAAGAACATTATTCTGAGAAGAGGTGCATAAACTACAACAGATTGCCACAGGGGGTTATGGGATAAAAATAGTTAATCCAAGCTTTAAAAGGAGCCTCTATATTACTCAAATTTGGGAGGTAGAGGCAAAAAGAACTCCCTGTCTTATTGCTTCTTCTTGCTGTAAGAAACCTGTATTTAGGCTTTTGCTTTGACTACCAAATCATCTATTTCTATATTTATCAGACTTCTTTGAGTAGATACCTCTGAGCTTTCCTAGACAGCTTCTTATCACTTGAAAGTTGACTGTAAATGGATTCTTTTATTTAGTTTACCCTCGAGTCAGAACAGGCAGGAAAAAATCAGGCTGAGAGGAGTAAAGCATACTAAGGAAAATTCTATCCATTAAATGGTAAATGCAAAAAAAAAAAAAAAAAAAAACCTGTATTTATTCTCTTGATTTTTATTACTTTCAGGGGAGATTCATCATATTCAATAAACTTATCACAAAGTTGCCTAAATGCAACTTTTTGGCACTGCCTTTAACTGAGTTCCACTAGGGATAAAATGTAAATATATAGTTTCCACTTAACCACCTCCAGATAATATTTTTAAAGGTAATGAAATAATATCTGAGCACTTCAGATGGAAGTGGCTATTTAAGTACAAGGTGCGATCATTATTATTTTCATAAATATTTGGATATTTGGATTCACTGAAACATTTAACATTCTTTTCAAATGACCTGAGCAGAGAAAAATGCAATCAAAGCACGTTGCAGTGGAAATACCTGCTCCTCTGCCTTTGTCTGAGAAGTAACAGTCTCAGTGAATAGCTTGCTGAAATCCCAATGGCTTTACCCAATGAGACCCCGACCAGTCTGTTCAACAATATTTAAAGCCTCCCTTAGCGATTTCACTGCATTTACAGAGAGGCCTCACCAATCAAGAAGGAAATGTGTGTGTGCTGTTTCTTGGCTCACTTTAGCGCCTGGTTTTATCAAGCTGCTGCACAGCACTTCTGTCCTGAAAGACGCCTGTGTGAATTGGATACCATTTCCTGGAGTCACACTGGATCCTCTTATGTCTCGCCAATTAAATTATCTTCTCCAGCCTTTATTCCTGCCAAAGAGGTTCAGGCTGAGATTAGGTCACACTCCTCTTAAGTTGTTCTTTGAAATACTGTGGAAGGCCTCCTGGAGGATGCATGCACGAGCATTAATGCCTAGTCTTCCCAGCCTCTGTGGTCGATAACTGAATTTCTTTGCAGAATTTCCTCCCTTTGTGTACCACCACCTGGATCTCTAAAAACTGAAGAGTTCTCTCTAATGTTATTAAATTAAATTATAGTGCTACCAAAAACAGGTGGTAAATGTGGAATTCGACTATCACTGTGCCAATTGAATTACAGATCAGGCATTATAGGAGCTGAAAGGGAGTTCTTAAACTGGTCCTCCTGGGGGACTCTGGGGACCAATAATTGATTCTATCATCTTGTGTTTTTATAAAACTGTCTCTATCCTGCTACACATCTAAAACTAAATTTTTGTGAGCCATCCAGATATTTGCTGTTTTGTGTTCCGTCTTCTGCCCTTTGCCTCAACTTTTTCTTTTCCCATCAGAATGTTTTATAAGACATGACTAAGATAACAGGTGTTTATTTTAAAGAAAACATAAGGGTATAATAATTGAGCTTTTAGTTGATTTCACGTTATTACCAAGGTACTAGCTTTCCATAAAGAGCCAGCTGAAGCCCCAAGCTCTAGGTTTGCAGGAAAAGGAGAGTCTTCTCTGAAGCACTTGTTTTCAAGTGCCTCTTACAACTGTTGAGGCTGTTGAGATGAATTTTACTTTTCTTGCCCAAAATGTGACGAAGAGGACCCAAGGTTGCCCTGTAAGAGTAGACTCAAAAACAAGATATTCTTGGGGAGAGTGATGTGCTTGGTTCCACACTTAAACACACCTCTGAAACCTAATCAGTCTTAGCACTTGTCCCTCCTTGCACATCCTCTCCTCTGCCGACTAACAAAATCAGTCGTGTTTTGTAGACATGCCTATATTACTTTCCATTTCTGCTGAAATAGTCTTTTGTACCCTTAGTTCTCCATACCCTTACCCCCACAGGTGACCTTAACGAGAACCTAAGACCGTAGACCACTTTGCTTCAAAGTTTGCTTACAAAAATTCTGGCAAGGGAGAATATTATTATATGGACAAGAGAGGCTCTGGATTACATGCTTTTCCAGAATTGTCTTTATCAAGTGCTCTCCATCCAGAGAATCATTTTAATATAGGTGACAGAATAAAGGGTTTAAAAGTTTCAGGTAAAGTATCAAAAAACAGAGATAACTAGAAAGCCTTCTTCATCTTTGACTGTTTTCCTTTGATGTGTCTTTTTTAACTATGGGATACACTTTGTGTTTCACGGGTCTCAAACTGCTTCAAGCCAACTTTCTATGTTAACTTCAGGTGTTGAGGGAGAAGGAAAAGGAGGAACACTGTTCACTTTCCTGTTTGGGGGCACTGCTGTTCCAAAACACTTCTCAACATAAAACAGATTTTTGCTGTGCCATTCCACAAGGTCGTGTCCACCAAAGAAATACTCAGGGTGAGAAGGTAACAGCGTGCTTTTGCTTTCATGCTTAAGAACACTGTCATATTCAAATTTTTGAATTTTGAATAAATTCAGTGTTTTGCTTTGGAGATGGGGTAAGTGAGATGTTAAATGTGCAAAGATGCTTCCTTTTTCCCCTTGACAGTTCCTCTGCACACATCTCCTGCACACACACATTGCTTGAGAAAGATTCTGCGACAGTGTTCTTCCCACCCATTTCTTCTGAAGCCCCATCTTTCTGCTATGTGTTCCCTTTCCTTGCTTCCTTCATCTTTTCTCTACATTCTGTCATTCTAGCCACCCAGGCAACTTTACAAAATGTTTCCCTATGTAAGTTCCAAGAGTTTATTTGCTAGTTTTATTTATTCTAGGAAAAAATATAAAGTGAAACCTCACTATGTTCAGAAATATATGAAAGAGAGACTGCCAATGACTAGTAGAACTAAGTACTGATGTCATTCTATAGATTTGAAATTTATATTCTTATAGAAATCTTACATGTTTTGTTTTTTCAAATTCCTAACTGGTCCCTGCCTCCTCTAACCTCAGCTCCCACCACACACACTCAAGAAGTTCTGTGTGCGCAAGTGTGCTAAGCTGCTTCAGTCCTGTCCGACTCTTTGTGACGCTATGGACTATAGCCCACCAGGCTCCTTTGTCCACGTGATTCTCCAGGCAAGAGTACTGGAGTGGGTTGCCAGGTCCTCCTTGAAGGGATCTTCCTGACCCAGGGATCAAACCACATCTCCTTTGTCTCCTGCATTGGCAGGTGAGTTCTTTACCACTAGTGCCACCTGGAAAGCCCCAGGAAGTTCTAACCCCACTGATTTTCTGTCTGGTGCCCCAGTAAATAATGCCAGACTTTCTCCTACCTTGGGGCCTTTGCACATGCTGAGCCCTACACTTAGAAAATATCAGATTTTCAATTGTCTCGTTCTTGTTGCCAGTAAGGTCTTAGTTCAAATGGTATCTTTTCAGGAAAGTCTTTAATGACACCTAACTTAAATCCAATTCTTCTTGCTCTTATAGTCAACCTGCCCACTTGAGTTTTCCCATATTTATCACTATCTGAAATATCATGTCTACTTATATTTTTAATTGAAGTATAATTTAAATAAAATAAAATGGACGTATTTCATGCACTCTTTTCAGTTTCTGTTAGCCCACCACCAGAAGCAACTGCTGCTCTAACTTGCTTCAGTACACCTTAGTCTGCCAGGGTTACTGCTGCTGCTAAGTCACTTCAGTCGTGTCCGACTCTGTGTGACCCCATAGACGGCAGCCCACCAGGCTCCTCTGTCCCTGGGATTCTCCAGGCAAGAATACTAGAGTGGGTTGCCATTTCCCTCTCCAATGCATCAAAGTGAAAAGTCAAAGTGAAGCCTCTCAGTCATGTCAGACTCTTCGCGACCCCATGACTGTAGCCTACCAGGCTCCTCCATCCAATGGGATTTTCCAGGCAAGAATACTGGAGCCAGGGTTACTACTGTGATATAAATAGACTCACGGAATATGTTTGTTCATATTTGCCTTCTTTTATCCAGCATAATGTCCTGTGAGTATTGGTAAACTATTTTTCAAGGACTTTTATCCTTTAAGTTGTCAAATTTATCAGCATAATAAGCTTTCATTAGTCTTTCAATAAAAGCATGAACTATATTAATGTTTCCTCTGTCATTTGTGATGAAGGCAAGAAAAATCTTTATTTTCCTTTTTCGGTTCATTTTTTAGGGGTTTTTCAATTTTATAAATAATAACTTTAATAATCTTCCCAGCAGTATTTGTCTTTGATTTTCTCTATTTTTCTGATGTTTTCTGTTGCACTGACTGTCATTTTTATCTATACCATTTCCTTTCTTCTGTTTTCCTTGGGCTTATTGCTCTTCTTTTTGAAAAAATATTATAGTGAAAATCTAAACTATTGACCTTAACCCTCTCTTCTTTGAAAGCTATAAAATTTCCTTGAATTATAGCTTCAGTTGCATCTCATAAACTTTAATATTCTGTGATTTCATCAACATTAAAATACTATCTAGTTTACCTTGTGATTTCTTCTCTTACTCATGGGCTATTTGGAAATGTAGTGCTTAATTTCTAAAGATTTATTAATTCTCTAGATATCTTATTATTATTAACTTATGATTTAATTATATTGTGGTCAGAGAACATACTCTGGATGATTTCCAGATAAGGGTTCAATTTTACTGCTTGGATGTGTCAATCTATTGTCTTTTAAAATATGAAAGAAAAAACATTATATATTTATCTACATTTTTAACATTCCCAGTGCTCTTTTTTCCTTAATGTATTATATATCCTACTATAATTTCTCATCAAGCATAAGAACTTCCATTAATATTTTTAATAGTGAAGGTCTGTTGCAACAATTTTACTCAGAATTTATTGCCTTCCTTATTAGAAAAAAGTTTTCCCTGCATAAGAATTGTGGGTTGACAAACTGTGTGGTTTGTGGATTCTTTCAATACTTTAAAAATGACATTCTATTGTCTTCTAGCCTCCATTTTCTGATGAAAAGCCATGAATTTTTCTTAGCATTTTCACCCTGGCATCTTTTAAGATTTCCTCTTTATCTTTAGTTTTCAGCAGTTTGACTATGATGTGTCTAGATTTCACTTCCATTGCATTTTTAATATTTGATACATATTGAAATTATTTGATTTGTGAGTTTTTTAATCAAATTTACAAATACTTTAGCCAATGTTTCTTTAAGTTTTCAGTTTCATTCCTCATATCTTCTCTCAGACTCCAATAATGATAGCTTTATACTCTTCCAAGCATCACTGAATTGCTCTTTGTTCTCCATTTTATTCTCTCTGTACTTCAATTGGATGGCATATATAACATTCTATCTACAAGTTTAATGATCCTTTCTTCTGTTATATATAGTAAGTTTGATCCCATCCAATAAATATTTGATTTCAGATATTGTGTTTTTTGGTTATAAAGTTTCTATTTGGTTCTTTTTATAAATCTCTTCTGAAATTCTCCCATCTCTTCATCTATTATAACAGTCTTTCTCTATAGTCTTTAACATATTACTAATAGCTTTAATTTTTTATTACAAAATTTCAAAATCTTCAGTTCAGTTCAGTCACTCAGTCACGTCCGACTCTTTGTGACCCCATGAATTGCAGCACACCAGGCCTCCCTGTCCATCACCAACTCCCGGAGTTCACTCAGACTCACGTCCAAGGAGTCCGTGATGCCATCCAGCCATCTCATCCTCTGTCGTCCCCTTTCCTCCTGCCCCACAATCCCCTCTAGGGGATCAGAGTCTTTTCCAATGAGTCAACTCTTTGCATGAGGCGGCCAAAGTACTGGAGTTTCAGCTTTAGCATCATTCCTTCCAAAGAAATCCCAGGGCTGATCTCCTTCAGAATGGATTGGTTGTATCTCCTTGCTGCTTATTTTATATTTAGACTATATAAGTAATGTTAGACAAAAGCAAATTCAAGCGATTTTTTTATTCATGTTCAAAATGGGTCGTAAAGCAGTGGAGACAACTTGCAACATCAACAATGTATTTGGCCCAGGAACTACTAACAAACAGTGCAGTGGTCATTCAAGCAATTTTGGAAAGGAGATGAGAGCCTTGAAGATGAGGAGCACAGTGGTCAGCCATCAGAGAGCAATCACTGAAGCTGATTCTCTTAAAACTACCCGAGAAGTTGCCAAAAAAACTCAATGTCAACCATTCTATGGTCATTCAGCATTTGAAGCAAATTAGAAAGAGAAAGCTTGATAAGTTGGTGCCTCATGAACTGACCGCACATCAAAAAAATCAACGTACGGAAGTCATCTTCTCTTATTCTGTGCAACAACAATGAACCATCTCTCAATTTGATTGACATGTGATGAAAAGTGGATTTTATATGACAGCCAGTGATGACGAGCTCAGTGGCTGGACTGAGAAGTTCCAAAGCACTCCTCAAAGCCAAACTGGCACCAAGAAAAGGTCATGGTCACTGTTTGGTAGTCTGCTGCCCATCTGACCCACTACAGCTTTCGGAATCCCAATGAAACTGTTACATCTGAGAAATATGCTCAGCAAATCAATGAGATGCACAGAAAACTACAGTGCTTGCAGCTGGCATTGGTCAGCAGAATGGACCAAACTGTTCGCCATGATAACTGCAAGTCACACAACCAGCACTTCAAAAGGTGACCTAATTGGTCTACAAAGTGTGGCTTCATCCGCCACATTCACCTGACCTCTCTCCAACCAGCTACCACTTCTCCAAGCATCTTGACAACTTTGTGCAAGGGAAAATGCTTCCCCAGCCAGAAGGAGCCAGAAAATGCTTTCCAATGGAACCTTGAACCATAGATTTTCATGCTACAGAAATAAACTTATTTCTCATTGGAAAAACTGTGTTGACTGTAATGCTTCCTATTTTGATTAATAAAGATGCATGCTTGACCCTAGATATAATGATTTAAAATTCACTGTCTAAAACTTTTGACCAACCTAAATAGCTTGGCTGGAATTGAACTCCAAATTTTCTTATCTCTGCATGTGAATCTTATCTCAGTCCATTTAGCTTTCCAGCTATTGCTTTCTCTGGATAACCTGGAACATCATATGCAGCATATATGCAGGAAAAGGGCTAGTTGTGGATTTAAAAGACATGTAGATTTTGGTATCTTTCACTGCTTCTCTCTCCTTTCTGACACTCTGGAGATCCTAAGCCCATCTTCTGGTCCCTGAGGCAAAGAAGGCTGTGATTTCCTGCTTAGGTTTTAGCTTTTCCATACTGTTCTTGCCCATTTTCTTTTTGGACAGTTTATATTTTACTTTTATTCTTGTCTGGCTTTTCCAACTAAACATATAATCTCTTGAAGAACATATTCCCTTTCACTATTGTATTTCAGCACATGAGGCTATGTATAGCACCTAGTAGATTTTCAAGAAATAATTACCTATCAATGGTTTACATTATACCATATGACAAATGCTTTATATTAGTTAAAATCATAATCACATTCATCTGTGAAATACCATTAAAAGTAAAATAAATAGAACATTTGTGTTCCCATTTCACAGGTAACCAAAAGTCCAAAACATTTAAAGTAAAATGCTAATCATTTAGATTCAAGAGGATGTCTAAAAAAACTAAGTGTGTTTATTTATATTATTTTTAGATGTGTGAAGTATTGAATACAACAGGCCAGGACAGAATTAATTCTTTATTAAGGTTCTGTATCCAATCTTATTGCAAAGGAAAGCACAGACAAAGTCAACACTTTTGTCAGTGTGGAGACATAATAAATTTTCCCTCTGAGAATGCTGAACAGCCATCTCAGCTAAGTTCTTTCCTATCCATCAAGACATCAGTCTAACCTGTCATCTGAGCAGCACTCACTCGCCATTCTATGAAACATCCTTCCATCTTAGCCATCTGAGAGCCTAGACTCCTAACCTTCACTATCAGAACAATAACAAATCAGCCCATCCTGATCCAACAGGGCTTCTTAAGTTAAAAAAAAAAAAAAGGCAATATCATAAAACCTTCACACACAACAGTTTTGAGGTAACTACAAACCAATTTCAATCACATACTCCTTCTCAGTCCCTTTCCAGATATAGGAATTGTCTAATTACTCATAACTCAAATTTTTCCTACCTAGGGGTAAAAAAAACCCTTCTGTTTGATTTTCTCCACCTTATTTGCATTATTTCAATAACTGGCATGGTATATGAATTACAAATGTATACCCAGTTCTTTACTGGGTTATACTCCTTTCAGAGATGGAAATATTAAATGTTATTTAAATATCCATGTAATAGCATCACATTTACAAAGATGTTTTGAGTTACCAAAATCATTGGAATTCACTCACTCCTCAGGAAATATTTCATTCTGGTCATAACATCACCTTTTTCTTCTCATGCAAAATGAACAATCCGTAGTCATATGTTGTTTCTTTCTTTAAGCCACAGTTTCTAAATTGAGTGTCTAGCATTTATAATCAACTGCTTCATTTAATTCAGGTCGATTTTAAATGCTAGGCATTCATTTGGTGGGTTGTGAGCAGCCTGTGGTTTTGTTAGATCTACAGCATAAAGAAACAATTTTTCTTATCCTGATCCTATAGCTGTCTGGGAAAGGTGACACATGGTGAAACATAATGATAAGAAAGGCTACAGCTGCCCGAGGCAGTCAGTTACCAAAGCCAAATGATTAAACCATGCTGCAGCAAAGAAAAACAAAACTCTCCAGACATGAACTCACGTATGCTCTATGTGGTTTTATCCCTCTAAACCCCACCTCTGCTTCTACAGTTCCTTCCATTATATTAATAAAGAGTTCAGAAAGGCAGGAATGATTATTTTTTAAATGTGTTTCCTGAGGAATTCTCTTGTTCATCTGTTGGGTGGAAATACGGCCTAGATTAACTTTAAAATATTACAAAAGGGCTTAGAATTTCCCATGTCTCCCCATGAGGAAGACTGTTTTCCCTCTTTCAAGCCACATGCCTAAAAGACACACTCACTCATTTCATTGTTCTTATTTATTATTCCAACTCAGGCACATTAAACAGTGAAGGAACTGAAATTATACTGAAGACTGTCGAGATTGCTGTTTACCTGGCAACTTTACGACCTATTTGCTTATTTAAAAAGAATCAGTTCAGTTCAGTCGCTCAGTCATGTCAGACTCTTTGCGACCGCATGGACTGCAGCACACCCGGCTTCCCTGTCCGTGGCCATTTAAAAAGAATGGACACCCGTACACATATGGCTGAGTCCCTTCGCTGCTCACCTGAAACTATCACAACACTGTTCATCAGCTATGTGCGAGCCTGCTAAGTTGCTTCAGTCGTTGCCCGATTAAGTTGACCTATTCTTTGCAACCCCATGGACTGTAGCCCACCAGGCTCCTCTGTCCCTAGGATCCTCCAGGCAAGAATACTGGAGTGGGTTGCCAGGCCCTCCTCCAGGGGATCTTCTGGACCCAGGATTGAACCCTCGTCTCCTGAACTGCAGGCAGATTCTTTACCACTGAGTCACTGGGGAAGCCCCTAATCAACTATACCCCAATACAAAATAAAAAAGTTCAAAAGAAAAAAAAAGCAAACCTTTAGTTCTAAACCTAAGGTGAACCTTTCACAGTTTGGGGAGGCATTTTAGGTCCCTGGAGCACACTCTAAGTAAACGACACTCGTGTTTTGCATTAAGGAGTGTGGAAGACGGAGTGATGGTAAATGGACCTCACCTTCTTCTGGAAATTCAGAAGTTAACTCCTTTCGTTTATTATCTTCAACCTGGCTGAAGGCAGGCTGCAGCCCTCTCTAGAGACTGAATCTGTCGGCGCTTCAAGAGCTCCCTCACATGAGAGCAGTCACATTCAACAGGGGTGAGAGAAAAGAGAGTATATATTTGCTTTCCCAGGAGAAGAGGAAAACATTAACGAACTAATATGCTCCTTTAGACACATGAAAACATCAAGTTTTACAGTTTAAAATGCCTACCTCTACCATGCAGTAAGATGTTGGTATAGTCTGTACCTAGGGCAACCTCCGCCCTCTCCCCAAGGCTCACTCCAGCTTCTCTCCTGCCAGACATTCTTTCCCTTGGGGATTTCCTGCTTCCTGCTTATTCGTCTCCTTTCACAGGCTCAAACTCATTTTAGTCTTTCTGAGAAGAGGTGATAAAATTTCACTAATCTCTTAGCAAAATTCTAGCTGGGTCTCTATGAACAGTGTGCTGATAAACACCTTAAAATCCCATCCCATTTCCCTACAGAATTGGACCTCCTGAAGTGAGGGCTGTAGCTTTTCAATTTTCCAAGATGACAATATCTTTTATTTTAACTGACTCTGCATGTCATCCATTTCAAGATTTCATTGTGCAACTTACACATTTTAATTTCCTTTCTGTTCTTCATTCTATTTCCCACTCTCCCGTCCCCACTCATTTTTTTTTTTTTTACTGCCTAAAATCTGCCTTCACTTGTTAACCACTCTGATTCATTATTTCACCTCTTTTCATCTGTTTTAAGTCCACCAGAGGCTACTTAAAAGACTCCAGCAGACTGGTACTGATTGGTACTCTCTCATAAGCCCAACGATTCTTGTTTTCTAGCTAATGCCCTCATACACTGTGTCATGCCTATGACTAAAATAATGCAAAAAAAAAAATCTTATTCACAGTTGTTCTTCCTTTTGACACATTAGGAGAACCACTGAGTTTTGAAGAAAACAGAACAAAAGGAAATCTAAGTATGGCACTCCTCACCATTAGTTAACAGGCACTGGTTATTCTGAAAGACTGGGCTTCAAGGATCATATATAATATGATGGTATTTAGCATTTTTAAAAATTATGGTTTTATATGTAGATTTTAGATACATTTTATGAGATAGATACAATAGGGTAGACAAGATTATGTTAACAGAGATTAAGTAAATGGCAGAATTATGAGTAATTCCTATTTTTCTTTTTCTAGTTTCATTTAGTCAGCATAGTTTAATTTTGAACTTATTGAAACAAATTTAAATTTTAAAAAGAAGGGTTTATCTCCTAAAGTAAGGCCCAAACAAAGACTGAGGGATGACTTCTAAGCTGATTTTTTAAGAAATAAGAAGATTCTCAAGTTGAATACAATAATTCCCTTTCACCTAGAAGGAAGAATAGGCTATTAGATGTTGGGAGAGCTGTGAGAGAGAATGGCATTTATAAATAACTGCAAGTTTGGTATGGCTAGAACATATAGTGTTTTCTATAAAGGAAATCAAGCTGGTGTGACAGGCAGGAGGCAAATCTTAAAATACAATATATGCCAGGTGAAAGAGTTTGAATTTTGTCCTGAAGGTATATGAACAGGTTTTTTAAAGCAGACTGTATGATACAACTGCATTTGTAGAAAGATCACCCTGTCCACACTGTGGAAAATGAATTGGCAACCTATTACAGTAAACTCTGCAAGAAATGGCAAGGTCTCAGACTAAAGCAGTGGCAATGTGCTTGGGAAAAAAAGAACCAAGTTTATAGATCCTTAGTAAGTAGAAACTCGGGACTTAGTATAGTGGAAGTAAGGATGCAGGTGTCAGTGATAAAGTCTGAAATTCAGGCTAATGCAATGTAACAGTAACAGTGCTATTCGCTGAGACAGGGTGCAAGAGAGGAGGGCCAGAGTTGAAGGCAAAGAGGACTCAGCGCTGAACAAGATGTGTCTGCCATACCCCAGCTTATTCAAATGTTGATGTCCATGGCCTGCTACACAGTAGAGTCTGGCATCCTGGATGGAGGTCAGGCAGCAGATACAAATTTAGAATCTTATTGCTGTATGCAGCCACTTTTTTGAAGGATTATTCTATACTTGCTTCTTCATAGGATTTTCATTTCACAACCCAGACCAATCAGGCTTTATATAATACTGCTCTCATTAAAATTATATTCAAAGTCCATAAATAATACTTATTCTGAAAGTGAAAACAGAAGTGTGTGAAATGAGAAGCAAAGAAGATCCAGGAAACAACTTTGGAATCATAATTACTCAACGTTTTGTTTAAAAGAACCCAAAAAGAATACTGAAAAGTATCAACAGATGGGAGAGAAGTCAAGAGAGACATTACCATTAAGGTGAAGGGATGTGAGATTTCCAAGACACTGAGCATTTTTCAGTGGTATTGGAACTGAAACCAAGTCGAGGAATCAAAATTTGTCCGTGACAAATATTAAATATTGTCCACAGAGTTAGCATCCTGAAATCTATGATTTCATCTTAGTGAGAAGAGTTTTACGACAGAGACGATGGAAGTCTGATTTCTCTGGGTTGTGGGATGAAAGACACGAAGAACTAGGATAGAAAAATTCTTCAAAATTCTGGTTGCAAATGGGATGGAAAGATAGACAGAGATCAGTGAAGGGCATTTTACAATTTCAGGGGCTTTTTCCTTAGAGGATAGAGAACAGGAGGGTGGGAACATTTAAGGGTAGAGGTGGAGGTAAAAGTAGATGATAAGAAAGGAAACAGAGGATGTAGCATCTAAAGCGTAGCGAAAGGATGAATTACAGCTCAGAGGATGATGACACTCCCCTTAGAAGTGGGATTATGGGCTTTCAGGGTGGGTAGAGATGGAGGTAAATTTGAATCTGGAAGAAATTCTGTGGAAATTTTCTCAAGGTAGGCTACCAGGATCAAATTACAACTTATCGTCAGTTTCACCAAGTGGAACCAGACCCAGCAATTTCTGCCTAGATCATTAGTGCCAAAATAACCCAGGTTAACCACACAATTAACTTTAGAAATGGAATAAAAAGGACCTGTTCATACATCAGATGAAATTACTCTGGAAAAATAATAGAGTAGAATTAGAGGTGTTGAGAGTGCCAAGGAAGGTGCAATTTGAAAGAGACAGTGAAGATAAAAAGGCAACCTTGAGAAAGTGACATTTGAACAAAACTTGAAAGAGGTACAGAGAGAATATCCAATGCCTAAAGGCTACTTTTGGCCTATTTATTCAAGAAATAGAAAAAAAAAAAAAAAAACCTCATGGTGCTAAGGGAATAGTAAGCAAGGGGAAGAGAAGGAAACGGTCAGGTCAGAGAGGTAATGCCGGACAGATTATGTTACATTTGGGCCCCACTGAACAACTCTGGCCTTTACTCTGAGCAAAATGGAGAGCCAGGGACGGTTTTGTTTAAAGAAGGTTCAGGATCCGACATATTCTTAAGTGGTCACCTTGGTTGCTGTGTTGCAAGTAGATTATAAATAGAAATGGGGAGATGAATTAGGGGACTATAATAGCAGTCCAGGTGAGAGAAGGGGCGACTTGGGACTGGGAGACAGCAGACGTTAAAAGTGATCAGATTGTTATTCTTTAGAGGCAAATCCTACAGTATCTCATGAGAGCTGGGTTCTGCAATGTGACAGGAGTGGCCAGGAAGTCTCCAGTAGCTTTGAGATTTAACATCTCAAAGGATGCCACTGTCTTCTCCTGAGACAGAAAGGCTATGGGGTACACTCAGGTGTTAAAGAGAAGAGCAGAAATGTAGTTTGGGGCATGGAAAGTATACAGTGTCCACTAGAACACCCAAGGGGAGATGCCTGGTGTGCAGCTGGAAAGACCACCAGGGATCTAGAGGCTGTCCAAGAATGTGATGACTAAGTCTAAAAGTGAATTTACCAACTCTAGATGGAACCGAAGAGAAATTTTCATTTCCTGATCTCTCAGTTCTTAGTACCCCACTACACTTGGGCATAGCATGTGGAAAGGGCTGTCTATGTTTTATAAATAAATGATCTGGGTACTTTTTACTTCCATGAATAGAAAACCCTTCATCACTTTTAACTACAGGATTCAGGAATATTAAGTCTGATGGATTGAGTGGTAAAAGCAAAAGCGAGTATTTGACAGTGTTTGAGACAGGCAAAAATGGAACTCAGAAGTGAGTTCTGCAGCTGCCAATTTTCCAGGAGACTAATTGGGCCAAGTCACCCTGAACCTTCTTTTGTAGCTTTCTTGGTATGAAGCCAGCCTTTCATCTTCTCAAAGGAACTTCTGTTTTTCACCCATTGGATTAATGGTTTAAATAAGAAATTGACACAGGACAGATTTTTTTTTTTAAAACCTACATTATAAATTGAAGTCATCTCCAAACAATATATTCAGTTCTAAAGTATTTAGGAAACTTTGCCCAGAAAACAATACATTATTCTGTTTGTTTAATCCCATTTAATTCCCAGCCCCCTCCACCAAAAGAATTCTTTGCATACAGGTAAAACTTTGCAATTTATCATGAAAATGTATTATAATTCCATGTGAACACAAAGAGACATTCTCTCTGAAGTTAGAAAATGCTTCAATCTTACATTCATCTTGAGCACTGACTAATCTCTTAGCTAAGATAACCTTGTGAGGAGCCAAGCTGGTATCAGTCAAAGTTACTGCAAGAGGCAGGGTCAGAACACTGTTGACACTGGTTTAATTAAAATAAAGATTTTTTTTTTTTTTACTTTTACCATCCTGAACATTTCCATCTTCTTAGAAAGATCAAGCTGCTGAAATACAATAAGTATCCAAAGACTCAGGGCCACGAGAACCAAAAAAGAAATCTGAAGTTGTCTAGCCCGTCAAGATGCAGGAAGCAACTCAGAAGTGCCCTGCTTTCTATGCCAGCTTCAATACTCTGCTGCTTTTAACTAAAGCTGGCGTCTCTGGCAAGAAAGAAAAACCAAATCTCTCCCCCTTGAGTCCATTTGCAGTTTGGTTTGGGGGATTTTTTTTCTGAGATGATATGCAGAAATTTCTGTTTACAATCGGACCACCCTGTGAGAAATGATTAAACCTAACTTTTGTTTGGTTGTTCATGAATGCTCCACGGATATATTTGCCTAACTCTGGAACCTATATTTCTACCCAGTAGTGTAGCACAGGATTTTCTTTGAGAATGCCAGTGCCCTGGGGTTTACTGCACATAGTATGTGTATGCTCAGTCACTCAGTCGTGTCTGACTCTTGGTGGCCCAGTAGACTGTAGCCTGCAGGCTCCTCGGCCCATGGGATTTAGCATGGTGCTTGATTTTTACTGAACACCATACTTGAGACATTACTGAGGTTGCAATAGAGCTGCAATTCTAGGACAGAAGAACTGAGAAAAGGAAGTAGATTAATTCACCTCTCTTTTTCATCCCCCTCCACTCAGTATACCCCCTTAGAGTGGAAAAAGGAATCAGAGCCATAGAACAGTAGTGAAAACAGTACATCATCCCTTCAGGGCTCTTATCTACCCGATTCAAGCAGTGTGTGATGTTAGTGTGTGCCTGTTTCCCTTACCTCCCAAATAATACAAGTTCTTGAGGGTGTAGCTGTGCATTTTATTTCTATGATAGCCTCATACTCTTTTGCACTTGTACTTTGAAAAAGCCTGAAGTATGCTTTTATACAACATAACTTTTAAACATCTATTATACCATATTGGAGAAGGAAATGGCAACCCACTCCAGTGTTCTTGCCTGGAGAATCCCAGGGACGGGGGAGCCTGGTGGGCTGCCGTCTATGGGGTTGCACAGAGTCGGACACGACTGAAGCGACTTAGCATTACACCATATATTCTAATAGATAAAACTATGTTTTTCAAAAAATTTCTCCAACAATAGCTAGAGTACCAAACTTCAAATTATAGGAACATTGTATTAACAATTATTCATGTTATGTTTGTGCCCGGTATTTTTCTCAGTTACTTTCAGTTCAGTTCTGTTCAGTCATGTCTGTTTGTGACCCCGTGGACTGCAGGCTGCCCTGTCCATTGCTAACTTCCAGAGCTTACTCAAACTCACGTCCATCAAGTCGAGTGATGCCATCCAACCATCTCATCTTCTGTTGTCCCCTTTTCTTCCAGCCTTCAGTCTTTCCTAGCATCAGGGACTTTTCCAATGAGTCAGTTTTTCTCATCAGGTGGCCAAAGTATTGGAGTTTCAGCTTCAGCATCAGTCCTTCCAATGAATATTCAAGACTGATGTCCTTTAGGATGGACTAGTTGGATCTCCTTGCAGTCCAAGGGACTTTAGAAAATTTAGGAGTTTCCTTCTTTTTACTGCTGGGTTCTATATTTCACCTTTATCACAGTTTATTTCATCTTACATGTAGATAGGCAACTTAGGTTAGAGGCTTACGTGTTTAGTCTACTAATTGTGATTAAGAAACAGAAATAGTCATTTGAGCCTGATATTTTTACCTCTGTAAAATAAAATGTAATCAATGAAATATATTACCATGCAATCAGATTTTCTAATTGCCTAAGGATTTAAATATAATAAAATGTCTTCCCTTTACTTTGGGTTTTTAAGAAATAAATGTTAAAGACCAGGGTGAAAATAACACTTTTTGATACTTATTTATGCTTACTTTCCTAACTAGCTGCATTTCAAGGGACACACCTTCGTACATAAAATGGGCATTCCAAAAACACATAATGCCAAGAAGAATGGAGTTTTTAGGGTCCTAGCGGGAAATGGCAGTGTAGAATAGTGGTCAAGAACATGTATTCTAGAGCCAGCCTGCCCGGATTAAAATCCCAGCCCCACAGCTTGATAGCAAGTGATTTCAAAGCAGTTATTTAACTTCTCTATGACCCCAAATCCTCATCTACAAAGAGAATATAATTATACCTACACCTCATAAGAAGACTGTGAGGAATAAAAGACTTTGTGTATGAGCATCGTAAAATGCTAATTTTATTATTTTCTAATACTCTCAGATTGAATATGTTCATCAGAGATGAGGAACAGCAAAGTCTACCCGCTTTTCAGGAAGCTGTAAGATGGAGTGTCATATACTGGAATGATGAAGTTGCAAATAGTTGGGAATCGGCTATCTGAACAAGGGGATTTAGAAGGAAGCACACTTAGTCACAAACAAATTCGAGATGGGGACTTAAGAACTGGAGGGGGAAATTGGGTGTAGAAAAAAATCTTAGACTTGTCTGAATTTTAGAAAATTGATCTGCAGAAGCAGATGGGGACCAATTTTAGAACTCAGTCAACCTTCATAAAAGACCATGAAAACCAATGGAATGCCATCGCTTACTCAGTATTTCTTGTTCTCTTAAGACCCACATTCATATATACATGCACATACACACGCGCACAGCAACAACATTCAGCAGGAAGGTTTCAACAATTTTTAAGTCATCAAGGTAAAGTGAGAAGATAGATTGTCATCAAGCTTCACTTTTCAGGAGAACAACTGATAATGATAGCATCTTTAAAGAAAGAAAAAAGCGGACAGCTCTCTCTCCCTTTGAGCTGATGCTGTGGCTATGAAGAGCATGGTCCTTTGTGCATTCTCAAGTACAGTAAATAATAAAATGGAATGAAAAACATATTTTCCCAGATTAGGGGCAAGAAAAACAAGTCAGTATAAATATGAATATGTTGAATTAAAGAAACAAAAAACATGGTTCTTACAGCATTTGGATCATAATTTGTAAATACTACTTTTTTAAAAAAAATCCTTGCATGGGGGCCATTCTCAGTGGTCTTTTTTTTTCATATCTTTATAAACTTATCAAATTCTTTTTTCCCCTCTTTTGTTTTCTCTACCCTTATTTCTTTAATGGAGTCATCAATGCTGTACTCTCTTTGATAATTTTTGACAAGTGTATAATGAGAAAACTTTAATGACATAATAATTAGAGGGAGAAACTAAGAACCTGTAATACAGATAAAATTAGTTTAATAAGAAACTAATAGGAAAACTCCAAGCTCAGAAGTATGAATGATATTTCCTAAGAAAGAATAAATATATTTTAAGGACTTGTAAAATTTGTTTAAGATAAATATTCTAGTAAAGCGTCTGCCTGCAATGCGGGAGACGCGGGTTCAATCCCTGGGTTGGGAAGATCTGCTGGAGAAGGAAATGGCAACCCACTCCAGTAATCTTGCCTGGAAAATTCCATGGATTGAGGAGCCTGGTGGGCTACAGTCCATGGGGTCGCAAATAGTCGGACACAACTGAGCAACTTCACTTTCACTTTCACTTATGTTAAAACTTCAATTTTAGAAGTTGAAAATCATAAAAATCAAAAACATAACTAACATTTTTATGAAAATATAAAAATCTCTAAAGTAGCTGACAGTTCTCAACTTGTGAATCCTTAAAGTTAAAAAAGGTAGGAAGCAGAAACAGAAACCACTTGAGACAATCAATACATCTGGGAACATAAAAGAAAGAAAAAGACCTCCTTCCTTCTTGAGAAGATGGTTGAATAGAATCTGATGAACATCTAGAGATAATGTGAATGATTAGAGCATAGAATTTTTCTCCTAGGAACTCAAAGTACATTCATAGTTATGACTTTTTTAATCTTCATATTGACTTGTAACCTATACAAAACATAAAGTCACTATTTAATCAGGAAAACTTAAAGTATAATTATTTGACTTAGCCCAAGATACAGAATTGGAACTAAATGGAAATAGAAACTAGCTAATATTTGAGTGCTAAATGCTAGGCATGATGCTTATTCATTTGCCAATAAAAGCCTTCCATCTAATGGAATCAACTTGTTCTTCAGGATTAAAGGGTAGTCCAAACTTCTACTCCATATACAATGTATTCAGAATTATCACTGGGAGAATCTTGGGGTCTTTCTTGACACCCTTACTCCACTCTTTTAAGTGAATTCTCAATTGTCTCCTTATATCTCATCTTTGTACATTGTCACCTTGATCCCTTTAGTTCCCCCAAAAGACTGCTAATGTAAGAATGCATAACAAAACTTCACTGAAGTTTAGGGTATAATCAGATACTGAGAAGATGATCACATTGCACAAACATACCAAAAAGTAAAGACAAAAGTTGGGTACTAACAATCTATATTCTTGAAGAATCCAGTTTGTTCTCTCTGCTAATTATTTCCAGAGACCCAGACCACTTCCATTCAGCCAAGTTCCTACTCTGCAATGACTCAGCAATTCCACTAGTTGGTATCACTTTAAGATAAAGGAAAATACAGCTTCACAAAAATATCTGTAGAAAATGTTTAGGGTAGCTTAATTTATAGCACCCCAAATCTGGAGACAACTAGAGTTTCCCTCAACAGATTAATAGATAAGTAAATTGGAGTATCATGGGAGATTTTTGCTATAATGGCAACCCATTCATTTTGACACTGGGATGATAGCAAAAATAATACAAACAGAGATTTGAAAAGTTCAACCTATTATTACTGCTCTGGGAATATGCCACATCAGTTTGCACAAGCCAGATTTCCCTGATGATGATTAAATATGTGAGACCACAAGTAAGTGGTACATTTGTCCTCATCACCTCAACTAATAATCAGCCAGCCCTGAAGAAAAGAGCTGCCTAGATGATTGACAATCAACTACAGATGCAAGTGTGAACTCAACCAAGTCTAGCAAAAGAACTGCCCATCTGAACTCAGCCGAAATTGCCAAACCACAGGACAATGGGCAAAAAATGAATGGTTGCTGTTTCAAACCCTAAATTTTGGGGTGGTTTGTTATGTAGCTAAAGTTAACTGATATATGAATATTCATACAAGCGAATGCCAGTTGAAAATAAAACAGATTAAATTACAGATGCATGCAATATCTTAGGATTAATCTCAAAAATAGCATGCTCAATGGAAGAAGCCATACACAAGGCAGTACGATTCCACTTTGTGTATGAAGACTCTGCAAAATTATTATATGGTTGCACATGCACTTAGTTGCTCAGCCTTGTCTGACTCTGCAATCCCATGGACTGTAGTCCACCAGGTTCCTCTGTCCATGGGATTCTTCAAGCAAGATTACTGGAGTGGGTAGCTATTCCCTTCTCCAGGGAATCATCCCGACTCAGGGACCAAACCCAGGTCTACTGCATTGCAGGCACATTCTTTACTATCTGAGCCACCAGAGAAGCCCCATTATACAGTTACTAAATTCCAAACAGTGGTTGCCTAGTAAGTGAGGTGGGAATGGGAGAATGATGATAAGAAAGGGGCAAGAGGGAACATTCTGGGATCAGAAACATATTCTTGGGTGGTCTTGAGAATCCTCATAGCCTAGTTTAAGAGTTAATAGGCAAAAAAAAAAAAAAAGAATTACAATAAGATGAATGAAGTTGTATAATAAAGGTATTTAACAGGGTGCTATATGAGTACAGAGCAGAAAGTACCTATCTGTGCCTTTTGACATTTAGGAAACACTTCTCTGAAAAGTAGTCTTGAAGTAGCCCATGCTGCATATAGACACTCACTATATGGTGTTAAATTTTATTTCTTGGCTAGAGAATGCCATATTTAAAAGCATGAAGGTATCAAACAGTATGTCATGTAGATGAAGGTAATTGCTTGGAGATTTAATATGGAGAGGTAAAGGGAAGCCATAAGAGTTGGTGCTGGAAGGATAAGCTTGAACCAAACCAGGCAAGTTCTTGAATGTCTGGTATTGATTCTTTATCATATGAGCAAGGAAAGCCACTGATTAGATTTTCAGGCTCCTAGAACCATATGGCCCCTATGACTATTCACGTAATGTAACACTTGCCTTGCTCACCAGTAGTAAACTGACGGTAATTCGTGGCTCACCAACAGACTCTAATATAAGAAGCCCACTCTGGTGTGGAGAAAGTGAAAGTCACTCAGTTGTGTCCAATTCCAGTCCATGGAATTCTCAGGCCAGAGTACTGAGTGGATAGCCTTTCCCTTCCCCAGGGATCTTCCCAACCCAGGGATGAAACCCAGGTCTCTCGCATTGCAGGTAGATTCTTTACCAGCTGAGCCACAAGGGAAGCCCAACAATACTGGAATGGATAGCCTATCCCTTCTCCACAGCATCTTCCTGACCCAAGAATCGAACTGGGGTCTCCTGCCTTGTAGGCAGATTCCTTACCAACTGAGCTATCAGGAAAGCCCCAGTGTGTAGAAGCATCTATAAACAATTCTGAGGACTAGAAAATCATGATGAGTTAGAACTAATGAACGAGAACTGAAATAGTAATTAAATGAGTGGGAGGAACATTCCAGTTCTCCTACACACCCCAGGCTCCCCATGAGTGGCATTAACTCCTGTGGTTTGTCTGGTAGCCGAGCCAGTTTTTTTCTTGCTGATTTCCAACCTCCATTAGTCCAAAGCTCCATATCATCCTCTATGTTCAAATTTCCAACTTGGAAAACTAGGTGAACTTAATTTTAGGATTTTTCTGAATATGAATTCACTCAGAGTTTTAGAATCTTATGTTCCCCTTGCGTGAGAGGAGTCAGTTTCGCCTATTGGGTAAATTAACAATACCATGTTGAGAGTGACAAACATAGATTTCAGGTTTATAGACCTGGATTCAAGTCCTATCCTTACTATCTCTTAATCCTGAAGCATCATTTAATTTCCCCCAGGCCTCGGCTTTCTCTTTGTAAATTATGGGTAATGATGGAAAATTTCTCCTTGGTTCTGGAAAGAACAGATAAGACAATAGCTATAAAGATGTGAACATACGCCCAGAATACAGTGAACACTTCAACAATGTTAGCTATTGCTGTGAATTGTAATCATTAGCCTTTCCTTTTCTATCTCCCAGGACATGAGGGGCTCGTTAGATGATTGGTTGTTTGAAATTTAAACACTGAAAAATGAAGAAGTAAAACACACTAATACAGTTGCCTTTTTTCCTAGTTTATATATTCCCAAGTGGTAACAATTGTATTACCATTAATTAACGAAGCCCTTCTATTCTGAAGGATCGTCTTCAGTATCTTTCACCCTCATCCTGGCTATGTGTTCTGCAGAAAGCAGGTAATCTAGGATTTATGTTGAAGAAGGCAACTCAGATAGAAAGGAAGGGAGGAACAGTGAAGAACACCAATCATGGCCAAGTTCTGACTCCAAAGTTATTCCATCCAACTAGATTACTCTGCTAGCCAAGGAAGAGCTGACGGGTCTTTTAAATGACACTTTAATTCAGTTTTGTGCTTTTTAAAATTGCTTTGGGAAGAACTGGTCTTCAAATTTGTGTCTTCCACAATCCATATCTTATTCCCCTTGGGGGTTCTTTTTCTGTTACTACCTTCATTCCCATTCATCTTCCTCAGCCACATGTTACAGCAAATACTCTGCTTCAAACTCGAGCTTCATTGAATGCTACATAAAATACCTTTTCATAAAGCATAAAGCTTATTCCCACAGATGTCCTGGTCAAGCCACTGATTGCTCTAAGCTTCCTATTTAACCATTTTTCAAAACCTTAAAAAATACATCTAAGTTTACTGTAACATTCTGAAGCAACTTTTCTCTCTAGCTGGTATGCCCTGGTTCCTTTTTCTTTTTTTTTTTAGTACAAAGAAGCACTCTTGTTGATATTATTTTTATACAATATTAATCAGTAACTTTTTATATAATAGTGAGTTTGTCATTTAACACTTTTTCTGATACTCATTACCTTTCAAAAGAAGAAATAATCCATGAAAAGTCAAAGTTGGACAACATTAACCCTTTCTCACCTCCTACCATGTAACCAGTCAGCCTGGGCTGAAACTCTGGGCTATGAGAGAGGACAGAGTGTGCCTCCAAGCCATGGGGACATTCCAGCTGGCTCAACAGGGCCAGAAAGGAGTGAGAGGTCAAGCTTGTAGTGTGTCCAGTGAGATTTCTTTTTGCACAGTGAGATTTATCCTGCTGCTGCTGCTGAGTCGCTTCAGTCGTGTCCGATTCTGCGCGACCCCACGGACAGCAGCCCACCAGGCTCCGCAGTCCCTGGGATTCTCCAGGCAAGACCACTGGAGTGGGTTGCCATTTTCTTCTCCAATGCATGAAGGTGAAAAGGGAAAGTGAAGTCACTCAGTCGTGTCCGACTCTTCGAGACCCCATGGACTGCAGCCTGCCAGGCTCCTCCGTCCATGGGATTTTTCAGGCAAGAGTACTGGAGTGGGTTGCCATTGGTAGGTTCCCCCTATTACCTCTGAGCAAAAAAATGATGCTGTTTGTACCATTTGCTCACAGAAGCATTACGTACTTCTTTTGTTCAAAGTTGCCGCTGGACAGTGTCGATTTTTTACGTTTTATAGGGCACTGCAACACTGCGCTTCCTCAAATGCTTCACTGTGAATAGATCAGGGTCCGTATTACATGTGACATGTATACAATCTTAAACTTAGTTTTATCATCAAAATAGTAGAGGGTTATTGATAGACTGCTTTTTGCATTTTCCAATCATTTTCTTTTTTAAAAATTGAGATACAACTGACACATAACATTGTATTAGTTTTAGGTGTATAATATAATGCCAGTTATTTTCAATGAACAGTTTTGGTTACAGACTCCTATTACGGGTCCTCTTTCAAAAATTAGAGGTGTGTTGCGGCAGTTTATTGCGCTAGACCAGCCATTTCTTTGATCTCCTCCCAACTAGCCGATGGGCTTCCCTGTAGGCTCCACGGTAAAGAATTTGCCTCCAATGCAGAAGACGCAGGTTCGATCCCTGGGTTGGGAAGATCCCTTGGAGAAGGGAATGGCAACCCACTCCAGTATTCTTGCCTAGAGAGTTGCATGAACAGAGGAGCCTGACGGAAAGAGACGGACACGACTGAGTGACTAACACACAACACACAACTAGCAGATATACGGAATGAATGAACTACTGCTCTCAATACAGTTCTTAAACTAATGTGATACTTAAACTTTGAGAGAGGTATTAGCCATGATGACATTTGAGTTTTATTAGTGGTCTTTTACCCTGCCTGAGAATCTCCTGCTCTTCCAACTTTACTAATACATTAGACTCATTTGAACTTGGGTAACCTTTTGGTAACATTGGCCTGAAGAAATATACCAGTCTCCAGAGGCCAGTTTAGAACAGGAGTTATTGGTTAAGCCAGTGTTGGCATTTGGTTCAGTCCATTTCCCAGCCTTAAGTAGATAATGCAAGTTTGCATGTATGTCTAGTTTTATTTAATCTTTTAAAAAGTGTTTAATACAGTCATGCTTGGTGATGCGGCACAATACCTAAAGGCTGGTATTAAGATATGTTTCTGATCCTCTGGAAAGCTTTTCTGACTCAGTAGCCTGTGAACTTTCACAATAGCCCTAAAGGCAATCCTCTGTGAGTTACTGTAGGTTGGTAACTGCACCTGGATTATCTGTAGCAAAGAAAATCTGCAGTGTGCTGCTTAACAGCACAACCACTGGAATAGTTTAGGATAAGAATAATCTGGTGGACAGCTGAAATGATACACCAGTCCACATAAAAAATATTTCATATGAAAGACCTTCATTAATGACACTGGTATTAATTATATCATATTAGAGTACTTTGCTGAAGTAATCTCAAAATACCTAAATGGAATAACATGCAAAGAAGTAAAATGATTTGCAACTTAAAGGTATATTTTTGAGGGGATAATATCCTTCGGTTCAAAGTCATGTTTGAAGCAAAAGCATGGGCTTATAACATCTGAGTTATAATTCAGAACAAAAAGAGATGATTTGATTTAAATGAAACACAGAACTAGTCAAGAATGAGATAATTGCAAATACAAAAAAAAGAAAAAATAGTGTTTGCTACCCCCATCTCCACTCCCAGTCTAAAAAATGAGTGTTGTATCAGTACAAATTGTATCAGTATAAATAACTATTGTGAACTTCTATGTTGATCTAAGAGAT
This sequence comes from Aepyceros melampus, assembly GCA_006408695.1. Taxonomy (NCBI): domain Eukaryota; kingdom Metazoa; phylum Chordata; class Mammalia; order Artiodactyla; family Bovidae; genus Aepyceros; species Aepyceros melampus. The sequence continues at coordinate 228,330 of SJXQ01007304.1, read as the reverse complement.
CAGAATTAAAATGTGTCATTGTACTTAAGAAAACAAGTACATCCACCTTGTTTAAATACATTTATAAATTTAGAAATTATAATACAAAAGGTCTTTTAACATAAATGACAGTTACCTAGAATGTAGTATTTTTAAATTAATATTTTTGTGAAATAATTGTAGAAATACATAGAAAACAGTGGTGAAATAATAGTGAAATACATAATACAATTCTATGAAATAATACAGAGAGGTCTTGTGTACCCTTTAGCCCAATAGGAATGATCGGGATGCTGACGTTGGTACAGTCAAGGATCCCTCCTATTGCCTTTTTATGGTCACATCCCCTGTGACACACCACCTTCCTTAGTCCTGGAAATCACTAATTTGTTTTCCATTTCTCTGATTTTGTCATGTCAAGAATGTTATTTATAGGGAATCATACAGGATATAACTTTTGGAATTGGCTTTATCGTTCAGCTAAATTCTATGAAAATTTACACAGGCCGATGCATGCATCACTAGTCCCTTTCTTGTACTGCTGGGTAGTATTCCATAATACAGATACGCCAATTAATTCTATGAAGAGCATCGGGGTTGCATCCAGGCTGGGATTATCACGGATAAAGCTGCTATACGCTTTCGTGTAGTTTATTGTGTGAACACATCTTCTTTTCTCCGGCATAAATGGCCAGGAGTATGTTGCTGGGTTATACTGTAGTTGCATTTTAGTTTTTTTAAGAAAACTTCAAACTGTTTTCCAAAGTAGCTAACATAAATATTTCCATTTTCCTTCTTCCAAGATTTCTATAGTTGGTTTTCTAAATTTTGACCATCGTGTATCTTGGTATGAATTTCTGTGAGTTTTTCCTATTTGGGCTTCAATCAGCTTCTTGACTATGTAAGTCAAATTTGGGAAATTTGCAGTCACTATTTCTTCAAGCACTTTTTTAGTAGTGCTCTTTTTTTTTTCTTTCCGTTCAGAATTCCAATGACACAAATGTTAGATTTTTTTAACAGTCCCATGGCTGTATGAGGCTGTGTCCATTTTTTTCAGTCTACTGTTTTTCTCTCTTGTTTTTACATTGGGTAATTTCTATTGTTCTATCTTCAAGCTCACTTTTTTAGTTCTGTCTCCTCCATTCTGCAGCTGAGCTTAATTTTGGATATTTCATTTTTTTTTCAGTTCTATATTTTCAATCTGGGTCCTCTTTACATCTTCTATTTCTTTGCTGACACTTTTTTTTCCATTCAAGTGTGTTCATAATTTCTTGTTCAAGCATTTTCTTTTTTTGCTCTAAAATGTCTGCCAGATAATTCTAACGTTTCTGTCACACTATGTTAGCTTCACACTATGTTAGCTTCCATCCGTCGCCTGTTTTCATTCATGTTGAGAATGTTATCCTTATTGCTATAGTGAGGAATTTTGGATTGAAACATCGGCATTTTGGTATTACATTATAAGACTGTATCTTTCTTTCTTAAACCTTCATATTAGCTGGTTTTCTCTGGTGCTACTTTGGCAGGGGAAGGAGAGATACCAATCTACTCATTACTTCTGAGTAGGGGTTAGAAGTCCAGCTTCCCCACTCAAACTCAACTGAAACTCAAGAGAGGAAGGGCTTCTCATTAAGGCTTGGAGGTAGTGGAAGCCCCTTTCCACTCAGCCTTCACTGGTACCTCCATAGCTAGGAGGGGTAGGAGGGCCTTGTTACTGCTTCCAGTTGGCTTCATCTGACACCATGGGGCAGGGGATTGACCTCCCTGCTGCTGGGCATTGGTGAAAGTTCTGATACCCAGGAGGAGGCTCCGACAAGGCATTGTTGGGAAGCGAGGGGTGCTCCTTCCTCCAGAGAGAGGCTAGAAGTCCAGACTCTCTCTGTAATCTCTGCAGACACTACAGAGGGGGATTTCCTCCTTCCTGGAAGGAATGAAAATCCAGGCTCCCTTTCTGACTTCTCAGATATCACAGCCTAGACAGAGGCGAGGACTTGGCTCCACATTCTTTGCTGCTGTGGTTGGGCAGTGGGGCTGTAGTTTTTCCTGTGTTGTTAGTTAAAGAAGGGCTATTCAGTTCAGTTCAGTTCAGTCGCTCAGTCATGTCCGACTCTTTGTGACCCCCAAAATTATTGTCTTTAATTTTTTTTGTCTTGCTAGGCTTTCCCTTCCCTGGCCCTTTGCTCAGACAGCAGGCTTCTGCTGGGGCTTTTTTACTATGTGTGTCCACTGGCATTTCTGGGCTGTGGGCTTCTTCAGCTCCAAGCATGGTATACATGAGACCAAAAAAGAAAAAAGTAGGAAATGCACTCCCATGTCCTTCCTTGGGTCCCAAGATTCCTAGTCAGTCTACCTTCTTTCCACCTTTCAGAGCCTTTCCTACATGTGTTTTATATATTTATATAGATATATATATATATGGCTTCCCAGGTGGTTCAGTGGAAAAGAATCTGCCTGCCAGTGCAGGAGCTACAGGAGACACGGTTTCAAGTCCTGGGTCAGAAGGATCCCCTGGAGGAGGAAATGGCAACTCACTCCACGGTTCCCGCCTGGGAAATTCCATGGACAGAGGAGCCTTGCAGACTACAGGCCATGGGGTCACAAAGAGTTGGACATGACTGAGTGACTAAGCACACACATATATATAATGTCCAGGGTTTTCAGCTCTACTTAAGGGGAGGGTTAGGAAAAAGTACATCTAGTATAACTTCCTGGGGAAAAAAAAAAGTCCAAAAGATAATATTTGAAATACTAAAGTTGTTACATTTTCAATTATTACAATTAAATCTTTTTAAATACTTACCAAAGATTTTAGTTTCACTTACCTATTAGCTTCTAAGTGAATTTCTGGGACATAGAGTCATAATTCGATTTGTTGATACAAAAAAGAATTTTAATCTGATTTAGTTATAAAGTATCACTTCCTTTCAGCCAGTAATGATATCAAGATGATATGTAAGTCCCTATAAGTTGAATTAGAAGTGAACAAATCATATTAGATGTGTCAAGGTGAAAAGATGAATAAAAATAAAAAGATTTAGGCTTAGCTCTGCTCTGAATGCCAAAGACTAAGACAACTGTAATATTTTTATTTTCTATAAGAGGATAATTATATGTTTGCCTAGCATTAATACAGTATGACCAGTATCTAGCTATTGTTATTCTACCCATCTTTATATAAGGAACAAAATAAAATAATTTTATTTTAATTCCAGGTATTCAGACCTACTATGACAATGTCGGTCACTGTTTCTTGCTTTGGGCACCATTACTCCCCTCCACATGATCCACACTCCTCGGAACTGGGGCCATCTTGCTCCTCCCTGAATGAAATCCACATCATCCCACAGGCTGTCTGAGTTCTGCTGGGAAGGTATTCTCACCTTTCCTCTGGTTATTCCCTCTCAAAGCCCCCTCTCCCATTTCTCAAGGTCTATCTCCAAAAATGCCTGTCACTTACAATCTGCCCAGGGATGGATTCCCAGTTCTTTGGGGAGGAAACACTTCAGTTCAGTCTTAAAGGATGAGTCAGAACTACTCAAAGATGCAGGACTGAGTGAGGAAGAAAGGGAGCAGGTGTACAGCAGCCGGGCACTTTGTTGGCACAAGGGGTTAATGAGTTACAGAGCAGAGGGCGACCATCTGATACATGTCATCAAACTGCCAACAGCTTCATACCAGCGTCAGTTCTGAGACAAGGAGTGGTGAGAAGTGAGGCCATAAAGGGAGCAACATATCACATTAGGAAGGATTTGTATTTCACAAAAAAATTTATACATTTTTGGTTGAAGACAGGGCGCTCCTTAAGTGTATTGTGTAGAAAATGACACCAAATTACAATTGATTCATACTCAAAGCCTTCTGATTATAGCCCTAATCTGCCTTCACTGCTTTTATTTCCCTTGTTCTAACATGAGGTCCACACACACCCATCAGATGAAAGGACTGGCTCTTCCTTGAACACAGCTGTAAGTTCCCCGCTTGATGAACTCACTCAGGCAAAGCAAGGCCCGTTTTACCACTCCTCTGCAAAAATACGCATAATGCTCTTCCAAAGGCAGTTGTGAGGATTTAATGAGCTAACGCGCAAAAGCAGGCAGTTTACTGTTTGTCAGTTAGGAGACAATCAATTTTCTTCCTTCCTCCTGACACTTATCCTAATCTACTTTGAATTACAATTATATGTGTATCCTTGCCACAAGAATGCAAGATCCTTTAGACTGTGTCTATAACAGGCTCTAACGAGGGGCAGTTTTGCCTTTGAAAGATGTATGGTAAGGTCTGGAGACATTTTGTGCTTAGTCGCTCAGTCATATCTGACTCTTTGTGACCCCATGAACTACCTCCAGGCTCCTCTATCCATGGGACTTTCCAAGCAAGAATACTGGAGTGGGTTGCCAGTTCCTTCTCCAAGATATTCTGGATTATCTCAATTGTCAAATTGTCTTGATCATAGGGTGTTAGTAGTTATACATCCTATAAGGTACAGCGGAGCCCACAGAAAAAGAATCACTCAACCCAAAACGTCAGTGGTGCCAAGGCTGGGAAACCCAGCCTGGTTCATCTTTGTGGCCCGAGCACAGTTAACAGAGTTGCACGTTATAGGAAGTATTCAGAGCTGTAAGAAATCCTTTGAAACTGTTCTTCAGAAGGTAAATTTATAAATTGCTGCGAGGGAGTGAAAATTAAATTAGAAATTTATTCGGTGTAGGAAAATTGAAAGGTAACAGAGGTTTATGAATCCTGACTAATTTGGGGGAAACTCATTTCCATTTGTATTTAGAGGTGACCAATTTAAAAGCTGAAGTTCTCTTAATCAGCAAGCTTTTGTAATGAAATGCAGCAGGATTTACTTTTATATCAAGTCGCTCCCCTGATAGTTAAAGAATGCAACTGAATACAATTAAAAGCTCACTGGTAAGCAGAATACAGTGCCGTGGCTGCATCCTGGGAGAGAAATACACTTAATAATCCAGATTCTAGTGACACTTTAATGAGAAGTTTAAACTCACTGGCCCTGAATCTCAGAATTTATCTGTGCTCTTTACCTAGATTTTCATTTCAAAGTAATTAAGTGATGAGTGAAAAATCAAGAGAAAAGCTTGTGATTGGGAAAAAATGCTGCCTGTAGTATTCTAACCTGAAAAGATGAACTATGGATAAATCTGTGGCATTAGCCACAATGGTAACACCTTCCTGCAGAGGAAGAAGAGGAGATACAAGCAGTAGCCAGGGGATCTAACCAAACCCATAGCTTCTTTGCCTAGCAAGTGTCAGATCCAGCACCCGTGACAAAACACCAATGCGACTAGATCACTCAGTGATGAGGGCATTGTCATGGGTCCTGGTGGATAAAAAGTTAAAAAGTGTTAGTATAATCTGTTTTCCCTACCATCCATGAAAGTGCTCAAATCACTGTGTGATTTTGCTTGGTCATATCAAAATCTTTGCTGAAGCCAAACAGGACACATTGGTTTTTAACAGTACCCAGGAGAAGGCGATGGCACCCCACTCCAGTACTCTTGCCTGGAAAATTCCATGGACAGAGAAGCCTGGTAGGCTGCGGTCCATGGGGTCGCAAAGAGTCGGACACAACTGAGCGACTTCACTTTCACTTTCAGGCATTGGAGAAGGAAATGGCAACCCACTCCAGTGTTCTTGCCTGGAGAATCCCAGGGATGGGGGAGCCTGGTGGGCTGCCGTCTATGGGGTCGCACAGAGTCAGACACAACTGAAGTGAGTTAGCAGCAGCAGCAGTACTTGAAAAGTAAATCTCATAAAAACAGTAACTCTGATGATTCCATTATATAAGGAAATAGTTCTTATTATCACAATTTTATTGCCAATACCCACAAAGACAAAAATGGTTATTTGGTAACTTTTCTGTACACTGTTTAAAAACCTAAGGGCTAATGTCACATCTGTGGTATGTTATCTGCACTGTGTGCTAAGTCGCTTCAGTTGTGTCCAACTCTTTGCAACCCTATGGACTGTAGCCCACCGGTTCCCTCTGTCCATGGGATTCTCCAGGCACGGATACTAGAGTGGGTTGCCACGCCCTCGTCCAGGGGATCTTTCCAACCCAGAGATCAAACCTGTGTCTCTTACGTCTCCTGCACTGGCAGGCAAGTTCTTTACCACTAGCACCATCTGGGAAGCCCCAGTACGCTTCCTATCTATTATTATGTGTAACAGTTTAGATAACCCACTTGGCGTGGAAGGGCAGGGGGGCTCCACTATTCCTCTCATTCAGGATCTGCAAACAGAAGCTGGTGAAGAACATTCTGCACAAACCTTCTTCCTCATCCATTTCTCTCTCTTAAGCAGGGTCGCTGCTTTTATGCTGAGAAAACCACCGCTTTATCTCATGCCAGTTCTCTTTGAAAAAGAACTAGAATCTGCCAGAACATGCTTTCCTTCTCAAATTCAAATCAGAGATTTTCTAAAGTTCCTTTGAACTGGACCTCTCTCTATCTCCAAATAGTTCTCATTAAATCTCTCAGTGTACCCTCTGACTTAAACTGTTTCACTCATGTCTTCCAGAAATATTGCCATCTGTCAGATAATGGAAAAACAAGTTCATTAGACTTCTCACAGCAGCAACTCTCTGCTCTGTACCTTAGCTTCCTAATTGAAGACGGTAGCCTTTTTTCCAAGGTTCCCTTCCCCAATGCCAAATACTCAGCAGATCAATGCCTGTCTGAAATGTCATTCTGAATAATGTTCATCACTATCATGAGCATATGCTTTTTAGGCTTCCTCCAGACTGGATTATTTGGAGGGAAAAAATTTTCCACATATCAGGAAATTACTTTCCTTCCTTCCACCAGTGCTCATTAATTGACTCAGTAATTATATGAAGGAATACAAAACTATGACATCTGAGGGGATATCCATCAAGAGCTTTCTGTGCTCCTTCGCAGACACTTGTTTCAGTGAGCAAAGGCTTCCCTTACGACAGGGACCTCTGCCACATGTTTCGGTAAGGATGCTCTGATGTGTGCGATCCCAGTTCAGTGCATACCGGTTATCTACCCTGTTGCTCTTCTGTAGCACGTCATCTTGATTACACCTGGTATGTTGTGTTCCTGGTCTTGGTTCCTGAAACTGGTCTAAACAAGTTTTACTTACAAAGTGTTCATGCAGCTTTCCATGGAATCTCCTCAATATTTTTCCCTTGAAACATTTTTCTGCTAGTCAGCAGGAATCCAATTTTAGAATCTTAGGCTCTGGGCTAATGAAAAGTGAATTAGAAGTTGATTGGCACAAATGCAAATGTTAATCCATTAATGAATGGCCAAAGTTCTTTTTCAAGACTTAAAATAATTTGTTGTAGATTGCCTGGCAATTAACAAATCTCATACGTAAATGCAGAACAAAAGAAAACAGAGTAACGTAATCATTTGTAAGGCACATTATATGAATCAAGAAGCCACACTGGAATCTGGAACCAGTCTGATGAACCATTTTGGAACACCAAATCCAGTCAAAACTGCTTGCCTTTGAAAAGTCACTCCCCCAGTGAGGTCCAGTACTGTTGCCTTTGCCTCATGTCTAAAGCATCTTTATTTTGTTTCAGCTGGCAGGGTTCATCTACGCCTGTTATGTTGTGAAATGTATAACTGAAGAAGAGGACAGCTGTAAGTATAAAAGCTCTATCCTATTTCTTTCAAGTTCAGAGCATCTTCTGTACTGCCTCTTACCTAGACTACCTACTTGTCAGACGATATCCCTTAACGCATCGTTAGAACCAGGGACTAAGCCCTTTGTACACATCAGGCTAAAGTGTTTTTCATAGAAGTATCCAGCATACAGATAACTAATGGGTGTCACCCAGGACTACAAATTACTACAATCAACAATTTGCAGTAGTTTCAAAAATTCTCACAAGAACCAACTTCGGATTAACTCAAGAAATCATGAAACCAATGTTGATAGTTCCTTTTTGTTCCTGTATGCGTGCTAAGTTGCTTCAGTCATGCCCAACTCTTTGCGATCCTATGCATTTAGCCCACCAAGGCTCCTCTGTCCATGGGATTCTCCAGGCAAGAGCACTGGAGTGGGTTGCCATGCCCTCCTCCAGGGGATCTTCCCAACCCAGGGATCGAAGCCATATCTCTTATGCCTCCTGCAGGGGCAGGCAGATTCTTTACCACTAGCACCACCTGGGAAGCCCAGTTTTGTTGCTATAATTTGATACAAATGGCAAGAATGTTACCTCAGAGTCTCAGCGCTTAGCACGCTGCTTAATCCAAAGTATAGACCTCAGGGCCCTCTCACAAGCCTTGAAGCAGCTCCACTGTCCTCTGCTCTTCTGAAAACTGGCAGATAGAAAGTTTCACTCTTCCTTGCCCTCACTGAGGATCTGAAAGAGGAGGACTGTAAAAAGTACTTCAGTGATCTCTGGGTACTTGCGCATACAGCTATATTTACTCTGAGGAAAAATCAGAGTTGGGGATCATTTTTCTTGGTTTTCAAAAATGTTCATAATGACTGGGGTACTGAGACAGTGGGGAAAGATGAGAATCCACTGCTCTGTTATAGGATGATCCAAGGAAAATGCTCAGAGAAACATGTGTTTCTTCTTCACTTTCCAATCATACTAGAAAGGAGGAGGCTGTGTCAGATGTTTCATTTAGAGAACACACGTTCTCAATCATACTTGCACGTGATGTAGAATCAGGACTATACAGTGCATCGTTTATATTATGCTGTGTGCAAAAGGAAATGACAGTCATTTACAAATAAGCATTTACAAAACACTCCTCAATGTGTGAAGCGCTATGTCAGTCTTTGGATGCTTTTAGATGAATGATATGCAGTCTTTTACCTCTAGGAATTAAGGATTTTGTAGGGGAAAAAAAACATGTGAACAAATAAGTGTAATAAAATTCTGTACAGTGTATAGTGTGAGGAGATAGAATAGGAATCAGGAATGGTTTCATAGAGAAAATTCTCTTGAGTTTCGTCTTGGAAAATAAATTAGTATTTGTTGGGTAGCTGATGTGGGAGTAAGGTGATCCCAGGCAAAAGGTGAAAAAGCATCAAGGCATAGCACAGCCTGCCAGGCTTGGGGCAGAGGAGCCGGGATAATATGACTGAATTATACCCTGTGCTAGAAGTGGGCACCCAGAGATGATTGGAAGCAGATGAGACAGCAGAAAAATGGTTATAACAAAGTAAGGAGTCTGCACTTTATTTTGTATAGCATGATGGCAAATCAATTGGCAGTTAACAGAAAGAGAATAACATAATCAGAAACGCAAACATATGCAAACAAAACATTATGAAGGAAAGACTTGGATGAATGGATCAAGATTAAGGAAAGGGAGACAAATTAGGACACCATGACAAGGACTGAGATGAGAAGATGAGGGTCTGGCCTATGACCAGCGATGGAGAGGGAAAGGATATGTATGTTAGTAAACGTAAAGATAATACTCAATGATGGATTAAAAAGAGATTGATGGATTTCTGGGTTTCTGACATGAGTGAACAGGTAGATGGAAATGTCAGTTGAGGAAACTAGAACAGGAATCCCAGGGAATTCTTTTAGGGAATTAACCCCTAAGTCAAGTTTTGGTCAAAGCCATATAAATGAAAGGGGGTGTGAAGTTACAAGTATCTTTTGGAAGACAAGGCGTACCTTTAAACCGTCTGAAAAACTTTTCCATAATGCTTATTCTTTATATATATTTTGACCACAGCTCCTTATTTTAACCACAACTCACAACTTCTTGTTTTTATTGGAATATAATTGCTTTACAATGTTGTATTAGTTTCTGCTGTACAATGAAGTGAATCAGCTGTGTGTGTGTGTGTGTGTGTGTGTGTGACTGACTCCCCCCCACATCCCACTCACACGGGTAACCACACAGCATCGAGCTGAGCTGTCTGCCCTATACAGCAGTTCCCACTAGCTATCTTACACATGGCAGCAGCGTACAAGCATGAATCCAATCTCCCAGTTCAGCCCCTACTGCGTCCACCCATTCATTCTGTCTGTATCTCTATTCCTCCTTTGCAAACAAGTTCATCAGAACCATTTCTCCAGATTCCACATACAACGATTAGTACACAATATTTGTTTTTCTTTCTGATATACTTCACTCAACTTAAGCGCCTATATTAATCTAAAATGCAAGCAGCCTTATCATAGATAATTTTTCTACTTGTCTTTTTGCTTAGTAAGATATAAACTACTTTTATATTCAAGTAGTCTCGTGTTTATCTTGGACATTCATGGGTCCACTGAAGTCCTGAGATATGAGGCAACTTTAACGTATATATAAACAGAGAAGGGATCTGTGTGTGACTGTCCTTACCTGCTATGGATTTGTGATGAAGCATCCTAATGGGAGTGTAGGGCAGGAGGAGGTGCAGCTCCCTAGCTGCCAAATGAGTTAAGTCTCCATTCCTAAGGGTCTCAGAAGGAACAGAGGACAGTTTGGGTTCTGTAGCTGTGCTGGGACTGGACTGTGCAGATAAGAGCCTAATCATGCACCTGGAGACTGCAGTATCCGTGACGTCAGGAGGATACTGACCAGTCTGCCCTCAGTTTTAATATCTGAGGCTCAGCAGCAATTGCAGCCAGAGAGCCTCAGAGGCACCAACCTCAAGGAAGCTGCAGTGAGGGTTCAGGCTTCACGACCAAAGACTCAAGACTCCACAAAATAGAATAAACCATCGCTGAACTAAAGGGAGTCACTGCAGGCATATCAAACACCGAAGATTTTCTTCCTTATTTCTCCTTTTAAATGGTATCTCATGTACCTCTCTAGCGGCCAGTTTGATAAGTATTTATCGAGATACTTTAATGCAAAGTTGTTGTTATTTCCCCCAGTGAGAACCTAGGGCCTTGAAGCTGACATCTCTGACCCTTTGGCGATCTAAGCCGGAGCCCCAGCCTGGCAGGCCGGCTGGTGGTGCAAACTCACAGGACACCACTGCCATCTGCTGAGCCTGCTGGGGGATGACGACCACCCTTGGAGCAAAATAAATGGGAAGATGTGGCACTTCCGCCCCCCGTGGACCAGCCCCCTCGGGCTGCGGTGACAAAGCTCAACCAACGGGGTGGCTTAACCAGCAGATCCCCATGATCTCACAGTTCTGGAGGCTAGAAGTCCAAGTTCAAGGTGCTGGCAGGCTTGGTTTCCCCTGAAGGCTCTCCTTGGCTTACTGAAGGCTGAATTCGCTCTCTCCTTGGCTGGCAGAAGGCTGAATTCTCGCATCGTTCTCACATGCCCCCTTTTCTCTGTCTGTGCGTATGCCCACGTCTCTTCCTAGGTTTTCAGGGCACCAGTTTTATCGAATGAGGGCCACCCGTCCTTACAGCCTCTTTAACCTTGTGATGCGACAGTCGCTCAGTCATGTCCGACTTTCTGTGACCCGTGGACGGTAGCCCACCAGGCTCCTCTTTAACCTTACTTACCTCTTTGAAGGCCCCTCTCCAAATACAATCCACCTAGGGGGTTCGGCCTTTAAAAGATAAATCAGGAAGGGGACACCATTCAGTCCTGAACATCCCGTATCTAAAGATTAAACACATACACATAGAGGCACACAGCGTGAGGCTCTTTGAAAACACCTACTGGGAAGAGAGTGGGGCTGGCTTCTGCTCACTGGCGCCTCAAAGGCCTGCGGGTAAGAGGCTCCAGGCTAACAGCGGCCTCCCTGCCCCTGGCTTGCCGCTGCAGGCAGCGCTGCTGGTTAGCGTCCCCCGCCGGCGGTAGGGGCGATCTGCCTTCAGAGGAGAAGCTCCTGGTCAGAAAAGCTGGAACCTGCTCCAGAGGGTGCACCCTGACACTTGAACCTCATGCGACTGGGGCAACCATCACAACATACTTTGCTACATTTGTTCGTGAAAAGGCAGTGGTATGTCTTAGGAGAAAATTCTTTCTTCAGGGAAGTGGTCGTCCCTCACTGAGCTGTCTCTGTGGTTGGGCTCTTCACTCTATCATGCCTTGCCAACCAGGCTGTTTTTCCTTAGAACCTCCACTGTTTTCCAAGCCTCTTTATTGTTCTCTTTGACAATATTCTGTGAAAGAAATAAAAGGTTCCGAGACTTCTGGTCTGGTGCCTTTTATTATACTTGTAACTCTTCTCTCCCTTAATCTTCAGCTTCTCTGCACCAGAGTCCGATGTCCACTTACAATGGCAGAACTAAGAACTTATCTGCTACGTTAGCGCTGTTAGATGGGACAATTAAAAGGAAAATATGCAGCTGTGGAAAATATCACTGATCCATAAGAGGGGAAAAAAAAAGGCCAACGTGATTTCTAAATTTTTATTATGTGTTCTTATAAACCTTTGCCTTAATAGTTAAACTAGAACTAAAAATAAACATCAGTCCTCTGGAAAATGGATCCATTTTTCTAAGTGCGTACTAAGTCGCTTCAGTCGTGTCTGACTCTTTGTGACCCCGTGGACTGTGGCCCACCAGAATCCTCTGTCCACAGGATTCTGCAGGCAAGAATACTGGAGGGGTTGCCATCTCCTCCTCCAGGGGATCTTCCTGACACAGGAATCAAACCTGTGTCTCTTCCGTCTCTTGTTTTGACAGGAGGGTTCTTTACCACTAGCACCACCTGGGAAGGCGACATTTTTCTAAGTACTCACTATTTTTCCTAAAAGAGATTCAATGTGTTTGCAAATGTTATTAAATATTCAAATCACCCAGGAAAATATGCAGAATGCCATTTTAAAATATCCTAAGGGGGGCTTATTTTGAAAAAAATATTTAAAAAATTAATTCTAGATTTTTAAACTTGTAGATACTCATGTGCATGAACCTCCCAACCAAGCACAGATGCATAAAATCCTGTCCTGAATTCTCCGAAACAAACTGGCCTTGGGATAAAAGTCGTAATCAATTTATGGAACCTTTCATTTGAAAAGCAAACCACAGGAAATTATTCACTTCTCTGAGGCTAATAATTTTCTGTTATTTTTGTTTGATTTTTCTTCTAAAGCCTGCTGGCCTACACCTCTGTGTATTGAACTCTGTTCTGCATGCTTTGATCATTTTTCTAGTTTGACAGATCACTGGGTTTGGATACTATTCTCTGAGCACAAGGACACATTCTCCCACCTCTGAGGGTGGGTGGAGGTGGCAAGGGAGGAATACTCAGCCATTAAAAAAAAAAAAAATTGGTGCTTTCTGTTTATAAAGGCATGTAAGTTACTGCAAAATGTAGAGAACCTACAGATGAAAGAAAAAGAAAGAATGATTTCACAATTTCAAATTCTGGTTCTCAGTTAACATTTGGGTATATGTCTCCTTTCTTCCTATCTTTTTCTGTCTCTCTATCTGGTTGTCAGGGCCATTTTATACATTCTGCTTCGTAACCTCAGCTTTCTTTCTTATTATTTATAAATCACTCACCAAACATATCCCAAGGGGTAGGCAATTAGCAGTTCAAAAAAGGTGTGAAGTTCCTGAGTGCCAGGTTGACAGGTAGAGTTATGAGAATGATTTGCCTGTTTTACTTCACAAATATCAAACAGGCAAATGAAAGTATAATAAAGTATTGTTTTCTTTACAACATTTGTTTTGCAATTCTGAAGGTGACTGACTGAAGTAATCTTGTTTATATCTGCCAGCCTACCACAAAACCAAAACTTGTCTCTTCTTTCCCCATCTCTGAACAGAGTCACTCACTATCAGGGTCTGGAGCCCCAGACTTTGGATGCTGCTAATCTCTAGCTGGTGCTCTGCAGAGCCACAGAGGGGCCAGAGTAGACGGTGTCACTCTGCTCCTTTCCCCACCTTCCAGAGCAGGAGCTCTGCATTTGTTAAATTTTACAGCTCCCGATTCAGCTTCAGACCTCTTATGAACTGAGAACACTGCGGAGTTTGAAATGATGGAAGACTACTGCCTACTGCTCTATTTCAACACTTTAATTTTATAGACCCATAAAGATTAAACAACTTGCCCAAGGTCACTGAGTGTTCTCGGTGAACTTCTGACATCACACAGGACATACGGACTCCCTCAAGGGAAGACAGTGTTAGGGGATGTCACTGGGGACCACACCTATCTTGACCACTGCTATAGCCTCGCATCTAACCTATCCCTCAATAAGTATATGGGAAATAAATGAATCAACCAATTAGCTCTCCACTAACATCTCCTGGACTACATGGAAACTCCAAAGGAATGTGACACTTTGGTAGACTCCAGTTTATTCCAAGTAAGAGAATAATGAATAAATAAATAAATAATGAATTTATAATTAATAATAATGAATTTATAATAAATAAATGAATAAATAAAGCAGGTTTCCTCATTTTCTACAAATGGAAGAAAGCTGGGGGGAGAAAGATGCTGCCATCAGCAAAAACAAAAGGCAGACTAGATGATCAGCGCCTAAAGCAAATACATACACGTGTGCCTCCTGTCAGTAACATGTGAGCTCCTATCAGTGACAACAGCCTTCCCTAATTGTGAGACGATTTTCACAGTTACGTCTCCCGAAATTAGTGCTGGTCTTTTCAGCCAGCTGTTAAATTGCTCCCTCTTGTGGTCACGGAAGAGAAAACACAAGCGCTTTATTTTTAAATTTGGATATTCAGGTCCAACACCAAAGAAGGGCAGAACTAAAGAATGTGCTAACCGTCAGACAGTTGCACTCATCCTCCAAGCTAGTAAGGTCATCCTTAAAATCTTGTATGATAGGCTTTAGCATTTCACAAACCAAGAACGTCCAGACTGGGTCTTGAAGTCCAAACCTGGTTTAAAGCTGGGTTTAAAAAAGGCAGAGGAACCAGAGATCAAATTGCCAACATTCGCTGGATCACAGAGAAAGCAAGGGAATTCCAGATAAATATCTACCTCTGTTTCATCAACTATGTTAAAGCCTTTGACTTTGTGGATCATGGCAAACTGTGGAAAGCTCTTAAAGAGATTTGAATACCAGACCATCTTAGCTGTCTCCTGAGAAACCTGTATGTGGGTCAAGAAGCAACAGTTAGAATCTAGTATGGAAAAACTGATTGTTCAGGACTGAGAAAGGAGTACAACAGGACTGTCCACTGACACCATGCTTATTTAACCTATACGCTGATGACACACCTATCATCAAAATGACGGGCTGGATGAGTTACAAGCTGGAATCAAAAGACAGGTAGGAGAAACATCAACAGCCTCAGATGTGCAAACAATTCCTCTCTAATGGCAGAAAGCGAATGGGAACTAAAGGCCTCTTGATGAGGGTGAAAGAGGAGAGTTCATGAGGCAGCTTAAAACTAAATATTAAAGAAAACTAAGGTCATGACACCTAGACCCATTACTTCATGACAAATAGGGGAAAAGGTGGAAGTAATGAGATTTCTTCTTCTTGGTCTCTAAAATCACTGCAGATGGTGACTGCACAATGAAATCAGAAGACAATTGCTTCTCAGCAGGAAAGCTATGACAAACCTAGACACTGGGTTGAAAAGTAGAGATGTTACTCTGCCAACAAAGGCCCATATAGTCAAGAATATATAGTCTTCCCAGTGGTCATGTATGGTTGTGAGAGCCTGACTGTAAACAGAACGTCAGAGTGCCAAAGAATTGATGCCTTCAAACTGAAGGTTTGGTGCTGGAGAAAACTCCTGAGAGTCCCTTGGGCAGCAAGGAGATTAAACCAGTCAATCTTAAGCAAAGTCAACCCCGAATACTCACTGGAAGGACTAAAGCTGAAGGTGAAGCTGCATTATTTTGGTCACCTGACACTAACGGCTAAGTCACTGGAAAAGTCTCTGATGCTGGGGAAGATTGACGGCAGAAGGAGAAGAGGGCTTCAGAGAATGAGATGGCTGGATGGCATCACCGAGGCAATGAACATGAACTCGGGCAAACTCGGGGAGATGGAGAAGGACAGCGAGGCCTGGTGTGCTTTAGTCCATGGGGCCACAAAGGGTCGGACATGACTGGGCGAGGGAACAATCAAAATTCAGGTCCAAGTTGAGTCTTCTTTAACAGTTACTTCTCATTTTCTCCCTCTTCTCTTAGCGGCTATTCCATTATACTTCATAGCTTGTTATACACACACATACAGGCACACTACGACCATCCTTAAATAAATCTAATGTTCCCAAGGGAACCCCAGGTGGTAAAGACTGCCTGCCAATGCAGGAGATGCAGGAAACACCAGTCAGATCCCTGGGTCAGGAAGATCCCCTGGAGAAGGAAATGCCAAAACACTCCAGTATCCAGTATTCTTGCCCGGGAAATTCCATGGACAGAGGAGCCTGGCAGGCTACGTTCCATAGGGTCGCCAGGAGTCAGACAGACACAAGTGAGTGACTGAGCATGCACACCATGTTCCCAAGTCAAAAATATGGGGGAAGAAATTGATCCATTCTCTACCCTTTGTTGACTCGAAGCCCATGTTTCTAAAGAGTCGATGCTGAGGTTAACAATATTCAGACCAGCAAAGGAGGCCCTTTAACTGGGGTGTTTAAAGGAGGTATGTACAGCAGAAAACCAACATAACGCAGTCGATAAATAATATCCAAGTTGTTTTAATCCGCCTCAATGGAAAAGAAAGCCAGCGCTTGTGAAAGGCAGGAGAAGTGGTGATATTTACAGAAAGGATTAAAAGAAACATCTCCCACTGTGATTATTTTGCCTCTTCCCATCCTCTAACACGTGTTCTGTACCTGTTTCCTCACCATCTCTCTCTTTACTCACACTGATAATGACATGAGAAGGAAAGCAGCTAAGTGGCAGAAACATAGGATGCTTTCAGCGCCAACGTACATACTCACAAATAAAGTAGATGGGATCCTTTAGTCCTGTCTTGAAAGAACAAATGAGAGCAAGACAAAGAGCTGGCATGGGAAACAGACGTCTGAGAGCCCTCCAACGCTGAGACGTGCTGAGAAGGACTGTACACTCAAAGTCGGGCTTTTGATAAAGGATGCTGGCAGTTGCCAAATTCATTACGACCAGTTTTGCTGTAGCGGTGGCAACGGCATCTAATAGGAATAGAAGGCCAGGCTTGGCTATCTGCTTCTTAACAGCAGGGGGACTAAAAGCACTGCCTCTCTAAAGACAGGAGGCCACCAGGTATGCGGAACGAAAACATCTGAGCAGAGCTGCCTTATGCGGAGCAGTTAGAGAGTGCCTTGTAAAGCAGAGCACAGGGCAAACCCTCCATCCTGCGTGACATTTAAACGAGGCTGCTCCAGCGGCAGAGTCAGGCAGGCCTCCACGGGGGTGGGTTGGCATTGTGTGGCGGAGTGAAGGAGAAACAAACTTAAAACTCACAGGAGGTGAGGTTTGTTTAAATAATAGAAAGTAATTAGGCTGAAGACAAAAATCAGGGATGGCATTTTATAATTACAATTAATTTAAAGGTTAATTTCCTTTGGCGCTAAAATTTTTACTTAAAACATTTACCGGGAAAGGAAATGAGGATGTTACTATCAAGAGGCGTAGAGTGCTTCTGGGAATCCATGCCTATTATCACTGGAAAATTAGGTTAGGCCCAAAGTGGGAATTTCAATTCATTTCTGTGTATAATAGATGGCGGTCTGGCCTCGGAGTCAGCAGGGCTGCCTTAGGGCAAAGCGAGATTTGCATTTTTTTGTTTGTTTGTTTGTTTAGGGGATTAATTGCAAATGTTTCCCACGAAGAATCCTGGTTTATACATGAACAATCCTGACACAAAAAGAAAATTGGATATGGATTGCTGCCTTTGTAATTAATGGAGTTGATGCGAAAGGAATTCCCAAGAGCACAGAGGCAAAGGGATGCACACAGCCACTCATCCGTATACCGTCATCACGGAAATAAACTGAACGGGGACGACAGTGTTTCTGTGGGCTCCAAGCCCGTCCACCCTATTTTTCTCTCCCGGCTCCCACTCTTTTTCATCACTCTGTTCCCCAGTTGGGAACGGTCATGTCTCGAGTCTCAGGTTCCAACAGACCTATTCTTGTTCATCTCCCTAGAAACTTGCTCAGTAGAATTGACGCCTAACAGCAGCAACAGCCAGAGGGGGAGCAACTCCTTCCCACGAATTTTCCCCACTCGTTATGTCTTCACAGGTTAGTTCATTCTAAATGCTCTACTGCTATTATCAGTATGTAAAACAACCCCACAAACATGGAATCATGCCGATCACAGAGCACTGAACAATATTAGCAATCACCTGCTTAGTCCCGATTTTACAGCTGAGGAAAGGAACACTGACTTGCTCCAGGTGAACCCCTCAGAGGCGGTGCTGGGAGCCGAACTTGCCTCCCGGGTCAAGGTATACTTTACACATCACTTCACCGTGAAAGCCGACACAGGTTCTTCTGACACCTTGTCAAGTAGCCACTCCACACGGAAGGCTGTGTGTTAGTCACTAGGGATGAAGCAGACACTGCCTTTGCCCCCCCTCCCCGATGCCTACAACCCAGCACACAATTCACACGAGGAAATACACCAAAGTGTGATGAGCGTTCAGATGAGGAGAGTGGGGATGGGAGGACTTACCCCCAGTGGTGCCTCATGCAGTTAAGAGGACTAGGAAATTCTTCCCTGAAGAAATGACATCCCCACTGAAACCTAAAGGATAAATCAGAGGGATGTGCAGAATTTAACAAAAATAGATGCGCCTTTTCTTAAAAGGATAACTTTTTCACCCATATTGACAAAATGGACCCCATAATTCACACAGGAATCATCTTATGTGTTTTTAATGAACCCCACATGGAAAACCTAGTTTCACCTATCCCAAATAGCTAAGAAAATACTGGAGTGACCACTGGGCATCCTCATACCTGAAATGCTCTCATTGTCCTATAAAGATGGTCAATTCAGGTTTAGTCCTCCTTTCTGTAGGCTGAAAAATAATGCAAAAATTATGTAACCAAAAAGTACAAGGGGAGAAACAGTTCTTTCCTGGGGATTTTAGCATCTATGCTTTATTTTTCATTTTCCTAAATATGGATACATCGATGTCCCACCCCCTAATTAAAACCTGCATTTAAGTGGGCTGTGCCTTCTAAATATATCCCAGATGTCAGCTGTGAAGACATAGCCAATCATGTCTAACTAGCCTGCCTAGCGCCTGTAATAACTGCTCTCTCCAATTTCGACTGAGAGACACGTCACATATAATTGAAAGCCATTCTCTGAGGGAAGAACAAAACAGAGACTGGTGTTATCTAATCCACCCAAATGCCATGGCAAAAGTGACGCCAGGAAGCTTGAAAATAAAGGTCATTTTATCACCCTCTGCACGTGATCCCACATCTATTCAAAGTATTACAACTATCTGAATACACAGCTTTCTGACTCTAGCTGCACAATTTCTTGACCATCTCACTTCTTAACCACACCTGTCACCACTCACTTAGCCACCACCCCCACAGTTCCCTTCACCAAGGAGACTCATTTGGATCACCTTCACTATGGAGGAAAAAGGCGTCTCTAAAAATCACCAGTTCTAACACTCTCTGCCTGACTATAAACTCCTAGTTTTACTCCTTTTGTTCTCCTGCCTCCCTCCTGGAGGACTCTGTCTTCATCTTTAGGGGGAGCATCCCTCCACTGGAAGTTTTACCTTTCTACTCATCATCTCTTTCCCGGATGCATAAGAACAGTGATGCTCTTACAGGCACCCTTGGTTTTCCTTCCTTGTATTCTCCTCCATCAGGCTTGGATTTCCAACATCCTTGCCTGATGCAGCTCAAATGCAGCGTCTCTACTTCTAATCCAGGGCTGCTGCACAACAGCGGGGGAGAGCCGCTAAGCCCACCTGGGTGCTCCCTCTTCCCAACACAGCTTTCCCTCCTCTCCCACTGACGGTGGGACACAGTTTCCATGGGACCTGCTACAAACCCTTCCAAGCCCCTTACGCCTAGTACCCAAACCTGAGAAAAATCAAAGTTCCAGACATCAACTTGTCTCATTTTCCCCTCAGAACCTCGAGGGTTCTCCATACTAGCAATTATCCTTCTGTCTTCTAGAAAAGTGAAACTGTTAGTCACTCAGTTGTGTCCGATTCTTTGTGGTCCTACAGACTCTGGCTCGCCAGGCTCCTCCGTCCATGGGATTTTCCAGGCAAGAATACTGGAGTGGCTTGCCATTTCCTTCTCCAGGGCATCTTCCTGACCCATGGATCAAACCCAGGTCTCCTGCATTACAGGGAGATTCTTTACCATCTGAGCCACATATTCTTGAAACCCCGCCCAAATCTGAGAAAAATGGTAAGCTTTTCTTCTCCAAAGCTATCCTTCCACCTAGCCTTGGCCTCATTCCCTCAGCCCAATCTCGGAGACAAGCTCTTGGTGTCTTCACCTTCACTCACTCCACCTGAAATTTCCTTTTTGACACTCATGGGTCAAAGCCTCACAGACCACACATGAAATCGGGTCCAGCCTCTCTCCATCCTTTAAGGATAAGATACGAGGTGATTTCCAAAAATATTTGAAAAGTGGAAACTCAGTCCTAGGTAGTTTTTTTTTTTAATATATATAATATCTTTCCTTTTTTTTCTACAATATGTCACATGGGTTACTCCTATCACTTGCCAGACTACAGTTAACCAACCAAGTGGGCATGAGAAGGGTTTCCATAAACCTACCTCAGCTTCTGCTGATGACTTCCACACTTTCATTATTCCACACTAACTTCAAGTAAATTCTAACACAAAGTTCTCTTCTCTGACCCTTACTTATCTCCATCTACTTTCCTGGCCTGAAAAATTCCCATCCTCTCAGGAAAGAAACTGAACGTATAAAGCATGCGTCACATCATTCTTTTTGTAGAAATCCCTTGCTAAGAGAGATGAATCCCCACGTCTACCTGCAGTGTGTCCATAAAATATGTGCATCCAATCGTACACACACATAACCCTGTGAAGTTGGGATTGTTTTATCTCCACTTCACAGAGGAAGAAAGTCAGGATCAGAGCAGTTGTGACCTGCTCGTGGGTACAATGCTAGTAAGAAGGGAAGGCACGGCTGAGCTCAGGTCTTCTGACTCCCAAGCCTTCAATCTTTCCCCTGTGATGCAGCCAGTGGTGGCATTACACTATTGGAAGATGATTCAACAGCAAGATGATTCTTGTCTCAGCAGAAAACCAACATGTGTTTCTTCAAACCTCACCTAAGGTACTGGCCACACTGAGAGTCAGCAAAAATAGGCAAAAGTGAAAAGACCAGTTCATCAAGTGGAAATGTGTACTGCACTTTCATTAAGTTTTTAGAACCAGCAGCTTAAAGTAGTTACCAAATGATCTCTAAAGAAATATTTCCTTTGTAGTTTTTAGTATACTTAAATGTGTCTACCGAGTTAAAACCCTGAAGATCTGACTGTGATACAACTAAGAGAGAAACATGGGAAACACAACCCTAAGATCCTGAGAAAAGGTTATTTTCTGAACAAGGTTAGGAACTGAAGCATCTGCTGTGATTTAGCTAATAAGTCTCATTTCATTCAATGCATGTTTCGCCTGCTGGAAGCTCTCTGTAGTATCACACTTTAGTGACTTTTCAGGCAACGGTGGAGTAAAGCACCCCTACCTACAAAGAATGTGTTTTCCTAATCAGAAAAAATAAAATGTCCACTCAGAGATGTAAGTCCAGACTGAGTACATCAAGCTCACAGAAGAAGTTGAATTGCTGCCTCCAAGTAAGTCTGCGTGGGAGGAACAAGGGGTTTTTTGGACTTCGACTTTTATGCTCTGAAATTCCTTTTGTACCACTGGAGATAAGTACCCTTGGAATCCTTACCTGCAGAGATAATGGATTTACACTCTATTTTCATAGGCCCATGGAAATTCTTTAACATCTTTCAATGAGTGCTTCCAAATATTTGGGCTTAGCTTTCTGTGAGCTGCCTTTTAAAATTTTCCCCCATGATATTTTCCAGCTCTATCTCCAAAAGAGTGTGTTGACTAGTAGCTTTTGTCATTAATAACCAACGTACAATTTTATATTACAATACCTCCCTGCCAACATGTATTTTTAAAAAGCAGCTTTAGGTTTGCTGAACTCAGTGTTCATGATTAAAAGGGAAGCTCACAACAGGGGACATATTTGATTGAAGAATATTCCTTCAAAAAGCGTTTTTCTCTTACTTGGTAATTTCTAAATCCACTATTATTAATGTTATCAAATCATAGTTATTAAACTGATATGGCACTTTACTAATTTAAAATAACTGGGCATCCCTGTGCCTCCATGGGTCAGTAGATAAAAACACACCCATACTGCAGAGAGGAAAACTAAGGCAAAGAAAAAACCAAAAGAAATAACATTCCTGAGTTGTTTTAAGAGAACCAAAAACCAAACTGCTCCAAAGAGGCAAAGATCAAACAAGTACAAATTTTCTTTTATTTTGTCACCTTCTACCCAGTCATGTACCTCTATTTAGAATGCTATGAACTTTCCAGAAAGAAACCAATCTTTTCTCTACCAGTTGTCAACATTTTTGCAACATGTGATAGCAATCATCGATGGATGACCCCTCTCACCCTAGTTATGTTGATGCTAAAGCAAGTCCTAGCTTTCTTCCTTCCATTCATATCAACCAAAGAAACTAGAATGGTGCCTTCTTTCTGTTGATATCCAAAAAAGGATTTCTGTCTCACAGGATCCAAGCCAGTACTGACATTCTAGATCTTCTATAAAAGGTCTTCTCTCTATTATCATTCAAGGCCTTCTGAAGAAAGGGTAAATGCACTTAAATTTCACTTAGAAATTTTCCCAGCATCTTCCATACTTATATCAGCTGCCTTTTTTCAACACAGCCTAAAGAGTTTATTCAGTAAATATGGCTTCCACGAGCCAGACATTGTTCTGGGTTCCGGGGCCACTGTAGTAAACAGCACATCTCATGCAGCTTACGTTACCGTGCTGAGATCAACAACAAATAAAGTAGATTCATAGTATGTCAGGTGGAGATAGGTTTCAATGAAACACAATAAAGCTGAACAAGGAAAAAGAAAATTCACCTCTACAGTCCCAGCAAGTCTCCAATTTGTCTCCCACCAATTACAATTATAGTTCCTGTTTCCCAAATGTTTTCTGGTCCTTGCTGCTCATATATGCCACGTACACACTACATTTTCTAATGAAGCCAAACACAAACTCCCTTCTCTCAATTCTTTTTGTTCTGTTAAAGGCAGCAACACCCTCCTAGACAACAAATTTTGAGCTATAAGCCAAACATCTAGTTGCATTATTTGCTCACTAAGTCATGTCTGACTCATTTGCAACCCCATGGACTGTATGTAGCCCAGCAGGCTCTTCTGACCATGGAATTCTCCAGGCAGAATACTGGAGTGGGTAGCCTTTCTCTTCTCCAGGGGATCTTCCCAACCCAGGAAATGAATCCAGGTCTCCTGCATCTCAGGCAGATTCTTTACCATCCAAGCCACCAGGGAAGCCCTGTAGTCCTATAGTTGTTCCAAATTAAACACTTCCTTCCTCCCACACTGCACAGTTTAAAAGAATTATAAAGAAAATCCTGAATTCTTAAGGGCTTTTAGTTTTCTTCTTCCATACCACATGTCTCACCCAGGGCTCTACACCCCTCATTTTATCCTCCCACTAATAAAATAAGTGTTATAATTCTTGTGTAAGAGAAGTTAAGTGATTTGTCTAAGGTCACACAGCCAGCAACTGGTCAAAGAAGTATTTGAATCCTGATCCTTCTAACATCAGACCTCTGTTCTTTTCATTACACTCTAGATCTCCGTATCATGGTTTCAGCTACCTGCAGTCAACTGCAGTGTGAAAAGAATAAACAATTCCTCAGTTTTAAATTCTGAGCCATTCTGAGTGATGAAATTTCACACCATCCTGCTCTGTTCCTCCAGTAACATACATCATCACTTTGTCCATCATATTCATGCTGTGTATGCAACCTATCCATTAGTAGCATCCATTAGTACAGGGGGGAAAAAAGGCAAAGTATTGTGTAGATACAGGGTTCTGCACTGTTCATGGTTCGGGAATCCATTAAGGACCTTGAACTGTATTCTGTGGATAAGGAAGGACTGTTGTACTACTACACTTCTGACCAGAAGAGAAATTCTGCCTCAGTAAAAGGGTTCTAATGATAAAAAAAAAAAGAGAGAGAGAGATTAAATCATAAGAGGATATACAGGCACCTTCAAAGCATATGACTAACTAACTGAAAGAAACCAATCAGAAAAGGCTAGAAACCATAGGAGTCCAGGTATGTGACATTCTAGAAAAGGCAGGTTGACTCAACAGCTTGGAGCTGGGATCATTTGGAGGTACCTGTCTGGGTGTTGATGCTGACTGCCAGCTGGGACCTCAGCCACCCGTTAGCCAAAATCATATCCAAGGGTCCTTTGTTGATCTCTTCACGTGGGCCAGTTTGGCCTTCCCAGTTTGGGCATGATGGTTGTGTTCCTGAAGAGCAAAGGGAAGTGCATGACATTTACTGGAGACAGTAAAAAGATCAATGGTTGCGAGAGTTTAGGGGAGACGGAGGGATTAAAGGGCTTCCCTGGTGGCTCAGAGGGTAAAGAATCTGCCTGCAGTGCGGGATACCTGGGTTTGACCCCTGGGTCGGGAAGATCCCCTGGAGAAGGAAATGGCAACCTATTCCAGTATTCTTGCCTGGAGAATCCCATGGACAGAGGCGTCTGGCTGGCAACGGTCCACAGGATTGCCAAGAGTTAGACACAACTGAAGCGACGCAGCAGGCATGCAGCGCAGGGATTAAAAAGGCAGAACAAGGAAATTGCCTGGTGGGCCAGTGGTTAGGGCTCTGTGCTGTCACTGTCAAGGGCCTTCCTGGTTCAATCCCTGGTCAAGGAACTAAGATCCTACAGGCAGCATGGCCAAAAACAAACAAAAAACCCTAAAAAGGCAGAACACAGAAGATTTTTAGGGCAGTGAAACCATTCTGTATGATACCAAAATTGTGGATACATGTCATTACAAGTCTGTCAAAACCTACAGAACTTAAAACCAAAGTGAACCCCAATGCAAACTCTGGACTTTGAGTGCTAAGGATGCGTCAAGGAAGGTTCTTCAGTTGTAACAAGTGTGCCAAGCTGGTGTGAGATGCTGACAGGAGGGGAGGTTGTGCACATACTGGGGGTGGGGTAGGGCACAACTCTTCAGTACTTTTCAATTTTGCTGTGGACCTAAAACTGCTCTAAAAAATAAAATGCTTTTTAAAAATAAAAAGATTTCCCCACTAAACAGACATCATGGATTTTATGTCCCTTGTTCCAATTTCTACCTGTAACACTTGCGATATTAAAAAGAGAATAAAAGCTAGCCAAACTTCAACCACCAGAATAAGATATGAGAATAAAGTAAAAATATCCTCAACATCTTAATTCAGTTTCTAGGTTCCTCTCTATCTCCTTCCTGTCATCTATCTTGTCAGCTTTTTTTGTCGTTTTGCCTCTGGGCCCCACCACATGACCTCCACGTCCAGGAATGAAAAGGAAAAAACAAAGAAAAAGTTTTTCACAGCACTCTTTGTGTGAATATTTGTGTCACAGCTGCCACTGCTTGCAAAATGCAGTGGTATAAAACAATCATGATTACACTCGTGGACTGTGGGCTAAGAATCCAGACAGGGCACCGTGAGGACAGCTGGTCTGCAACCCCCGGTGTCAGAGGCCTCAGCTGGGGAGACTCCAACGCTGGGCTGACTCAGCAGCTTGCGGCTGGGATCACTTTGGAGGCACGTGTCTGGGTGTTGATGCTGACTGTCAGATGGGACCTCAGACACCCTGTTAGCCAAAATCATATCCAAGGGTCCTTTGTTGATCTCTCCATGTGGGCTAGTTTGCCTTCCCAGTTTGGACATGACGGCTGTGTTCCAAAAGAGCATTCCTGAAGAGCAAGGGGAAGGAAGTGCGTGACATTTTTTTCATCTAGCCTTAGAAGTCACAGAGTGTCACTTTTACCACACTCTGTGGGTCCAAGTGGCCACAAAGTTCTACCCAGGTTCAACAGGAAGGGATAAAGACCCAAACCACAGGACAGGTTGAGTGTCAAGATCACACTGTAAGCAGACACGGGATTCAGATCTTGCTGCAGCCATTCTGGATAATCTACCGTAGTAACTCTTGTTATATCTCATTGTACCTCAAAGATCTAGGTGTGTATGGCATTTGAATGTGGGGGTTTTTTTGCTTATGTTTAATGCTTTTATAATGCAGCAAAATTCACATAATATAAAGCATACTATTTTCACCATATTTAACTCTACAGTTCAGTGGAACCAAGTACATGCACATTGCTGTGCAACTCTCGTGATCATCCATCTCCCGAATTTTTTACCTTCCTGAAATGAACCTCTGTCCCCATTAAGCACGAACTTCCCATCCATCCCCCGTCCCAAATTTCTTCCATATCTTTATTTCTGTCTATTTGAGATTGCTGCTAAGTCGCGTCAGTCATGTTCGACTCTGTGTGACTCCATAGATGACAGCCCACCAGGCTCCCCATCCCTGGGATTCTCCAGGCAAGAACACTGGAGGGGATTGCCATTTCCTTCTCCAATGCATGAAAGTGAAAAGTGAAAGTGAAGTCGCTCAGTCATGTCTGACTCTTAGCGACCCCATGGTCCGCAGCCTTCCAGGCTCCTCCGTCCATGGGATTTTCCAGGCAAGAGTACTGGAGTGGGGTGCCATTGCCTTCTATTTGAGATTACAAACCACATAATGGCAGGGACACCCGTGCTGAGCTAATTTACATCACCTCCATCATAGCACCTTGTACCTGACAATCAGGATATAATATCATTACTAATAATAATTGCTGATAGATACATGCACTTGAGCTATCGTCGATTTTTTTACATTTGCAATGTGTTACAGAAAATCTCCACACTAACCACAAAGACGTATAGCATCTTAATTGTGCAAGTGAATTTTATTGCTCCAATTAAGTCTTGGTTGCTTCAAAGGAGTATATAATTTCTTCTCCCAAGTTAATAGATTTGTGTAAAGCAATAATTGAATCTCACAGCTGGGGGTGGGGGAAATCACTGCCTTGAAGGAACTATCTTTTTATCTCCACAATTAGCTACTTCTGGTGTAATGGATTATTAAAAAGGTTTGTATCAGTAATCTGTATAAGACCTGAACATGAGTAAGTATCTCTTCTGAAAAGTTGACTAATTACAGCAATTGTCCCTTTCTAGTTGACTTCATAGGTGGCTTTGATTCCTACGGCTATCAGGGGCCTCAGAAGACATCTCATTTACAGCTGCAGCCTATGTACATGTGAGTGGTTTGCTTTGGCAGTATTCTTCCAGGACACTAAAAGGTGACTAAGCAAATGTCATTGTCGCACAAGAGAGATGGCATGTGGCTTTCCTTCAGGCATGACTTACCTCCAATACTTTCTCCTCTATTAATGTTGTTTTGCCTGAGATAACTCTAATAACATTTTGTTCATAATTTTTACAGAATTTATCAGGAAAGCCACCTCTAAAGTTACTTTTAAAAGTATTCTTACATGTGTATCAACTACATAGCTAAAAATTCAATATATAATTTCTTTGAATTACCCAAAAGTTGTATATTTTAACAATGATATAACATCGTAGGTAGTTGTACGTAACGATATATAAGCTGTATGTCCTGATTTTCCCAGTACAGTCATAGTTTACACGCGTTGTTCTGGAATACTTATTACCAGCACTCCCTATGAGACTTATAAGTGTTCTCTTTTGGATGGTAAATGACATAATAATGCTCTTTAACATTTTTCTGGTGTGAAAAGTGAAAATGAAACCAGAGTATTAAGACTTAAACTTATCAGACCCTTTACTCTAGCACTCGAGAGAGCAGACATACAATCGGAGCCTGATTTTTATATCTGTGTTTAGGCAAATTCCCTTGGATAACAACTGATAACAAATTCTATATATCAGCATCAGGTGATATGCTGAATTGCAAGCGAAGATCAAAATAGAAAGTAAGATTCCAATTCATTTCAAAATGTGAGCTTCTCTCTTTGAAGATACGTGTCTGTTGTCGTTGTCCTCCACCATTCAGTCATTTTGCCTTTTAATACTGTTAGTGTGTAGGATGATAAACACATTTGGGGGAGTATTTCTCCTCCAGAGAGATTAAAGTAATCCTTATACATCCCCTTCTCGCTTCTTTTCACAAAGGGAATGATCTGTGCATCATGCTGCATTTTGTGTGTGTCTCTTGTAGTTCCCCAAAAGCGTTCAGAACACCACTCATAAAATAGACTTTATCAAGTTCAGAAGTCAGTCAACACTATATGTCATCCCTTCTGTAAACAGGATATCATACAACCCCTCTTTTACATTCCCAAAACCACTGCCCCAGTTCAGCTATTCATTAGCTGAAGTTTTACAGTCTCTTTATTTTATAACCCCTACTCCCATTCTTCTATGTAACTATCAATTTAATCTTCTTAAAGTACCACTCCAATTGTGTTAGACCTTTGCCCAGAAACTATCAAAAAACTCCTCACTGCCTACCAAACAAAAAGTCCAAAATCCATATCAGAACTTGAGATCTACTACGACCCAGCCCCCAAATTTTATGGAAATATTATCTCTGCCCTTCAACTTAAAAGCCTCTGAGTCTCAACTGGATGTAGATGATGCTGAGAGACACCAGGAAAATGCAATGCTTTCACGTTTTGTAGTGGTTAAGAGCTGCTTCCTGACCTTCCCTCTCTGATGTCTCACACGTACTCTGATGTCTCCCCTTATCCACTTCTAACAGCCCAGCTAAAACTCTCGCCATCCGCAAACACGATGTGGATTTTTTCAGCTGCCCATGCTATCCTCTTGACACCAAATGTCTTTTCCCAAATTCTACTTTTCAAATCCCACACTCCTTCAAATTGTATCTAAAATATACTTCCTTTATGAAACGTTTCTAAATCTTTTTCCTTTGATATTTCTTTCTGCTTCTTCCCCATAATACAGTTGTATTTCTATTTATACCATAAGGTTCCCAGCCTCCCAGAAGATTCCATAGCTTAAATAAAAAATAAGTCCTTTATATTCTTTACCATTCTTCTTGATATTATATCAATAATATACCCTTGTGTAAAGTGTTCTATTAAAAACTAAAAGCAAAGCAGTGAGAGGCAGTGGTTAAGATGAGCTATGGAAGGCAGACTGCATGCGATACAATCTTTATAACCTTGGACCTGTAACTTTATTTGAATAACTTTATTCTCACCAAGCCTGAAAATGAAAGTGTTAGTCACTCAGTCATGTCCAACTCTTTGCGACCCCAGGGACTGTAGACAGTCAGGCTCCTCTGTCCATGGAATTCTCTAGACAAGAATACTGGAGTGGGTTGCCTTTCCCTTCTCCGGAGGATCTTCCCTCCCCAGGGATCAAACCTGGGTCTCTGCACTGCAGGCAGATTCTTTACCATCTGAGCCATCAGGGCCTAAGTTTCCTCAACTGCAAAACAGAGACAGGAGCCTATGTACTTCATACAACTGCTCTGAATTTATATAGAACAGTGCTTGCAGAGAGTTACAACAGAGGACATGTCACATACAAGACACTTAATAAGCAATTTATTAGCTGTAGGAACAATGCTTATGTTAACCAATATTACTCAGGAAAAGACTTTGTCAACTCAAATTAACATACACTGTATTTTCATTCCCAAAACGTTTCCTCTGTAAACAATGTATCACATCTTATCAGCCCAAGTAACATGTAACAATATGCTTGTGCTCAAAAATAGACCAGAATATCTGCAAGTCCTACAATTTCTTGCTTCTAACAATATCATACATTTTTATCACATAACATTACACTGTGCTGGTCAGTATGAATGATCAATAAAGATGATCAAAATATAATAAATTGGATCTAATCATTATTTAAGGATAAGCTCTGATAATAACACGAGAATGCTAATTATATGTAATCAAGAATATACTTTCAAATCAGGCAGTTATAATTTTGTTTTCTTTAAAGAGAGGACTCTTCAAATTTAATGTCCAGAATGAAATTCCTTGAAAACAGAAACTTCTCATGATTTTATTAAATACTTTTAGTGGCAAACCAAAAGTAATAAAATTAAAATATTTTTTCCTTACTGCCTGAAAATGGTTAAATTATATCAGAGTCTTCAAGTCCCACTGCTCATGAAATAAATGTTTTAACAAATCACCAGTCAAAATACTGCTACCACACTTCTACAAAGCATCCCCTAGCAGACCTCAAGTCCTAGAACACTAAGCTTTTATTTTACAGATGAGGAAACTGGATGAAAGGAAAGAAAAACTCAGGTCACACATGTTGTTAGTTATGCAGCCCATCATCAGGCAGTTTTCCTGATCCCTTGGTTTTGTTTTGTTTTGTTTTTTACAAATTCTTATGTGGACTGTGAGTTTGCCCTGACATTTCATTCCCTGGTTTTAAATTCATTTACCTTTACTTCCTCACACTAACGTAGCCGCCATAGTTCCACACCTGCCTGCACCCTCCCCTTCCAGTGCGTTCCCTTCTATTCCATTTTGGTTTCACATTATGTGGTGTTGGATGAAGAGCTTTTTCAACTGTGTAGCCCTCAAAAACAGTCATTGGCGAGTCACTGCCTACTAAAATCCCATGAAAAACTAAAACTGATTCATGCATAAACTCCATTCCCTGCTGGGAGGCAGAGACCTGGGCCCCTCCCATGTCTTTCTCCTGTGCGGCGGACCTTCTCCTGTCAACCCGCCATAAACAAGTCTCACAAAGTAAGAGTACTTTAACATCATGGGTCAGTTCAAGCACCCCCATGATATTATATAGCAACCGGAAACAAAAGCAGTTCCTTAGGAGGAAAACAGATGCTTAAAAGCAATGAGCAATTTTAGCTGTGGGGTTTCCACTATACCCAGCAAATCTTCAATGGCTCAGAGCCTGGACAAGGCTTTGGAAACACTACCCCTAACTGGCCTCAATTCATAGCTGTGTTTTAGTTTCTGTAGTCAATGAATAAACAGTCTTCTTTTTAAAAAGTTAGGTTGGGTGAATATTCTTGATGTATAAGTCTTTGGATTATCTATAATCCATTTTCTCTTACAGTTTGAAGGACTCTTTGAAACCAACAATGGCTATGAAGTTGCTGCAGTTAACATTCCCATGTTTGCAGGTCAATTTTCTAACAAAGCAGCTGCTTTGACTACCACTGACCTAATGTGCCAAAGCAGGTCCACAGCTATTGGCTCCCTGCGGCATAAATGTGGGCATATCCCACGCAGTAACAGGCCACCATTTGAAACCGCTGCATTCATTTTGGCAGCCTAACGGTACAGCAATACATACACATTTGCCCCCAGAAAATGGATTTTAAATTACCATAGCTGGCCCCTCTATCCAGAAGGTTGCACTGAGGAAAAAGTTGAGAGGAGGAAAACTGTCTATTTAAAGCACAATTTGGGCTTTGGACTTTTTTTTTTTTTTTTTTTTTTTTACTCTTGTGCTTGGAGAGGTGAGAAAAGGGTACTGAGCTCTCACCCTTGATTAAAAACATCTTTTTTCTCTCTCTCAGGTCAAAATAACACAAATGGCTTCAGCACATCAGCTCCTGGACCTTTCAAAGAACTTGTTTCGTGGTGGCCTCCTGCATTTTTTGAAGAGAAAGAAGCAACTAAGTTTAATACATACTAACAAAACATAAAGCCTCCACATGCACTGGAAGAGACACGCACACTCACACACACACACACACACACGCACGCACGCACGCACGCACACTGGCACACACCAATTCTACTTGGCCTCCTCTTTCCATCTGAAACAGAGAAATATGCAGGACACGCCCCTCGTGGATTTCGGGAATGCAGGCTGCTTTCTCCCAGGTCTTTGCAAAGTTCATAAGGAGACGTGTTGGCGCCCTCTGCTGGCCGTCACTAACTCCTCTACAGCCCAGCCGGGCGGCCTCTGCCAGCTGCAAAGTCATCCAGGGCACAGTAATTTGAGAGCCCTGTCTTCTGCCCCCTATATGTCTTGATAGCACCACGGCTACGTAGGCAATGTCATTGCAAAAACAAACACACAAAACATACCATGATGACCTTGTAACTGAAGTCTGAAATGGCAGGTTGTTTGCCCTAAAGGCTGTACCGTGCATACTTGCCTTAACCCACCTAAGTTGTGCGCCTGAGAGTCCTCAGTGCAGACATCCCCAAGTCACTTCCTTTAGGCTAACACACTGCTGTTAATTCTGAATGAGTTCAAGTCTGTGGCGTGTCATGTCAAGAAACAAGACTGCATAGCTCAGCAGCTCCAGTGTGTCTGTGTATGAAAACTGCCAGCTGTCAGCCAAGTGCTTTTACCATTGAGCCTCCATGGTGGCCAAAAAGAGACAAGTAATAGTAACAAAGTAATAATCGTCATCTTTATAATTCTTCAATAAGGTCTTCTGAGGGGGTTGGGTGGGACAAAGCATATTAATCTACTAAACTCATTAATCTATGGGGAAGCAGAGAACAGAAATGGCTTAACTCACTGATTTTATTTATTGCACTCTAGGTGCTTTTGTAAGTATCTACAAATGTCTTTTACTAACACAGAAACAGCTGTGGATTTCTATCAACAGAGGCCAACTGAATATGTATTAGCTATGTTTACTCTTTTATATCTAATTCAAATGGAAGCCCCTATGTAGGTGAACTTTTTTTCCTAACTTCAGCGTACGAGATTATTTTTTGGGTGGGCGGGGGGAACAATAGTTACCTTGGTAAAATATTTGAGATCTCTTTGTGGTAATTGGGGGATCTGTTGTGTGTTAGAGTGTATTTTAATCCTCCTGTATTATTGTGGCAGAAAAACTGTGCTGTTAATGTAGTTGGCAACAAGATGCCTTTGGAAACTTAATAGTAGGTCAATGTGTTTATGGAATATTCTGAATTCCTAGGAAATTTTGTTCTATATATTCAAGCATTATTTGATTTTCATTAGTGAAAAACATAATTAGCTCAGGCTTGTCAGGAACTCAGATGAGTCATTTTCTTTTTGATCCACCTGAGACACTAAAATCAATTTCTTAGGACTATTAATAATACACCATCTTTAAATGCAGTGAAATTTGGACTTGAAAAGTTATAAATTGGCATGGAGCAACCTTTTCTCTTGGTTTCTATGAAGTTTCAGTTATTGGGTTAGCCTACTTTGAACGTTAGCCCATCCAAAGCTACATGAACCAGTCCCATTACTGTGCCTGCATGGATGTCTGTGATCTACACACATACGCATTTGAAGACAACAAGGAACAAAGGTTACTAGTTTACAACATAAACTATAAAAAAAAAAGTTCCAGCA
Organism: Aepyceros melampus; assembly: GCA_006408695.1. Classification (NCBI taxonomy): domain Eukaryota; kingdom Metazoa; phylum Chordata; class Mammalia; order Artiodactyla; family Bovidae; genus Aepyceros; species Aepyceros melampus. The sequence goes on along the minus strand of SJXQ01007304.1, from coordinate 195,097 downwards.
CTTGTGCTTGAATTTCCTCAGTGGTTTGTATATGTTTGTCCATATATACATGCATAAAATATACAGTCACAAACATGTCAGTGAAACCTCATATGATGATTTTATAATGACATGCATGTTTAATGTATGAGAAAAATACTTACCAATGTATCATCCTTTGATTCTTAAAATATAAATACTACACATGCCAGAAAGTATTCTAATGTGACTATTAATGTGACTATTAACATGAGGTTTCACTGTACATTCATGCTGTGATGAGATTCCACCCTTCTAAGACATGTATATGGATAGAGATTTAAATGCACAGAGAACAAAACCCTCATATTCCTGCTTTACGTTGCAGCCAAGTTACCATCTAATCACTACGATCATCACCATCAAAATTTTCAAAACCAGTTGTTGACTACTAAACAGGAATCAGTAAACAGGGAGCACAGTAGTGTGATTCTATCTGGAAAAACATCTAAGTTGTACAGCTGTATCCTCCACAAAATCTGGTGAAGAATGCTATTTTTCTAGGCTGAGCTTTTGTTATAAACCTAATATTCAGAAGGCAAGAGTTACAATCCTGATGTGTCTTTCTTTCTTTCGCATTTGTTAATTATGAATGTATTTTTAACAGAGTGATTTTTTTGACTTACTAGTGTAATTTGCATTTTAAAAATAAATGGAAAAACAACCAAGTTTCTGAGCCATCCCTGAAAGCCCGTGTTCCTTCTCAAAGTGTACCTGATGACGTCACTGACAGGGAAACCCTATTTCAGTGACATGGAGACAGGGCTGATGTTCTACACTGTACCTCAGTAAAAGGGAATTGCCAGGTCTTGGCACCATTTCAGCTCAGTCACAGGTAACATGCACTTTCATTATCTCCTGACACTAAGGGTTCTTTTACAAGACCTTCTGGAACAGACTTGATGTCATTTGGAGAACTTTTTTTTTCTGTCCCTTCTCCATTTGGAATTAGAGTTAGCATCCAGCTAATAGGTGGATTATAGAGCACTATATTTAAAAAACCTTACATTAACATAGGGAGGCTTTTTCATTTTTGCATGTCAAATTATTTAAAATAAAATAATTTACTCATTCACTGCCCCTCTGATAATGAAGATTTGATGACAATTTTAATGAACATGTTGAAACAGGATAGGCAAGGCGAGACTTCCCTGGTGGCTCAGATGGTAAAGCGTCTGCTTACAATGTAGGAAACCCGGGTTCAATTCCTGGGTTGGGAAGATCTCCTGGAGAAGGAAATGGCACCCCACTCCAGTATTCTTGCCTGGAAAATCCCTTGGACGGAGGAGCCTGGAGGCTACAATCCATGGGGTCCCAAAGAGTTGGACACGACTGAGCAACTTCACTTTCACTTTTCACTTTAGCACTTGTGAGCGCAGGGTTGCAATTTCAGCTGAGGTTTACCGTACGTACTCAAGGGACTTGAGGGCTCGGGCTGCTCCAGGCTGCTGGGGTGGCATCCTTGCTCTCACAGCACACAGACACACGCCAGCCCCCAGAAGCCAAAATGCCACAACTGACTGAAAACAAGGACGGCTCTGAGACAGCACTCCAGGAAGCTGAAGATCAGCTTATAGTATTTCGCTCCTGGGCCACGTGGTGAGAGCCTCATAGACAATCAAGGCCGCTCTCACTTATGTTCCCTGTGTGGAAGTATGCTGATGTGCATTCATCGAAGTCAGGTGGATGACTGTTAGGATGTTGCTTCTCACCATGATGGCTCGTGCACACCAACCGAGGTTGCATAAAAAGAGTTAACAGATTAAAAGCTAATAGATCAACCCTAAGTAAAGATCACATATGTACCTATGATGTAAAGAGAAGATTCGTTAGTCTAGAGCTCCATTAAACAAGATGTGCATTTGGCAAATAACAGGGGGTACCAAGACCTTCTTCATCTGGTAGCTACTATAAAACATAACCTCTGAAATGGTGAAGCAAAACTCCAGCACTCTATTGTACCATAACAAGTGACAATTTGAACTCAGATATAAAAACCTTTTAAATAGACCACATTGTAGGACAAACTTTGGAGATACATAAACGCAGGCATTAGAAAAACAGTTAAACTAAGGTTAAGAGACTATTCAAGATTACTGTTTATTCTGAAAATGCAAATATGTCGCCATTCTACCACAAATTCCAGTTTGTGCACTCTGGTCAAAACAGAATAAACTACCCCCAGACAGTGGGGATTTGTCACGTGGCTTTGGACTGTGCAAACCACAATGAACGCTGATAAGGAAGACTCTCTAAGGCAGTATAAGATCAGAAAATGCTTCTGAATTATTGTACATTAAATTCAATATAGTTTCATGTTAAATATGCCTTTATATTTTGTATACTGAAGAAAATGCACAATCTAAAAGTTGAGAATTATGTTTTACTTGGCAAACAACTGAGAACTTAAGCCTGGAAGACAGCCTCTCAGACAGCTCTGAGAGACTGCTCCCAAGAAGCAATGGAAGAGTCAGGGGATTTAGGAGGTTTGCAACAACAACCAGATAATAAGAACATCAAAAGATTATTATTAAAGAAAACTGGAATCTCAAGTTAATAAATTTAGTGCTTTTCTATGTATGGGAAGATGGAAGAGTCTGGGTTCATTACAATAATTCCTTTGATATGCACCTCAGCTCTCTAGGGCCAGTATCCTCCTTTTCTCCACCCTGAATTCCCCTCCAGGTACACAGTCAGGGGCAGCTGTAGTGGCAGCTGGCTTGATGGCCGTAGCATTCTTTGTTTACTGATACGGCAGCCAATACTTTTCATCCACATGTTAGAGTTCTCTTAAATATCAATAACATGATCTCATATGTTAACATGTATGTATGATATGTTCTCATATATTAGTCAACCAATTACATTCAGTTTCAGGGTTAGAAGTTTTTCAATATCTTTTATAATACATTAATCAGTAGCTAATATTAGAGAGATTAAGATTACTCAAACTGTTTCATTTTTTAATACTTCCTATGGTTGTCAAGATAAATCTCCTTCAGACATTTAATGAGTCTTGGGTAAAACTATGGCACTTAATGCTTGTACTCAGGAAGCTTTGATATCAAAATCCTTATATTATTAAAAAAAAATGAAGCCCAAATTATTCTCCTCACATGTCAGTCTTTGCTTAGGACCTACCATCAATCCCCTTTTCATTGTATTACATCCACCTTGCACGCACTCCCAAGAAAGGGAAGGACAGAATTAGTGACTGATACATTATGTCCAATTTAAAACATGCTAGTGTCTTGAAACAATCATTTTTACTAGGTATGAGAGCAAAATCTCCAAGACATGTATATACTCTATTCCTTTTAATTCAATGACAGCTCAACTGCAGAATACACTCACAGGTCTCATTAACCACTGAAATCTACACAAGTATTACAAACTATGGTTGCCAAAGACCACAAAGAAAACAAAGGTGAGTTCCTCCTATAAAGGATAAAGATAGATCTTTGTATAGTCCCCAGAAATAAATTTTTTTAAAAAAAAGATTGTTCTTCAAAAATTCTTAAACAGTATGCAGTTTAGAAGCAAATACATGAGTTTAAATTTTTGAGGGGTATTAATAGCTGATTTCTGTAAGATAAATTCAGAGAGGAAAAATCCGTATATAAGACACATGTTGATGCTCTGACATTTTAAACCATCATTAAAATCAATGTAAGTCATTTCTATAATGAGAGCACAGAATTGTGGTAGTCTAATAACCAACTCAATGGACATGAGTTTGAGTGAACTCCAGGGGTTGGTGATGGACAGGGAGGACTGGCGTGTTGCAATTCATGGGGTCACAAAGAGTTGGACACGACTGAGTGACTGAACTGAACTGAATAATAAAACAGGTACATTTTTTAACCTCTCATTCTACCCTCACATGAATTTAAGCTATAACAGCAATGAAATGAAACAACTCCCCAAAAAGATTGCAAATTGATGCTGTCACCCAAAGGATGATGGATTGACTCAATTAATCAGTAAGTCTTTTCTAAGAGTCCTTCAGGGAGTTATTACCAGAAGCATACCCTGTTTGTTCCCCTTCCACGTGCCTGTCATTTTTCTTCATTATTCTTCTAGTTTTACTCATTATATCCTTTGGGGATACATGGATCTCCACGTGCAGAGAGGTTTTTGCACACAGCTGTCTAGACATAAATCTTTCCAGCCTCACCGTGGAGGCCATCAGAACACCTGAACCTCTTGTCACTGTAATGTCAGGCTGACCAAGACTCTTAGGATGAAGTCAAACAAAGGGACACTGAGTTATGACTGAGTTAAGTCAATGGGGAAATGTCAAACAGTTAAAACTATAAAAAAGTTTCCATTGCTAAGGATATAACAACATTGTGCTCCACACACCACAGAACTAGCCTTCCCATCTTCAAAAGCAGGTAAGAGGGAAGAGCCAGATGGCTGAGAGGCTGAGGCTGAGGCTAATAATTCATAGAAAAATAAAGCATATTCATTAAGTATGCTGTTTTGAGCACTGAAAGACAAATATTTTTAAACATGAAGCATTTCTATTCCTAATGGACAAAGCTTCTATCAGTTCAAACTGTAAAGAATAAGAATGTAAGCAGAAGATGTCTGGAAGGGAGCATCAGTGCTAAGCCTTGCCATCAGGGTTGACTGCACAGTTTGTGGCACTCAGTGCAAAATGAACATGTGGGGCCTCTTTTATAAAGAATAGGAAAAAAGTGGTGTTAAAGGGGGCTTTTCCTTAAAATACTTTATTACTTACAAAACATTACTATTACCCATAAGGGTAAAAGTAACATAAATAACAATATAAAAATTATGAAACATAATATTTTGATATTATAATTTTAAACAAAATTATTTTAAACACAATAAATGTAGTATTCTATTAAGTGGGATATTTTGATTCATCATAAGATGTGGGTCTTATGATCAAAATCACTGCAGCTGGTGACTGCAGCCATGACATTAAAAGACACTTGCTCTTTGGAAGAAAAGCTATGACCAACCTAGACAGCATATTAAAAAGCAGAGATATTACTTTGCCAACAAAGTCCATCTAGTCAAAGCTATGGTTTTTCCAGTAGTCATGTATGAATATGAGAGCTGGACTACAAAGAAAGCTGAGTGCCAAAGCATTGATGCTTTTGAACTGTGGTGTTGGAGAAGACTCTTGAGGGTCCCTTGGACTGCAAGGAGATCCAACCAGTCCTGAATATTCATTGGAAGGAGTGATGCTGAAGCTGAAACTCCAATACTTTGGCCCCCTGATGCGAAGAACTGACTCACTGGAAAAATCGCTGATGCTGGGAAAGATTGAAGGCAGCAGGAGAAGGGGACAATAAGGATGAGATGGTTGGATGGCATCACCGACTCGATGGACATGAATTTGAGTAAGCTCTGGGAGTTGCTGATGGACAGGGAAGCCTGGCATGCTGCAGTCCATGGGGTTGCAAAGAGTCAGACATGACTGAATGACTGAACTGAATTGAAGATGTGACTCACTTTTCCACAATTTATTAAATCATCAAAATCTATACTCTTAGCCAATTCATATGCAATCAATATAAATGAACATAAAAATTTGCAAATTTGCATCAATGGCTTTTTTATCATTTTTAACTTTGAGAAGAATCTTTCTGATATAACTATGACTAAAGCTATGAAGAATATTTTATAAGCAGTGACAACATTGGATACATTTCTGATAAATTATTTTGAAATACAAATTTCAGTCATTTGAGCTTATGGTTCACAGAACAATTTTTCTTAAAAGATTTAACTCTTCATAAATATGTTTCATGTAATCTGAATTGAATTTTAAATAAAAGATGAACCATGGCATTTTATTATTTTCTGATATTTCCTATAACTTGAAGAGGTTATTTAAGAAACTGAACATGGCTTCACGGTTTCTATATAATTGAAAACACCTATTCACGTATTTGTGTGTTTGTACTTATCATGTGTGTTAGTCACTCAGTCGTGCCCGACTCTTTGCCACCCCATGGACTGCAATCCAGCAGGTTCCTCTGTCCATGAGATATTCCAGGCAAGGATACTGGAGTGGGCTGCATTTCCTTCTCCAGGGGATCTTCCCAAACCAGGGATCGAACCTGGGTCTCCTGCACTGCAGGCAAATTCTTTACCGTATTTAGGCCTTCGCTAGTGGCTCAGATAGTAAAAAAAAAAAAAATCTGCCTGCAATGTGGGAGACCTGGGTTAGATCCCTGGGTTGGGAAGATCCCCGGGAGAAGGGAACAGCAACCCACTCCAATTGCCTAGAGAATTCCATGAACAGAGGAGCCTGGCAGGCTACAGTCCATGGGGTCCCAAAGAGTTGGACACAACAGAGCAACTTTCACTTCACTTTTCATTCACGAATTTCACTGTTCAGTCTTCAACAACTAGAAAGACAATTAAAAAAATTGTCTCCCTAGTTAGTAATCTGTTCATTTGAAGTTGATAGGAAAAGAGCTTTATTATGTCTACTGCTAACTACATTTAATTTCTACAGGTAAGCCTGCAGATATTTGTTTACAATGTTACAGCAGTTTTTACAACCAGAGACTCTAAACTCTCTGAATAATTCTAATAACTCTCTGACATGCCTTTTTGCAATATCCATGTGTACACTTTTACCTTGTAATAATTTATCAACAAAAGTTTACTCCCAGAGAACCAGCAATTCCTGTCCCAGGGTAAACCACAGTTAAGTATTTGTGCGGGAGCTGCAGGGACCAGCTCTCCTGGTGAATGAATGGGCCAGCTGGCCCCCCATGCAGGGACCAGCTCTCCTGGTGAATGAATGGGCCAGCTGGGCCCCCACAGTTCCCAGGGTTGCCTGGGGCCTCTGCTTTTCCCAGGCACACAGCAGTCATTTCTTCTGCTGCTGACACTGTCATTACTGCCAATCTGGCCCCAGGTCCCTTCTCAATCACCCACTTAGCCTAGGGGCTCCTTGAATTGCCCTGGGGGCTGGCCAGGCCAATTGCCTGCTGCACTCGTTGCCCAGGGGCCTGAGTCAGAGCCTTCCAGTACTGCTGTGAGATCACAAACAATGGCAGGGGCTCTCCCCCAAGGGCACCTCCCCTGCTACCACCTGCTCACAAATAATCTAGGACGCATTTCCTGAACTGGACAGTAGAGCACTAAGCCAGGCACCGGATTCCCCGAGCAAGCGGATCATGTGTGATACATACCCCTATGCCCATAAAGCTGGCCCTGCTCGCTAGAGAAGCCGAGAGTAAAATTTCGTCTGCCTCTACTGCCTTCAAATTTGCCCCCATTTTGTTACTGGAATAGATAGAATTAGGATATATTTCATTTATTATGAAAAATATTCCTGGGCTTTTTTTTTATCTGAATAATAAAAAAAAGATGTTTCAAAGAAGAATTAGAACAATAAATTGATACTAAGCCTTGGATACTGAGGCTGGTATTTTTCAAAACTTCTAGATTTGGATCAAATACTGGTTACATGTATGATTAGTCAGGTTTTTATTGCACTTCTGTTAGAGAAAGATTTTGAAAGGGTCACTGAAATCCATCGCATTGCAGGGGCACTACAACATTTCATGGCTGTAAGTCAGTCAAGGAACGACTTGAAGAATAAATTTCAATGGCAACAAGGGTTTATTTCTCAATCCCTCCCACTAAAATTCTAAGATACTAATTGTTCAGGTTGGTTATGAAATATATCTACTACTTATGGGTGGCGGGGAGGTGTAGATGAAAGCAAGGACTTGGGCTGCAACAGAGTTCACACTGTTGACTAAAATGTATAGTCACAACCTGAAAGTAGAGAGTTATTTTATTTGGTGGGAATGTTTAGGACTCCGAGTCTAGGAGACAGCATCTCAGTAGCTCTGAGAAAACTGCTGCAAGGAGGCAGGAGCAGGGGAGTCAGGCTATATACAACTTTGCAACAAAGGGAGCAGGCAGTCTGAACATCAGAGATCAGGTGTCAAGTTAAGGAATTTAGCATTCTATGTAAGGGAAGATGCAAACCTCTGGGCCCACTGAATTCATTCCTTTCATATGCAGCTCAGCTGTCTGGAACCAAATTTTGTTTCCTTGTACACCTTAAGGAGTAGCTTGTGGCTGCTTCCTGCAGTGCCCAGCTCCTCAGCAATCACTGTGGAGGGTGGCAGCATCTGCTGGATCAGTCTGGGGAGCCCTCACTCACATTTGGAGACCAGAAATCGCTGATAGCTGTGACATTTCTTGTTTATTGCTATGGCAGGAGGTATTTTCATTTCACATCATCCCCAGCATCAAGGAATAGAAGCCAGCTGACTGGGTAGGACTGGCCTAAATCTTTTCTCCACTAACAACTAGTTATGTTGCTTTGAGAAAGGCCCAACCCACAAAACACTGCCTAAAATGGGATGACGTGTCCTGTAGGAGAGAATAAGGCAAGTGTGGATGCGTGTCACCATGAAACATGAGAACTAGGTTCAGGCTCATTTCCTCTTGGTGACATGAATGCCTACCTGAGAAGTGCTGGGATCAATAAGGGGTGTTGAATCCCTGCCAGGTTAAGGAAAGAGATGATTGGGTTCAATTAAGCTTAGTTTACAATGTGCTGAGCTTTAGAGGAGTGATGTTTAAACCGGCACAAATAGCCAAGCTCTGCAGCTCGTAACGTGCTGACAGTCTGGGACCCATGGAGCATATTGATGGCAGGAGGCAGCATGCCCTGTGCTTCGTAAGTTACAGAGACATGATCCTAAGAGGTTTCTAGTGGTCAGCTATGCCACAACCTCTTGCTCCTTCTCAGCTCTCTGGATCCACCTTCAGTCTGATCTAATTACTAAAGAGGTCTAAGAGAAAACAGACTTGTGGTTTCCAAGGTAGGGTGGGGTGGGGAAGGGATGGACTGGGGAGACTGGGGCCAGCAGGTGCAAACCATGAAGTACAATGGATCAACACCAAGGTCCCACCGTAGGGCACAAGGAACAACACTCAGCTTCCTGCGATAAAACAGTGGAAGAGAATATGAATATACGTCCATATAACCGAATCCCCCTGCTGTGTGGCAGACACCAAACAGCACTGCAGACCAACTATACGCCAATAAAATAAAACTTTAAAAGTTATTAAAAGGGCTCTAAGGACAAGAGGCTCCATTTCAGTCGCCACTGCCGAGAGCAGGGACCAGCCTCCTGAACTTCAGGCAGAGGCATGGGAAGATCTGCCCATCTCAGCTCTGCAAAGTGCCTTCTTCCTGAGGCTGAGCGCCTGGAGGGACAGCTCAGAGACGGACTAAATCGGGGAGTCCTTGGTTATCAGCTCAGGTCTGGGGAACCACTCAGCCCTCCAAACCCCCAAGAGGAGCTGATGAGACAGCACCTGGGAGACAATGTCTGGTGCTCAGGGGCGCTGGAGCAAAAGCTGTTAGCACCTGTTTCAGGGCAGGGACCTAGCCTGGGAACAGGAAGGCCTGCAGTTCGGAGTAGGGTCTCCAGTTCATCCATTTACATCCACCCACCGTGTTTCCCTTGACCTGACATTTCTAACAGGGTTAGGCTGGCCCGATTCTCATGGAAGGCTGAGATGGTAGCCCCAGTCCCTTAAAGTTCCCCATGTTTCCACTCACTAGCTCAACAGAGGCCCTGCCCAGGGCTCTCAGTCAGCACCAGTTTTCATGGTGCTGTCAGGAGTCAGGGGGCAGGGAGGGAGGGAACTTTTAACACCCAGCTCTACTATTCTCTTTGAGGTTGGGCCATAGGGCCCTAGCCAACTCCTCCTGTCCTGATCTCCTGGATAAACTAACCAAGCTTCGCCTCAGCACCCTGGACCAAGGATGTGTGGTTCCTAGTCCTGTTCTGAGGATGAAGCAAAGCCCTAGAGACAAAGAAGGTTCTTGGTACAAAGAGGCAGCCAGAAGGCGCCAGTGGGATACACCAAGAAGGCTTTTGTTGGTTGCCACTTCTTTATGCTTTAGCTGGAGAAAGAAAGAAAGGTAGGCAGGAGCATCTTCAAGACAGAAAGAGCCAAACTTGCAAGCTTGAAAAATGAATGCTGAGCAACCCCACCACCGCAGCTGTTAAGGAGCAGCCAGAGCCCCAAGGCAGCCTCCAAAAGAGTGGAGCAACCCTCCTCTTTATAGCTTGCTTTCTCCCAGGCCTCCTAGTTCACAGGAATTCCAGCACCAGTGCTACAGAACCTCACCCGACCCACCCCCATCAGCCTCTGTGGGGCTAGGCTTGGGGGGCTGAGGAGGAACAGCTGGGGTCTTCAGGGCAGAATCTGTGAACATGGCCAAGTAGGGTAGAGGCAAGAAGCTTGGAAACTGCATTCTCAGGCTCAGCAGCTTCCTCTGAACAAGAAAACCACTCATGGGAGATCCTCCCAGCCTTGGCAACAGTGAGGGGGGATCCTTCTAGGAGAGGAGAGGGGGTTCAAGTGGGGTAAGAGACTTGGCCCTGCTGCCTGGGACTGTCTCTGTTTTAGCACCAAGTTCTCCATCCCGGAAGACCCCTCAGACCTGGGCAAACAGAGGCTGGTCATCCAAGCACAGGAAGCTGTGGCCACTTCCTTCCCAACCCCAATGCCCAGGGTTTAGAGAGAAACTCCACAGTGCAGGGGTGCCTAGACTGGCCTCCCACAACTGGCAGGGGCTGGACTGGGAGCTGTAAGGAACCAGTTCCCTTTAATTAATTGCTTTTGAGTTTTTCCAAACTACTCTGATCATGAGTGGTTTAAAATAAGATCATAGCATCTGGTCCCATCACTCAGGGCAAATAGATGGGGAAACAATGCAAACAGTGACAGACTTTATTTTCTTGGGCTCCAAAATCACTGCAGATGGTGACTGCAGCCATGAAGTTAAAAGATGCTTGCTCCTTGGAAGAAAAGCTATGACCAACCTAAACAGCATGTTTAAAAGCAGAGATATTACTTTGCCAACAAAGGTCCATCTAGTCAAAGCTATGGTTTTTCCAGTAGTCATGTATGGATATGAGAGCTGGACTACAAAGAAAGCTGAGTGTCAAAGCATTGATGCTTTTGAACTGTGGTGTTGGAGAAGACTCTTGAGAGTCCCTTGGACTGCAAGGAGATCCAACCAGTCAATCCTCAAGGAAATCAGTCCTGAATACTCACTGGAAGGACTGATGCTGAAGCTGAAACTCCAATACTTTGGCCACCTGATGCGAAGAACTGCCTCACTAGAAAAGACCTGATGCTGGGACAGACTGAAGGCAGGAGGAGGGGATGACAGATGACGAGATGGTTGGATGGCATCACCGACTCGAGGGGCATCAATTTGAGCAAAATCCGTGAATTGGTGATAGACAGGTAAGCCTGGCATGCTACAGTCCATGGGGTCACAAAAAGTCAGACACGACTGAGCTACTGAACTGAACTGAAACCACTCAGATTTATAAACTACATTAGACATCTCTCGGCCCCGCCTAAGGATAGGAAGCTTTCTCTGTTTCTCACAGTTTAAACTGTTTTAAAGTTTGGTAGAAAGGCTGAGAGTTCTGTGAGATTTGTTCAACGAGTTTAAGTTGTGAACAAACTTCCCAATTGTGTCTCAAACTTACCAACTGTGTATTTTAAAGAAGTGTGATTATCCCCTATTTGAGGCTTTCAGTGCCAAGCGCTGAGTGTTAGGGTTCAGTTCACATGAAAGATGACAGGAATTTCCCAAGGCAAAGACCCTACAAACAATTTGGAATTTTAACTTTGCAATGGTTGTAGGTTTCTTTATTTCATTTGTCTTCAGGACTGGGAAATACAGTGAGTTCAGTGAATTAAATGGCTTTTGTTTCCCTGCCAGCTTTGGTGTTAAAGCAAAGTATCTTGAAACTAATTCACTTGCGAAGTTTTACTTTAATTGATATGCACATATTAAAAGGCACTTATTTTATTGTTTATGGGTAGCTTGGATAAAAATATTTCAGTATAGTTTAAGGTGTTGAATACCTTTAGTCCAGGGGTCCCCGACCTCTGGGCCACAGACTGGTGCCTCCTGTCTGATTGTTGCTGTTGTTCAGGCACTCAGTTGTGTCTGACAGTTTGCAGCCCCATGAACTGCACCCACCCAGGCTTCCCTGTCCATCACCATATCCCTGAGCTTGCTCAAACTCATGTCATTGAGTCAGTGATGCCATCCAACCATCTCCTCTTCTTTCGGCCCCTTCTCCTCTTGCCCTCAATCTTTCCCAGCATCAGGGTCTTTTCCAATGAATCAGCCTTCACATCAGGTGGCCAAAGTATTAGAACTTCAGCTTCAGCATCAGTCCTCCTAATGAATATTCAGGGTTGATTTCCTTTAGCATTGACTGGTTTTATCTCCTTACTGGCCAAGGGAATCTCAAGAGTCTTCTCCAGCACCACAGTCCAAAAGCGTCAATTGTTTGGCACTCAGCCTTCTTTATAGTCCAACTCTTACATTCGTACATGACTACTGGAAAAACCATAGCTTTGACTATCAGACTGTTGTTGGCAAAGTGATGTCTTTGCTTTTTAATATGCTGTCTAGGTTTGTCATACCTTTCCTCCAAGGAGCAAGAGTCTTTTGATTTCATGGCGGCAGTCACAGTCTGCATTGATTTTGGAGTCCAAGAAAATGAAATCTGACACTGTTTCCATATTTATCCCATCTGTTTGCCATGAAGTGATAAGATCAGATGTCATGGTCATAGTTTTTTGAATGTTGAGTTCTAAGCCAGCTTTTTCACTCTCCTCTTTCACCTTCATCAAGAGGCTCTTTAGTTACTTTTCACTTTCTGCCATTGAAGTGGTATCATCTGCATATCTGAGGTTGTTGATATTTCTCCCAGCAATCTTGATTCCAGCTTGTGATTCATTTAGCCTGTCATTCCACATGATGTACTCTGCTCAGAAGTTAAATACATGATATACAGCCTTGACGTACTCCTTTCCCAATTTGGAAGCAATCCAAAGTTGCATGGTCAGTTCTAGCTGTTGCTTCTTGACCTGCACAGGTTTCTCAGAAGGTAGGTAAGGTGGTCTGGTATTCCCACCACTTTAAGAATATTCCACAGTCTGTTGTGATCCACACAGTCAAAGGCTTTAGCACAGTCAATAAAACAGAAGTAGATGCTTCTCTGGAATTCCCTTGCTTTTTCCATGATCCAGTGGATGTTGCCAATTTGATCTCTGGTTCCTCAGCTTTTTCTAAATGCAGCTTGTACATTTGAAAGTTCTCAGGTTACATATTGCAGAGGCCTAATCTTGAAGGATTTTGAGCAAATCTTGCTGGCATGTGAAATGAGAGCAATTGTACAGTAATTTGAACATTCTTTGACATTACCTTTCATTGGGATTGGAATGAAAACTGACCTTTTCCAGTCCTATGGACACTGCTGAGTTTTGCAAATTTGTTGGCGTAATGAGTGCAGCACTTTTACAGCATCACATTTTAGGATTTGAAATAGCTCAGCTGGAATTCCATCACCTCCACTAGCTTTGTAGTGATGCTTCCTAAGGTCCACTTGGCTTTGCACTCCACAATGTCTGGCTCTAGGTGAGTGACCATATCATTGTGGTTATCTCAGTCATTAGTTTTTTGTACAGTTCTATTTATTCTCACTACCTCTTCTTACTCTTTTCTGCTTCTGTTAGGTCCTTGCTGTTTTTGTCCTTTATTGTGCCTTTCTTTGTATGAAATACTCCCTTGGTATCTCCAATTTTCTTAAAGAGATCTATAGTCTTTCCCATTCTATTGTTTTTGCTATATTTCTTTGCATTCGTCACTTAAAAAGGCTTTCTTATCTCTCTTTGCTATTCTCTGGAACACTGCACTCAGTTGGGTATAACTTTCCCTTTCTCCTCTGCCTTTTCCTTCTTTTCACAGCTTTTGTAAGGCTCCTTAGACAACCACATTGCCTGCCATCTTGCATTTCTTTTTCTTTCTGTATGATTCAGTTCAGTAGCTCAGTTGTGTCCAACTCTTTGCGACCCCATGAATCGCAGCACGCCAGGTATCTCTGTCCATCACCAACTACCGGAGTTCACCCAAACTCATGTCCATTGAGTCAGGGATGCCATCCAGCCATCTCATCCTCTGTCATCCCCTTCTCCTTTTGCCCCCAATCCCTGCCAGCATCAGGGTCTTTTATAATGAGTCGACTCTTAGCATGAGGTGGCCAAAGTACTGGAGCTTCAACTTCAGCATCAGTCCTTCCAATGAGTACTCAGGACTGATCTCCTTTAGGATGGACTGGTTGGATCTCCTTGCAGTCCAAGGGACTCTCAAGAGTCTTTTCCAACACCACAGTTCAAAAGCATCCATTCTTCGGCACTCAGCTTTCTTCACAGTCCAACTCTCACATCCATACATGACCACTGGAGAAACCATAGCCTTGACTAGATGGACCTTTGTTGGCAAAGTAATGTCTCTGCTTTTTTTATCTAGGTTGGTCATAACTTTCCTTCTAAGAAGTAAGCATCTTTTAATTTCATGGCTGCAATCACCATCTGCAGTGATTTTGGAGCCCAAAAAAATAAAGTCTGAGACTGTTTCCACTCTTTCCCCATCTATTTGCCATGAAGTGATGGGACCAGATGCCATGATCTTCGTTTTCTGAATGTTGAACTTTAAGCCAACTTTTTCACTCTCCTCTTTCACTTTCAACAAGAGGCTTTTTAGTTCCTCTTCACTTTCTGCCATAAGGGTGGTGTCACCAGCATATCTGAGGTTATTGATATTTCTCCCGGCAATCTTGATTTCAGCTTGTGCTTCTTCCAGTCCAGCGTTTCTCATGATGTACTCTGCATATAAGTTAAATAAGCAAGGTGACAGTATACAGCCTTGACGTACTCCTTTTCCTATTTAGAACCAGTATGTTGTTCCATGTCCAGTTCTAACTGTTGCTTCCTGACCTCCATATAGGTTTCTCAAGAGGCAGGTTAGGTGGTCTGGTATTCCCATCTCTTTCAGAATTTTCCATAGTTTATTGTGATCCACACAGTCAAAGGCTTTAGTATAGTCAATAAAGCAGAAATAGATGTTTTTCTGGAACTCTCTTGCTTTTTCCATGAACCAGTGGATGTTGGCAGTTTGATCTCTGGTTCCTCTGCCTTTTCTAAAACCAGCTTGAACATCTGGAAGTTCACGGTTCATGTATTGCTGAAGCCTGGCTTGGAGAATTGTGAGCATTACTTTGCTAGCATGTGAGATCAGTGCAATTGTGCGGTAGTTTGAGCATTCTTTGGCATTACCTTTCTTTGGGATCAAAATAAAAACTGACCTTTTCCAGTCCTGTGGCCACTGCTGAGTTTTCCAAATTTGCTGGCATATTGAGTGCAGCCCTTTCACACCATCATCTTTCAGGCTTTGAAATAGCTCAACTGGAATTCCATCATCTCCACTAGCTTTGCTCGTAGTGATGCTTTCTAAGGCCCACTTGACTTCACACTCCAGGATGTCTGCCTCTAGGTGAGTGATCACACCATCGTGATTATCTGGGTCATGAAGATCTTTTTTGTACAGTTCTTCTGTGTATTTTTGCCACCTCTTCTTAATATCTTCCGCTTCTGTGAGGTCCATACCATTTCTGTCCTTTATCAAGCCCATCTTTGCATGAAATTTTCCCTTGGTATCTCTAATTTTCTTGAAGATATCTCTAGTCTTTCCCATTCTGTTGTTTTCCTCTATTTCTTTGCATTAATCGCTGAGGAAGGCTTTATCTCTCCTTGCTGTTCTCTGGAACTCTGTATTCAGATGCTTATATCTTTCCTTTTTTCCTTTGCTTTTCGCCTCTCTTCTTTTCAGAGCTATTTGTAAGGCCTCCTCAGACAGCCATTTTGCTTTTGTGCATTTCTTTCCCATGGGGATGGTCTTGATCCCTGTCTCCTGTACAGTGTCACAAACCTCATTCCACAGTTCATCAGGCACTCTACCTATCAGATCTAGGCCCTTAAATCTCTTTCTCACTTCCACTGTATAACCATAAGGGATTTGATTTAGGTCATACCTGAATGGTCTAGTGGTTTTCCCTACTTTCTTCAATTTAAGTCTGAATTTGGCAATAAGGAGCTCATGATCGGAGCCACAGTCAGCTCCCGGTCTTGTTTTTGTTGACTGTAGAGAGCTTCTCCATCTTTGGCTGCAAAGAATATCATCAATCTGATTTTGGTGTTGACCATCTGGTGATGTCATGTGTAGAGTCTTTTCTTGTGTTGTTGGAAGAGGGTGTTTGCTATGACCAGTGCATTCTCCTGGCAAAACTCTATTAGTCTTTGCCCTGCTTCATTCTGTATTCCAAGGCCAAATTTGCCTGTTACTCCAGGTGTTTCTTGACTTCCTACTTTTGCATTCCAGTCCCCTATAAAGAAAAGGACATCTTTTGGGGATTTTAGTTCTAAAAGGTCTTGTAGGTCTTCATAGAACCATTCAACTTTAACTTCTTCAGCATTCCTGGTTGGGGCATAGGCTTGGATTACTGTGATATTGAATGGTTTGCCTTGGAATGAACAGAGATCATTCTGTCATTTTTGAGATTGCATCCAAGTACTGCATTTCGGACTCTTTTGTTGACCATGATGGCCACTCCACTTCTTCTAAGGGATTCTTGTCCACAGTAGTAGATATGATGGTCATCTGAGTTAAATTCACCCATTCCAGTCCATTTTAGTTTGCTGATTCCTAGAATGTCGATGTTCATTCTTACATCTCCAGTCTGACCACTTCCAATTTGCCTTGATTCATGGACCTAACACAGGTTCCTATGCAATATTGCTCTTTACAGCATCAGACCTTGCTTCTATCACCAGTCACATCCACAACTGGGTATTGTTTTTGCTTTGGCTCCATTGGCAGTGACACTAAATTAGAAATAAAGTGCACACTAAATGTACTGTGCTTGAATCATCCCGAAACCATCCACCTGCTCTCATTCTGTGGTGCCAGAAATGTTGGGGACTGCTCACTGTTTTAGTCTACATCCTAGGGACCTTTAGTTAACTTTGAAGTAACTTAAATATGAATCTATACCTAGAGAAGACTACCAAATATTTTAAACACCTTCCCCTGCTTCTAGAATATTAGAAGTGATTTCTCTTTGGCACAATGAGCAATGCCCAAGCCTGCAATGACTACCTTGAAAACTGCACAGATGCCACCACCCTTGGGTGGACAGGATGTAGGGACCGAGGAGTTCATCAGCCCAGCATCTTCCCCTGTATCCTGTACTGAGACCCACTTGTGGGGCTGGGTTCCTCCTCCTCATGTGCTCTGCCTTCACAGACGTCTCAAATCCCTGAAGAGATGAAAGGTTTGACTGGTTCTGCATTTTGGATATCAGTGCATTTGCCCCAGAGTGAAATTCTCACCCTGTTTTTGGAATGATGGAGGACAAAGTGCAGGAGACTCTCTGAACTTACATATAGAGAGAATACATGAGTGCTAACAATGCTTGTATGTTTATCAGAATAGGCTGTAAGCCTCATCTTGATTGTGATACACTCTGGTTACAGGGTTGTGGAGGGAGTTTATACCTTTCACCTGCCTCCATTGCCTGATAGACTGCTGTTGTTGTTCAGTCACTCAAGTCATGTCCAACTCTTTGTAATCCCATGGACTGCAGCACGTCAGTCTTCTCTGTCAACATCTCCTGGGCTTGTTCAAACTCATGCCCATTGAGTTGGTGATGCCATCCAACCATCTCATCCTCTGTCATCCCCCTCCCCTCCTCCTTCAATCTTCAGGGTCTTTTCTAATGAGTTGGCTCTTCATATCAGGTGGCCAACGTACTGGAGCTTCAGCTTCAGCTTCAGCCTTTCCAACAAATATTCAGAGTTGATTAATTTCCTTTAGGATTGATTGGTTTGATCTCCTTGCAGTCCAAGGGACTCTCAAGAGTCTTCTCCAACACTACAGTTCAAAAGCATCAATCCTTCAGCACTCAGCCTTCTTCATGGTTAATTCTCACATCAATACATGACTACTAGAAAAACCATAGCTTTGACTAGATGGACCTTTGTTGGCAGAGAAATGTGTCTGCTTTTTAACATGCTGTCTAGGTTTGTCATAACCTTTCTTCAAAGGACCAAGCATCTTTTGATTTCAGGGCTGCAGTCACCAACTGCAGTGATTCTGAAGCCCAAGAAAATAAAGTCCGTCACTGTTTGCATTGTTTTCCCATCTATTTCCCACGAAGTGATGGGACAAGATGCCAAGATCTTCATTTTCTCAATGTTGGGTTTTAAGCCAGCTTTTTCACTCTCCTCCTTCACGTTCATCAAGAGGCTCTTTAGTTCCTCTTTGCTTTCTGCCATTAAGGGTGGTGTCATCTGCTTATGTGAGGTTATTGATATTTCTCCAGGAAGTCTTTTTTTTTTAGTTCTACCAGTTTATTGCTACCAACCCATCTCCCTCCACCCTCATGCACACATGCTCAGTCATGTAACGCTATGGACTGCAGCCTGCCAGGCTCCTCTGTCCATGGACTTTTCCACGCAAGAATACTGGAGTGTCCCGGCAGTCTTAATTCCAGCTTGTGCTTCAACCAGCCTGGCATTTCTGCATAGAAGCTAAATAAGCAAGGTGGCATTATACAGCCTTGATGTACTCCTTTCCCAATTTGTAACCAGTCCGTTGCTCCTTGTCCGGTTCTAACTGTTGCTTCTTGACCTGCATACAGGATTCTCAGCAGGTAGGTAAGGTGGTCTGGTATTCCCATCTCTTGAAGAATTTTCCACAGTTAATTGTCCACAAGTTAAAGGTTTTGGTGCAGTCAATAAAGCAGAAGTAGATATCTTTTCTGGAATTCTCTGGCTTTTTCGATGATCCAACAAATCTTGGCAATTTGATCTCTGGTTCCTCTGTCTTTTTTAAATGCAGCCTGTACATCTGGAAGTTCTTAGTTCAGGTACTGTTGAAGCCTAGCTTGGAGAATTTGGGGCATTACTTTGCTAGCGTGTGAGATGAATGCAATTGTGCGGTCATTTAAACATTCTTTGGCATTGCCTTTCTTTGGGATTGGAATAAAAACTGACCTTTTCCTGTCCTGTGGCCACTGCTGAGTTTTCCATATTTGCTGGAAGATTGAGTGCAGTACTTTCACAACATCATATTTTAGGATTTGAAATAGCTCAGCTGGAATTCTATCGCCTCCACTAGCTTTGTTTGTAGTGATGCTTCCTAAGGCCCACTTGACTTCACATTCCAGGATGTCTGCCTCTAGGTGAGTGATCACACCATCATGATTATCTGTGTTATGAAGTTGCTTTTTTGTATAGCTCTTCTGTGTATTCCTGCCACCTCTTCTTAATATCTTCTGCTTCTGTGAGGTCCATACTGTTTCTGTCCTTTACTGTGTAGATCTTTGCATGAAATGTTTCCTTGATATCTCTAATTTTCTTGAAGAGATCTCTAGTCTTTCCCATTCTATTGTTTTCCTCTATTTCTTTGATCATTTGGAAGGATTTCTAATCTCTCCTTGCTATTCTTTGGACCTCTGCATTTAGATGGATATATCCTTCTTTTTCTCCTTTGCCTTTCACTTCTCTTCTTTTCTCAGCTCTTTGTAAGGCCTCCTCAGACAACCATTTTGCCTTTTTGTATTTCTTTTTCTTGGGGATGGTTTTTTATCATTGCCTCCTGTACAACTTTATAAACCTCCATCTATAGTCTTCAGACACTCTATCAGATCTAATCCCTTGAATCCATTTTCCACTTCCACTGTATAATCAAAGGAATTTGATTTAGGTCCTATCTAAATGGCTTAGTGGTTTTCCTACTTTCTTCAACTTAAGTCTAAATTTTGCAATCAGGAGTTCATGACTTGAGCCACAGTCAGCTCCTGGTCTTGTTTTTTCTGACTATATACAGCTTCTCCATCTTTGTCTGCAAAGAATATAATCAATTTGATTTCGGTAGTGACCATCCGGTGATATCCATGTGTAGAGTCGTCTCGTGTTGTTAGAAGAGTGTGCCTGCTATGACCAGTGTGTTCTCTTGGCAAAACAGTTAGCTTTTTGCCCTGCTTCATTTTGTACTCCAAGGCCAAACTTGCCTGTTACTCCAGGTATCTCTTCACTTCCTGCTTTCACATTCCAGCCCCTATGATAAGAAGGACATCTCTCTTTGGTGTTAGTTCTACAGAGTGTCACTGTTCACACTTGCCATCTCTCTTATTCTTTTTACTGCCTGAGTAATGTTCCATTGTATACATGCACCACATCTTCTTTATCCATGCATCTGTTGATGAACATTGAGCTTGTTTCCATGTCTTGACTATCATAAATAGTGTGGCAAGGAACCTCAGGGTGCATATATCTTTTTCAATTATAGTTTTCTCCAGACATGTCATAGGAATGGGATTACTGAATCATATGGTAGGTCTATTTTTAGTTTTATAAGAAATCTCCAGACTGATCTCCATAGTGATTGTACTAATTTACTTTCCCACTAACAGTGTTTCCTCCAAATCCTCTCTAGCATTTATTGTTAGGCTTTCTGGTGATATCCATTCCTGTAAGAGGTGATACCTCATTCCAGTTTTGATTTGCATTTCTCTAACACTTAAGAGATGCTGAGCATCTTTTCTTGTGTTTTTTGGCCATCTGTATGTATTCTTTGGAGAAATGTCTACTTAGATCTTCTGCTCATTTTTTATTGGGATTTTATTATATTGATCTGCATGACTTATCTATATATTTTAGAGAGTAATCTCTTGCTGGTTAAATCCTTTGCAAATATTTTCTCCAATTCTGTGGGTTGTCTTTTCATTTGTTTATGGTTTCCGTTGTTATCAAATCATTTAAGTTTAATTAGGTCACATTTGTTTTTATTTATGCTACTCTAGGAGATGACTCAAAAAAGATATTGCTGCTATTTATGTCTAAGAGTTCTGCCTATGTCTTCCTCTAAGAGTTTTATATTACCTGGTCTTACATTGAGGTCTTTAATCCATGTTGTGTTTATTTTTGTGTATGGTATTAGAGAACATTCTAATTTCATTCTTTTATATGCAGATGTCCAGTTCTCCCAGCACCACTTATTGAAGACTATGCTTTCTCCATTGTATATTCTTGCCTCCTTTGTTGTAGATTAATTGACCATAGATTTGTGGGTTTATTTCTGAGCTTTCTATCCTGTTCTATTAATCTATTTTTCTGTTTTTGTGCTACTACTATACTGTTTTGATTACTGTAGCTTTATATTATAGTCTGAAGTCAGGAAGCCTGATTCCTCCATGCCAATTTTTCTTTCTCAAGATTGCTTTGGCTATTTGATGTCTTTTGTGTTTCCATAAAGATTCTTTTTTTCTAGATCTGCAAAAATTGGCATTGGTAATTCAATAGGGATTGCACTGAATCCCAAGACTGTGTCGCTTTGGGTAATATAAATATTTTGAGAAAATTGACTCTTCCAATCCAAGACCATGGTATAGATTTCCATTTCTTTGTGTGACCTTTGATTTTTTTCATCAGTGTCTTACAATTTTCAGAGTACAGGTCTTTTAGCTCCTTGCTGTTGTACAGTCACTAAGTTACATCAGACTCTTTACAACCCCATGGACTGTAACACACCAGGCTTCCCTGTCCTTCACTATCTCATGGAGTTTTCTCAAATTCAAGTCCATTGAGTTGATGATGCCATCCAACCATTTCATCCTCTGTTGCCCTCTTCTCATCCTGCACTCAATCCTTCCCAGCATCAGGGTCTTTTCCAATAAATCTACCTAACTACTCCTTAGGAAGATTTATTCCTAGATGACACCACCCTTATGGCAGAAAGTGAAGAGGAGCTACAAAGCCTCTTGATGAAAGTGAAAGGGAGAGTGAAAAAGTTGGCTTAAAGCTCAACATTCAGAAAACGAAGATCACGGCATCTGGTCCCATCACTTCATGGGAAATAGATGGGGAAACAGTAGAAAACAGTGTCAGACTTTATTTTTTTGGGCTTCAAAATCACTGCAGATGGTGACTGCAGCCATGAAATTAAAAGGCGCTTACTCCTTGGAAGGAAAGTTATGACCAAACTAGATAGTATATTCAAAAGCAGAGACATTACTTTGCTGACTAAGGTCCGTCTAGTCAAGGCTATGGTTTTTCCTGTGGTCATGTATGGATGTGAGAGTTGGACTGTGAAGAAAGCTGAGCGCCGAAGAATTGATGCTTTTGTACTGCGGTGTTGGAGAAGACTCTTGAGAGTCCCTTGGACTGCAAGGAGATCCAACCAGTCCATCCTAAAGGAGAGCGGTCCTGGTTGCTCTTTGGAAGGAATGATGCTAAAGCTGAAAATCCAGTACTTTGGCCACCTCATGCGAAGAGCTGACTCATTGGAAAAGACCCTGATGCTGGGAGGGATTGGGGGCAGGAGGAGAAGGGGACGACCGAGGATGAGATGGCTGGATGGCATCATGGACTCAATGGACGTCAGTCTGAGTGAACTCCGGGAGTTGGTGATGGACAGGGAGGCCTGGCGTGCTGCGATTCATGGGGTCGCAAAGAGATGGACACGACTGAGCAACTGAACTGAACTGACTGAACTGAAAGGTCACCATGGCTTCAAAGTGACCTATCACTGCCACGGAATGTCTCTCCTCAACATTCTCTCTCTCTCTCTCTCTGTACAGGCAGGGGGAAAAGCACAGTGAGGGAAAAAAAGCATGGTAAATCTTGGTAAACATGGTCAATTCTGAAGGAAAACAAGACACTTGTACTACATTATGCTTACAAATTCCCTTCTCTGTGAGTCCCACTTGAGTTGTGCTTGACATTTAAAATTGTAACTGACCGAGAAGTGCTGAGCTGGAATAAAATGGATGCAGATGGACAGGGAACCAGGACTTGAGATCTGTTGCCATTGTTAATCACTCTTACAGGCAGGATTTGATACCACTACAAAAATGTCACCTTTCCCGAAAGAGCTATTTACATTAGAAGGCTAGGAAAAAACTAAAACAGTCCCATACAGTTTTCCACCATCCATGCCAAGCACAATAGTATTCCTTCAATCTTAGTCTCATCAAATGACTATTGGCAACTAATCCTTCTGAAATAGTATACATTTACATTTAAAAGTCAGGGAAGTTCCTTAAACTTACCTATTGGTTTATCTTTTCCCATATTTTGTCTATAAAAGACAACAACATTCTATGTGTATTATTGATTGGTAGTGAGTGGCCACAAGTTTTCTTCAGTCTTGCTTTGGTTGACAATTTCTATTTGTATTAAAGAAGATGGAAATGTGTACAACAATTGATACGACCTTTAAATTTAAATTATACATGTATATCACAGCGTTAGTTTCCTATTGCTGCTGTAACAAATTATCATGACTTAGCGATTTAAAGCAATATAAACTTATTAAGATACTAAGATACCATTCTGGAGATCAGAAGTACAAAATGGGTTTCATTGGGCTAAAATCAAGGTGTCAGAAGGATTTTGTTCCTTCTGGAGTTTCAAGAGAAAAATCTATTCCTTTGCCTTTTCCAGGTTCTGGAGATTTCCTGTGTTCCTTGGCCTAGGTCCTTCAAAATCAGAAGTATACCATCCTTAAATCTCTTTCTGATTCTATGACCTCTAATGTCATCTTTACCTCTCCCGGCCCTGATACTGACCCTCCTGCCTCCCTCTTACAAAGATCATGATATTATGATATTTCAGGATAATCTTCCTATCTCATAAATCATTAATCACAACTACAAAATTGACTCTGGTCCCATGGCATCTGGTCCCATCACTTCATGGCAAACAGATGGGGAAACAATAGAAACAGTGACAGACTTTATTTTCTTGGGCTCCAAAATCACTGCAGATGGTGACTGCAGCCATGAAATTAAAAGACGCTTGCTCCTTGGAAGACAATCTAGACCAATCTAGACATCATGTTTAAAAGCAGAGATATTACTGTGCCAACAAAATTCCATCTAGTCAAACCTGTGGTTTTTCCAGTAGTCATGTATGGATGTGAAAGTTGGATGATAAAGAAAGTTGAGCACCAAAGAACTGATGCTTTTGAACTGTGGTGTTGGAGAAGACTCTTGAGAATCCCTTGGACAGCAAAGAGATCAAACCAGTCAGTCCTCCAGGAAATCAGTCCTGAATATTCATTGGAAGGACTGATGCTGAAGCTGAAACTCAATACTTTGGCCACCTGATGCAAAGAACTGACTTACTGGGAAAGATCCTGATGCTGGGAAAGAAGGCAGGAGGAGAGGGGAACGAGAATGAGAGAATGAGATGGCTGGATGGCATCACTGACATGATGGACTTGAGTTTGAGCAAGCTCTGGGAGTTGGTGATGGACAGGGAAGCCTGGCGTGCTGCAGTCCACGGGGTCACAAAGAATCGGACATGACTGAGCAACCTAACTGAACTGAACAAAAGGGACTACAAAAATCCCTTTGTTACTTTAGGCAATGTGTACATACAGCACGTACAGGTTTCAGGGGTTAAAGCATAGCTATCTTTGTTGGTGTTTTTTTTAATTTTTGTTTTATTTTTTTACTTTACAATACTGTATTGGTTTTGCCCTACATTGACATGAATCCGCCACAGGTGTACGTGAATTCCCAACCCTGAGCCCCCCTCCCACCACCCTCCCCATATCATCTCTCTGGGTCATCCCATGGCACCAGCCCCAAGCATCCTGTATCCTGTATCGAACCTAGACCAGCTTTTCGTTCTTACATGATAGTATACGTTTCAATGCCATTCTCCCAAATCATCCCACCCTCTCCCTCTCCCACAGAGTCCAAAAGTCTGTTCTTTACATCTGTGTCTCTTTTGCTGTCTTGCATACAGGGTCATCATTACCATCTTTCTAAATTCCGTATATATGTGTTAGTATACTGTATTGGTGTTTTTCTTTCTGGCTTACTTCACTCTGTAAATCGGCTCCAGTTTCATCCACCTTATTAGAAATGATTCAAATGTATTCTTTTTAATGGCTGGGTAATACTCCATTGTGTATATGTACCACAGCTTTCTTATCCATTCGTCAAAGCATAGCCATCTTTGAAGGGTCATTATTATACCAACCATAATCGCCAAGCCTCTACCAAGGGACTAACCTACTGGTGTAAGAGCCAGCATTTCTAATTGCTGATATATAATATCATGCAGGATGCTAAAAATCTTTAAATCACATATTTAAATCTTTAAATTCAATGTTACTAAAATCAGTATTGAATTCTCTGCTTTCTAGCAGTAAGAGAATCCTGGGATTCTAAGGTGGGACAGAATCTTGAAGATGAACTAGTCACCTCTTTCTTTGAACACAGAAGTTTGCTGGGTCTTAGGCTGAAGGGGTCCAGGTGGAAGTCCCAGTGAGACTCTCAGGCTCCTACTATCTCCACTGCATCATACTGTTGCTAATAATTTGGAAAATCCAATCATTTTTAATAAATCACTTCTAAAGAAACAGTGACTGCAAGAAAGAAAAAGAAAATGTCTAGAATATATTAGCTGCTATCTACTTGTGAAATTTTTACAGGTGTTTTCTATAATATTATATAACTTATCTACTTGGATTCACATCAGTTTAGGAAAATGTGGAATGTGACACTGAACTTTTTCACAAAGGCATAATATAATTTCTAAGCATTCATTAAAGTAACATACACATATTATAAATACTCAGAAATTTATGACAAATAAAACCATCCTCCCCATTTGTTTACCCTCTGTTCTCTCCCCATGGGAAAACCCTATTCATCCTTCTGTATGTGCCCTTCCAGAAAACAACACTGGCACACAGATAAGAGTTTATGTATACAAAGCTCTTTGAGTGACCTTTAAAAATGTACAGACGTGAAACTTTGTACATACTTCATTTTGCTTTTGTTCACTCACTGTGTTCTCTATGCCTACCTCATTCTTTTTAACAGGTGCAGTTTATTCCATTAGATAGACATTGTGATTTATCTAACTACATCACTATTGGTCAACATTAAATGAATTCAAGGTGCCATTGCTTTTGTTGTTCATGAATTAAGAGTTTTTTTGAATTTTATTATTTTATTTGTTTCAGAATAGGCAATATATTCACTTGAAAAAGTGAAAAATCACTCAGTCGTGTCTGACTCTTTGAGACTCCATGGACTGGACCCTGCCAGGCTCCCCTGCCCATGGAATTCTCTAGGCAAGAATACTAGAGTCAGTTGCTATGCCACCAGAGATCAAACCCAGGTCTCCTGCATTGCAGGCAGATTCTTTACAGTCTAAGCCACCATGGAAGCCCAAGAAGACGGGAGTGGGTAGCCTACCCCTTCTCCAGGAGTTCTTCCCAACCCAGGAATCAAATCAGGGACTCCAGCACTGCAGGTGGATTCTTTACCAGCTGAGCTACCAAGGTTGGTTCACTATAAAAACAACCTTTCTCATACTCCTGTTTTCTAACACCATGCTTGCCTTTCTGAAGGCAGCCACAGTTATACATGCCATAAAAGCATCTTGCTTTTTCACACTTAATAAAACTCCTCAAATACCTTTCTATAGCAGCTCATAGTCTTCAGTGAAATCTTCCATAGTCTATCCATTATCACTAGCTCTAGAAAGAACTGAGGCCTTAAAGAAAGGACATTTTGGTGGGAATTTTTGGTTTTGCTTATTTCCAAAGTAAAAGAAATGTACTAGAATTCAAAATTCTAGAATTCAGATCTTAGTAAGATACTGAAGAGTTATTAATGAAAATCAAAGTGATCTACCTCCTATGTCACCCATTCAAGGACCTAACAACACTCCCTACAGAGAAACTCTTCCTTGCACCTATTCTCAGTACACTCCCAGCAATTTAAGCATATTGACAATTACTTTGTCCTCAGTAAAGACAGAATAGCTTCCTTATCACTCCCCAAATGGTGATACACGTCTTTAAAAAAATCTCTGCCATATGGGTTTCCATTTCTTTCTTAATATTTCAAAATAGCCCCAACTTTGATATAACAAACTGGAAAGAGAAACATTCACACATAGAAATGAAGCAAAGAGTATCACATGTGGGTACTTTCTAGGATGGGGCACACCGAAGATGAAGAGTGTTCCTGACAGATGCAGTATATGTATAAGGTGTGGTCAGCAAGGGAGGTAAAACCTGCTCCATCTTTATCAAAAAGAAAAAACTGATAACCAAGGGTCTCTGGAGAGTACCTATGTAAGCAAATTGCAATAACGATTCCAAAAAGGATTTATAATATCTTTTTCTCTATCTTTGGAAAATGCTTAAGGGTGCAAATCTTATAGACAAGCTTTGCAATATATCACTGTTCTTTTGTAAATTCCTCAGTGCACCAAGAATTGCCCACCTTTCACAAGTAATGCTTGCTATTCTCTGGAGAAGGCAATGGCACCCCACTCCAGTACTCTTGCCTGTAAAATCTCATGGACGGAGGAGCCTGGTAGGTAGCCTGCAGTCCATGGGGTCACAAAGAGTCAGACATGACTGAGTGACTTCACTTTCACTTTTCACTTTCATGCATTGGAGAAGGAAATAGCAACCCACTCCAGTGTTTTTACCTGGAGAATCCCAGGGATGGGGGAGCCTGGTGGGCTGCCGTCTAAGGCGTCGCACAGAGTCGGACACGACTGAAGCGACTTAGCAGCAGCAGCAGCAGAGTATTCTCATATCATCCACCATACATTTCACCTATAAATGTTCATCCATGTGCAGCTGTACAGACCGCAAATTTTCCAACTGGCATTATCAATGACTTTGAACCTATCCTTTTTCCCAGCTGTATAAAT
Source organism: Aepyceros melampus (assembly GCA_006408695.1). Lineage (NCBI taxonomy): Eukaryota > Metazoa > Chordata > Mammalia > Artiodactyla > Bovidae > Aepyceros > Aepyceros melampus. The sequence continues at coordinate 167,413 of SJXQ01007304.1, read as the reverse complement.
CAACTCATATGTATTGAGGATTTACTGTATACCATAAATCTAATGGAATACAAAGGAATTTTAAGACTGAGAGATATGCCTTAGTGAACATAAAGAATTAATAATCCATGGTAAATATGCAGTGAGTGACACAGATATGCATGCTTATCAGAACCATTTATGGCTAAAAATAAATAGTCTGAATTTCAGTGATTTGTGTCTTTTGCACGTTCCGTGATTTCACTATGCAAATAAGAGTGAATGGTCTTAGTGAGGAGAAAACACCCCTGATGAAGATAGGCACTTACATTATGAAAAAACTTACAAACTGTTCATACTCTGGTACCATTAAGTAGTAGAAAGAACAAAGCAGTCAAATCCAGAAAATGTAAAATTCATTTGCTCTGATTTTTTTTCTATCTCCCTTTGTATCTATCCTCCGAGCCTACAGGAGTGGGGCAGGAGGAGGAAAGGGGGCATAGACCAATATAAGTTGCAACTAATTATGCAAATGATTTTATCTTTTTGTGCTGTCTTACTTTCAAAATAGTTGAAGAATCAGAAACCCCTATCCTGGCTCTAGCAGGATCATGCAAGAGGTCTTCACACAAGCATGTATTAAGCAGTCCTAGAAGACTTGGACCAAAGAGGGGCTGAAAAGTCAAAATGAAAAAAAAAAATTGTCTATTTCAAGTATAGGAAAAAATTCATTCACATGCATGTTAGACACACTGGAAAGATGAGACTGAGAAGTTAAGGTGAGTGCTCCTCAGGTAGTAAGAGCAGTGACTGCCATTTTGGTGCTACTGCAATGAGCCCTGGGTGGGAACTAGTAAATCTAAAATTATGACTGGATCTTGAATAAACTGCACAGCTAAGTGAAATTTTCTTCTCTTTTCAATTACTTCAGACACCTCACCTCTAATAGTTTCTGAGATTCTTCCTAAGCACAGCAGGCCCAAAATCTACCCTTCCAGAACCGGTCAGAGTCCAGATGCCAAATATCTGATGCCTTGCCCATCACCCAGCCCAATCTCAAATCCCCATTCTGTGAGCACTTCCCTGAAGCCACCCAGTGTGTGCTTCGGAAGCCACAGGGCTATCATAAGCAAGTTTTCGTATGTGCTTATACGAAAGCTCCTCACCCTCTTGGTCTATCTAAATCATGATTCTCAAATGCTGGTGTCGTAAGCATCACTTGGGGTATAAAAGCAGCTGCAGCAGCCTCTTCTCCCACCTTCTTGCCTCTGGACTCGAGAGGGCAGCAACTGGCTAATCAGGAGCTCAACTGACCACCATGGTCTCCAGGTCAGGCCAGCAGTTTGCAGGTGGCTGCGCCAACATGCCAGAGCACATGGCCCAGATGGCAGAGCTGCAGCTGCGGCACCATGCCAGCCCCTGTAAGTGGGTCCCAGCAGGAACATGGGCCAGGCTTGCTGTTCATGAACGACAGCACCAAGCTTGTGCCGCACTTTGTGCCCCAGAGTGAAAGACACACGTAGGGTTTCCAGGGCCTGAAGAAAGGCGGGGCACTGGGCTTCACCTTGGAGAGGTCCCCTTAGGGACTGGAATCTCTCAGGGTCACCGGCCCTGCTGGGTGTTCTGTATTGGGAGTGAGAGGTGGCCAAAGGGGAACCACATGCAGAAGAAAGGTGAAAGGAAGATAGATGCTACGTCTGTGAAGATTTAGACCAACCGGCCAAGAATGCAAGGAGCCATCCCAGGTCCAGACACGCTGCATCCGCCAGGGCATCAGCTCCATGTGGCATCCTGTCCACTGAAAGTCCCCAGCTCACAGGAAGGCTAGCACATGCTGGGGAGAACGATGAGATTCGGGGCCCTGCCCTGCTTCAGAGACTGAGAACTGAGCACCGGTGTGGGGATATGCTTTTGCCATCAGGAAAATTTCCAGATGCAGACATCAATCTGCAGAGTGGCAAAGGGGGGACAGGGTGGGTAGGGGCAGCTGCCACTGCCAAGTATTTCAGGCCAGGTCCACACTGTTGGCCCCTCTTCCCATGTGGGTTGGGGTGGTGTTGGAAGGAACTCCATCGGTGCTCTGCTCACACGCACAGGAGGGCTTTGGAAGAAATTCCCTCTAGGGCCTGCACGCTTTATCAAAGTCTCTGCCCCCAGAATCTCCAGCCTTTGAAAGTAGCCAGAGTAGAGAAGGTGTTTTCGTTTTAAAGAGGGATATGTAATAATAATATTTGCCATGCCAGAATAAAAAGATAAGGCATGAGATCAGGTTGATGGGTTCAACCCCCACCGGTCACTAATTCCATAGGACGGAATCTCTCCAAGGTAAGGTCAGATTTTTTCCACGTCGTCTCCACTCCTGAAATAGGGTGCCAGGAACCCTATTCCCAAGAAATGTACTGTGATGATAGACAAAAGGGCTGCTCAGAGGAACCACTGGAGACCTGCTGCGCAGCCACTCAGCCCCACCCACACCTGCTGAGCCAATACGCTCAGTATGTATTTGCTCCCTTAGAAAACCGTACCTTGGGTCCTGCTTTCAGGATGCCAACTGGACTAGTTGTGTGCAGGTGGTGTATCTTGAATATTTAAACTTTTTTTAATATAAATATTATGGCTTTGTGTTTTCATTAAGGCGCTCATTCCTACATGGTAGTCTCAGGAATAAGAAGACAGTGGCCCTGGGTCTGCTCACCAGGTCCCTTTATTGCCCTCATCACAGAGGACAACTTTTTGGAGTATACAGCCTGTTGGACCGCCTCATTGTTGCCAAGCAGAGCTGGCTTTTCTGCAATGGTGACCTCTTTTTTTTTAATTTATTGATGTCTTTATTTTTGGCTGTGCTGGGTCTTTGTTGCTGTGTGGGCTTTTCTCTAGTTGCTTCGAGTAGTGGGGGCTGCTCTCTAGTTGCAGTGTGAGGGCTTCTCATTGCAGCGGCTTCTATTAGTAAGGAGGACAGGCTCTGGGCACCGGGGCCTCTCTGATGGCACTCCCAACTCCAGAGCACAGGCTCCAAAGCTGTGGTGCACAGGCTTAGCCGCTCCACACAGGGTGGGATCCTCCCAGATCAAGGCCTGAACCACCTTAGCAGGCGAATTCTTTACCACGAAGCCACCAGGGAAGCCCCTCAAGCGCCCTCTTGAAATCTCTCCACCTTCACTGTTTCCTAGGAGGCTAGGTTTTAACTCAGTTGCCCCATGACTTGATCTCCTACTTTTGGAAGACTGGAAATTGGTCTGAACAGGAAAAGGGAGGGCAGAGAGGTTAGGAAGAGCTGAGGCAGGTGAAAGGCACCAAGAAAAAGCAGGGATTGGATGCAATAAGGCCTCCTGTTCCAGGGCCTCTCATCCCAGGACACAGTCCTCACTCTGCACACCAAATCCATCCTTCACTGGATGGAGCCAGGCCTACTGTACACAATAGGGAGTATGAGGATGAGTGAGTGTGCGTGTGTGTGTGTGCATTTTAATGTGAGCTGGGAAGGGCAGATTCTAAGAATTATACCTTTGTACCCATCCCGTATGAACAGTATGAAAAGGCAAAAAGATAGGACACTGAAAGCTGAACTCCCCACGTTGGTAGGTGCCCAATATGCTACTGGAGATCAGAGGAGAAATAACTCGAGAGGTTGAAGAGACAGAGCCAGAGCAAAAACAACACCCAGGTGTGGATGTGACTGGTGATGGAAATAAAGTCTGACGCTGTAAGGAGCAAAATGGTATAGGAACCTGGAATGTTAGGTCCATGAATCAAGGCCAATTGGAAGTAGTCAAACAGGAAATGGCTAGAGTGAACAGTGACATTCTAGGAATCAGCAAACTAAAATGGACTGGAATGGGTGAATTTAACTCAGATGACCATTATATCTATTACTGTGGGCAAGAATCCCTTAGAGGAAGTGGAGTAGCCATCATAGTCAAGAAAGAGTCAGAAATGTAGTACTTGGATGCAATCTCAAAAACGACAGAATGACCTCTGTTTCCAAGGCAAACCTTTCAATACCACAGTAATCCAAGTCTATGCCCCAACCAATAATGCTGAAGAAGCTGAAGTTGAATGGTTCTATGAAGACCTACAAGACCTTCTAGAACTAACACACAAAAAAGATGTCCTTTTCATTACAGGGGACTGGAATGCAAAAGTAGGAAGTCAAGAAACACCTGGAATAACAGGCAAATTTGGCCTTCGATATGGAATGAAGCAGGGCAAAGACTAATAGAGTTTTGCCAAGAGAACACATTGGTCATAGCAGACACCCTCTTCCAACAACACAGAAGACTCTACACGTGGACATCACCAGATGGTCAACACCAAAATCAGATTGATTATATTCTTTGTAGCCAAGATGGAGAAGCTCTATACAGTCAGCAAAAACAAGACCAGGAGCTGACTGTGGCTCAGATCATGAACTCCTTATTGCCAAATTCAGACTTAAATTAAATAAAGTAGGGAAAACCACTAGACCATTCAGGTCTAAGTCAAATTCCTTACGATTATACAGTGGAAGTGACAAATCGATTCAAGGGATTAGATCTGATAGAGTGCCTGATGAACTGTGGACGGAGGTCTATGACATTGTACATGCTGGGATAAAGACCATCCCTAAGAAAAAGAAATGCAAAAAGGCAAAATGGTTGTCTGAGGATGCCTTACAAATAGCTAAGAAAAGAAGAGAAGCAAAAGGCAAAGGAGAAAAGGAAAGATATACCCAATTGAATGCAAAGTTCCAAAGAATAGCAGGGAGAGATAAGAAAGCCTTCCTCAGTGATCAATGCAAAGAAATAGAGGAAAACAACAGAATGGGAAAGACTAGAGATCTCTTCAAGAAAATCAGAGATACCAAGGGAAAATTTCATGCAAACATGGGCTTGATAAAGGATAGAAATGGTATGGACCTCACAGAAGCAGAAGATATTAAGAGGTGGCAAGAATACACAGAACTGTACAAAAAAGGTCTTCATGACCCAGATAATCTTAATGATATGATCACTCACCTAGAGCCATACATCCTGGAATGTGAAGTCAAGTGGGCCTTAGAAAGCATCACTATGAACAAAGCTAGTGGAGGTGATGGAATTCCACCTGAGCTATTTCAAATCTTAAAAGATGATGGTGTGAAAGTGCTGCACTCAATATGCCAGCAAATTTGGAAAACGCAGCAGTGGCCTGGAAATGATCAGTTTTCACTTTAATCCCAAAGAAAGGCAATGCCAAAGAATGCTCAAACTACCAAACAATTGCACTCATCTCACACACTAGCAAAGTAATGCTCAAAATTCTCCAAGCCAGGCTTCAGCAATATATGAACTGTGAACTTCCAGATGTTCAAGATGGATTTAGAAAAGGCATAGGAACCAGAGATCAATTGCAAATATCTGCTGGATCACTGAAAAAGCAAGAGAGTTCCAGAAAAACATCTACTTCTGCTTTATTGACAATACCGAAGGATCACAGCAAACTGGAAAATTCTGAAAGAGATGGGAACACCAGACCACCTGACTTGTCTTTTGAGAAATCTGTATGCAGGTTAGGAAGCTACAGTTAGAACTGGACATGAAACAACAGACTGGTTCCAAATTGGGAAAGGAGTATGTCAAGGCTGTACACTGTCACCCTGCTTATTTAACTTTTATGCAGAGTATATCATGAGAAACACTGGGCTGGAAGAAGCACAAGCTGGAATCAAGATTGCCGGGAGAAATATCAATAACCTCAGATATGCAGATGACACCACCCTTATGGCAGACAGCAAAAAGAACTAAAGAGCCTCTTGATGAAATTAAAAGAGGAGAGTAAAAAAGCTGGCTTACAACTCAAAATTCAGAAAACTAAGATCACAGCATCTGGTTCCATCACTTCATGCAAATAGATGGGAAAATAGTGGAAACAGTGTCAGACTATTTTTTTGGGCTCCAAAATCACTGCAGATGGTGACTACAGCCATGAAATTAAAAGATACTTGCTCCTTGGAAGGAAAGCTATAACCAACCTAGACAGCATATTAAAAAGCAGAGACATTACTTTGCCAACAAAAGTCTGTCTAGTCAAAGCTATAGTTTTTCCAGTAGTCATGTATGGATGTGAGAGTTGGACTATAAAGAAAGCTGAGAACCAAAGAATTGATGCTTTTTTTCCTCAACAACTGTATTGTTGGAAAAGACTCTTGAGAGTCCATCGGACTGCAAGGATATCCAACCAGTCTATCCTAATGGAAATCAGTCCTGAATATTCATTGGAAGGACTGATGCTGAAGCTGAAACTCCAATACTCTGGCCACTGACTCATTTGAAAAAACCCTGATTCTAGGAGATTGAAGTGGGGAGGAGAAGGGGATGACAGAGGATCAGATGGTTGGATGGCATCACTGACTCAGTGGAAGTGAGTTTGACAAGCTATGAGAGTTTGTGATGGACAGGGAAGCTCCACGTGCTGCAGTCCATGGGTTTGCAAAGAGTCAGAAATGATAGTGAGTGAACTGAACTAAACTGCAGGACTTAACAAATTACTGATTTGGTGACTACTGGCTGGCCTACTTAGTGTGGCAAACCACACTAAGTTCCACCTCTTTGTGTGGAACTAAGATGTGTTGGTCTTTCTCTACTGTTTGCAAATTTCTATGGAGTAGTTCCTACTATCCAATGGGGTATATATGTTCCAAGAGGAAACTAACCTTTAAAACACTCTGAAAGAAGTGTTAACTCCAAAGCTAAAATGTTAGTAGTTCTCTTATTCCCAACTCATTTTTTAAAAGGAAAGCTTTGGATTCTCCTATACAGTTATCTGGCTACCTAACTACCAACAAGATTCATATCAGAGGTCAGCAAAATTTTCTTGTTAAAGGATCAGATGGTAAAGATTTTAGGCTCTGCTCACTATTACAGTCTATCGAAACAACTCAAATGTGCTTTTGTGACTTGAAAACAAGTCACAAAATGATAAAAATGAATCAGCCGTGTTTCAGTAAAACATTATTTACAAAAGCAAGCAGCTGACTAGAGTTAGCCCATGGGCTATAGTTTGCTGCCTTCTGATGTAGACTAAATACATGCTGGAAGGGGGATCTGTGGTCTTGTAATATTCCCAATATCGAGATGGGACCATGATTTCTTGTAATGTAAAAGACTCTCCTTTATTTTCTCCAAGAGTCTGGTTGTTGCATGTTTTATTTTAAATACAAGTATCCACCTAAGACCAAAATATTCAGAGTTTGAATAAATAAGCAGAGAAAAATGTTATGTTGTGACCCTCAGATCAAACAATGTTCACGCCTTCATTAATTTTACACATATTTAGGGGATACCTATGATATAAATTACTGTGCTAAGTATTACACAGGATGCATATGGGTAAGATTTAGACTCTTCCATCAGAAAGTTAAGAACCCAAAGGGAAAAATAACACAGTCATAATATATATAATGTAAGATATACAAAGTAACATGTCACAAAAGAAATAAAACTACATTTTTCTAGATGAGGGAGAAATTATTCTTGATTGAGTTGAGGAAATGTAGAGCTTTGAGAGAGAGATCAAAGTCCTTTTCATGAAGGAAATACGATATATGTGCCAGGTCTTTTAGTCCTAGGCAAGTAGAAATTAGAAAGGCAATATTGAGAGGACATAAAAAACAAAGAAAACAACATAAACAAAAGTCCAATAGTGAAAAGAAAGCAGAGACTGTAGGGGCTAAAAATGAATAATTTTTGCATTCTGAAGCTTATACCATTTTTGAACCCTATTTAAGAAAAAAATACAATATTATAAACAAAAATGAATAACATGTTTGTAATGAGAAGTCACTACAAATGAGAAGCTTTTTAAAGCAAGCAAATACTACAAATATCACAAGATCCAGACACTATGGAACACGTGAATTATGTTGCCACCTAACACAGCTCTCCCTGGTGACTGGCTATCCTCATTAATCCTGTCTCCACAGGACAAAGAAGATAACTCGGGCTTTCCTCTAGCACAGTTGATCTTACTGTGTTTACTTGCAATAGTATATAAAAGTTTCTTTCAGCTTCACAAATTACATAATAATAATGGGTAAAATTTTAGGACAGCTGTCAAATTTAGGAAACTCTTTCTGTGATATTTCCGGTCACTTCAAAGCTTTCTGTGCAGTGACTAACTGGAAATATTCCTTGGACTGATGATAAATCTATCGTGACTCACTGACGTCCTCATGTAGTGGCATATCACTAGTTTTATGCTATTTTTGTTAGAGGAAGTATTACATGTCAAGAATTTCAATCTTTTATCAATGTGCTCATATGTCATGCTTCATCATCAATCAGATTATCAAACAGTTTAAGAACCTATTCATTGGGGACTTTGCTGGTGGTCCAGTGGCTAAGACTCTGCACTCCCAATACAGGGGGTCCCAGTTCAATTCCTAGTCAGGGAACTAGATCCCACATGCCACAATTAGAGTTCAGATGCCACCACAACGGAGATTAAAGATACCAAGTGCCACAATTAAGATCTAGAGCAGCCAAACAAACAAAAAGGACCTATCCATTAAGTTCATTTGCAAAGTAGTGCTTTCCCTTAGTGAATTTAGAGAGCAAACACATATGATGAAAAAGCCTTCAGAAAGGTAGTATCTGTTGTCTGCTGAACACTGAATAGCTTTAATTACAAATTATGTATTTCTGCAGTTTGGTGATTTTATTACCTCTTTCAATAATCAACTGCACTAGTAGCACTTCAGTTGTTTTAAATGTTCAAAAGATTTAAACAAAGTACATACCAACTTACAAGCTCATAAAATCAATACTACATCCACGTGATGAATAACAAAATTTATCATGATATATTTTTAGTGCCATCTAGTGTTTAAAGGGCTTCATAAAGTGAAAGTCGCTCAGCTGCATCTGACTCTTTGCGACTCCATGGATTTATACAGTCCATGGAATTCTCCAGGCCAGAATACTGGAGTGTATAGCCTTTCCCGGAGAAGGCAATGGCACCCCACTCCAGTACTCTTGCCTAGAGAATCCCATGGACAGAGGAGCCTGGTGGGCTGCAGTCCATGGGGTTGCGAAGAGTCGGATACAACTCTTCACTTTCCCTTTTCCCTTTCACACACTGGAGAAGGAAATGGCAGCCCACTCCAGTGTTCTTGCCTGGAGAATCCCAGGGACGGCAGAGCCTGGTGGGCTGCCGTCTATGGGGTCGCACAGAGTCGGTCACGACTGAAGTGACTTAGCAGCAGCATAGCCTTTCCCTGCTCCAGGGGATCTTCCCAACCCAGGGATCAAACTCAGGTCTCCTGCATTGCAGGAGGATTCTTTACCAACTGACCTACCAGGAAAGCCCTCACAGAGTAAATATTTATCTATTTATCACAGAGTAAGTAAACATGCAAACAATTTAGTTTTAAAATTTGTGTCAACATATATTCTTCGATTCTATATCCCAGTCATTCCACCTAAGATTTTATATTAATCTGACAATAAAAGAAATGTAAGATTATGTGAGCTTACAGAAACTGTCATGAAATAAAAGGAATTAAGTCATCCCTTCACTAATTTTATAGGAGATGTCAGTCAGGACATCAGCTGTGTAAGACAAATAGACAGGCAAGAATATCCAATGAAGAAAAGACAACCTCTTCAATAAATGGTGCTGGAAGAACTAGACAGCTACACGTAAAAAAATGAAATTAGAACATTCCCTAACACCACAAAAATAAACTCAAATGGATTAAAGACCTAAATGTAAGGCCAGAAGCTATAAAACTCCTAGAGAAAACCATAGGAAAACACTCTTTGACATAAATCACAGCAAGATCCTCTTTGACCCACCTCCTAGAGTAATGGAAATAAAAACAAAAGGGACCTAATTAAAATTAAAAGCTTTTACACAGCAAAGGAAGCTATTAATGAGGTTAAAAGCCAATCCTCAGAATAGGACTTGCAAGCAAAGCAACTGACAAAAGATTAATCTCCAAAATATACAAGCAGCTCATGCAGCTCAATATCAGAAAAACAAACAACCAATCAAAAAATGGGCAGAAGATCTAAACAGACATTCCTCCAAAGACATACAGATGGCTAACAAACACACGAAAAGATGCTCTACATCACTCATTATAAATCAAAACTACAATGAGGTACCACTTCACACCGGTCAGAATGGCCATCACCAAAAAATCTACAAACAATAATTCCTGGAGAGGATGTGGAGAAAAGGGAAGCCTCTAGCACTGTTGGTGGGAATGCAAATTGATACAACCACTATGGAAAATAACATGGAGATTTCTTTAAAACTAGAAATAAAACTACCTTATGACCCAGCAATCCCATTACTGAGCATATACCCTGAGAAAACCATAATTCAAAAAGACAGGTGTACCAAAATGTTCACTGCAGCACTATTTACAATTGCCAGGACATGGAAGCACCCTACACACCCATCGACAGATGAATGGGCAGATGTGGTACAAATGCGTAACAGATTACTGAGCTTAAAAAGAAAGGCAACTGAGGTGAACTGAGGTGGATGAACCTAGAGCATCTTATATAGAGTGAAGTAAGTCAGAAAGAGAAAAACAAATATTAACACATACATATGGAATCTAGAAAAATGGTACTGATGAACCTATTTGCAGGGAAGGAATGGACCCAAAGGGAAGGACAGTCTTGTGAACAAGAGGGGAAGGAGAGCGTGGGACACATCCAGAGAGTGGCACTAACTGGACACACCAGCATGTGTACAACAGCTAGCTAGTGGGAAGCAGCTGTGCAGCGCGGGGAGCCTACCCGGGCGCTCTTGTGAGGACCTAGAGCGGTGGGATGGGGCGAGGTGGGAGGAAGGCTCAGGAGGGCGGGGATATATGTATACTTAGGGCTCATTCGCATTTTGTGCAGCAGAAACCAACACATTGTAAAGCAATTATCCAACAATTTAAACACACACACACACACACACACACACACACACACAAAGGGACTCGTTTTCATTGAAATGCCCAGATAAAATGTTTCATACAGTCCTAGGTCTAGAATATGTTTGAATCAAACCAAGTTGGACTTAAACTGTTAATGTGTTATCTCCTTATATTAAAAAAAAACATTATGATTAACTTTATATCTGCATTAAAAGTTTTATAAAAAGTTTTACTTAGCCACCTGCTGCTGTCCCCGCCGACGCTGCACCATTCCTCGTGATGGATGGAGACCGAGTTCACGGCTGAGGGCCCGCTGCAGTCTACAGCCGGACGCCAAGGACTTATACTAAGCACTGGATCACATTTGTCAGCCGCGAAGCCAGGTCCACGTGCTTCACCCTCCAGGCCGCCCAGCCGGCGCCCCAGCTCGGGGTCCTGCTCCGCGGGGACAGGAACAACCTCTCCAGGCTGAGCCCTGCCATGCCGGACTGCTCCTGTCCTGGGCCGCCTGCACCCGCCGCAAGGAGGCCAGCTACAGCCCCCGGCTGATGCGCACGGCCCTCGTTGGCCTGAGCCTGGACAACGGGGGCCGGGAGCTAT
>SJXQ01007304.1:134024-155772 GCA_006408695.1 Aepyceros melampus | reverse complement strand
GGGAGCTATTCGCGACTTCAGCTCACTGCCCACGGCGGTGCTCGACGACCGCCTGTTCTCCGACTCGAGCGTGATCATCTCTGAACCTGCAGGAGGTGACACGCTCTCACAGGCTCTGCAGGAGCTACTGTGGCCGCTCTCGGAGACTCGGCCCTCTCCGTTCTGCGGGTATCCCCCGCGTTCCTCACAACTAACCAGAGCGCGCACGCCAACGACGTCCTCCGGGCACGCGCGCGCACGCAGCAGCCGGAGGAGACGTCCTCACGGTGTGGACCGCCCTCCCCGAGCGCTTCTGCGAAGTGCTCCTGGGTCTCAGTGACACCGCTGAGAGCCTGCTGCGCACGTCCAGCTGGGCCTGGAAGTGTCGCCCTCCACGCTGTCCAGGGTGGCCAGCATCTCGAAGGGCTGCGCTTTCCTTGGTGGGTACTCACAGACCATGCCAGTGCCTGGTACCCTGGAGCTCACGTGGCAGCGCTGTGTTTTTGTGGGTGGAAACGACTATCAGTTGGGCCAGACCAAGGTCAGGTGCGTGCTCACGGACTTCCTTATTGTCTCTGGCCTCAATACCTTGTCCACCGTGAGCTACAGCCACCTGGCAACAATGACGGGCAGAACCCGTCGGTGGCAACACAGTTCCACTCCAAGGAGGTGTCCAAGAGCAGCGTGCTATACGATTTGCTGGTGCAGGGCAATGCAGCGCTCTACTTGCAGGGCGAGGAGCCGGGTCACTGCATGGTCATCAAGCACGTGCTATATGTGGGCGACAGCAAGCGTGTCCTGGATGAGTACACAGCAGAGCGGATGCTGGGCGGTACCAACAGGCTGGAACTGCACAACACATTCGAGGACTTGCTCCTGGCCAAGCCCCTCACTCCGGACCTGGAGCGGCTGCCAAACCATGCCAGCGCGTGATCCTCTGCACAAATGTCAACCCAGAGCTACAGAGCTTCCAACTGGTGCTATCGCTGCTCGGCTTGGCTTCCTCTTGCAAGCCCAGCTTGGGCGATGGGGCAGCCCGGTGGCCAACCCACTCTTCCACCATCACGAACTTTGTTGAGAGTACCTTTGGAGTCTGCATGGGGCTCCCACTGTAGAACCACGTGCTTCTGGAGCGCGAGATGATGCGCCCTGTCCTAGAGCGAGTGGGCTTGTGGCCACTGCCTGCCCTGTGCCTTGCGAGAAAGGAACAGCGCCCGCCTCCCTCAGTGGCTTTATTGGTGACACCAATGGGCACTCGCAAGCTGAGGCGCCCCAGATGCCCACCACCTAAGGCCATGACCATACAGCTCCCCCGTAACTACTCCTATCCCCTGTGCTCCTCAGGCCCCGGGAAGATAAAGCTAGTACCATCCCAGGGACAGAGGAGCCTGGCCGGTTACAGTCCATGGGGTCACAAAGAGTCGGGCACGACTGAATTGACTTAGCACGTATTATCAAAAAAAAAATTTTTTTTAATTAAATAAAGTTTTACTTAGTAAATCAGTAGGTTTATGATAACCAAAACCAAATGCTTAAGTTCTTTAATCAAAACACAACTTGCTTGATTTTAGTATTTTATCCATAAGAAATAATACCAGGTTAACAAAACAGAAGTTTATTTCAGCTATGTTGTTATGTGTGTATGTGAAACATATAAAAAACTAAAAAAAAAAAAAAAATCTGCAGTCACAATGAGAAAAAAGGGATATGGGTAACAAATTTGTTCTTTCTTTTTACTATTAATTCATTGTCTATCTAAAGCAGCTGGATTTACATGCTTTTAAATTCATGTTGCTCTTAGAATTAGAGGTTAAGACTGGGACAATGAAAACAAGTTACAGCTTTTGAAAAGCCATGCATACTACAGGTACCACAAGATCCAGAAAATATCATCATCATTTTATCCTCAGCTAATTAAAAAAAAAAAAAAATTCAGAGTAGGAAACTGCTCTCCCTTAGGCTCACACCAGCCTTTGTCAGGATGCAGCAATGCCCCAAAACAAGGATTCTCACTGGACTAAAGTTAGTGCTTTTAAGTTGAAGTCATGCTCCCACCTGGGTCCTAGGAGACTCAGGCACACATAACCCATGTCTCAATTTGCTTGTGTCTGCAGAGGCAGTCATTCCCAGAATGCTCAGTCTAGGCCAAGCCTGCACAGGCCAGGAGCCACTCTACCAAGTATGATAGACTCTGTCTTTATGCCCCCACCTCCAGGAAGTTACGGAAACAACGGATAAGTTATTTCAAGAAGTTAACAATCAACAGTGAGACATACTGAACGCCAGTCAATCTGAAGGGAGGAAAAAGAAATGGGGTGAAAGCCAAGTGAGTGGTGTCTGGCTGGAAATTGCCTTGCTTGACACTGAATCTAGGAGAGCGGCAGTGGCGGTAGGTGTGTGTGGGTGTATGTGCGACTCTGGTGTGTATTAACTGGCAAGCAGCACAGATAAGCCACTTTAACTGGTAGCCGAATAGAGTGCATTTTGCTGTGAATTCCTCTCTGATCCAGAAGTATATATATCTTTTCTCTCATGTGAGAGGCTCTCAACTAATTTGCTATACCTTTCAGGTACTCAAAAAATATACTCTGAATGATTTTTCCCTCTAAAAATTTCTACTGCAAAGGAGAAATTTTTTTATGGGGAGAGAGGAAGTAATTTTTACCTCATTGGTTTCTGCTTAATCCAGGTGGTATTAAATTCCGCCTACTGATTAGAGTTTCAATGTGAAAAGAGCTCCCCCAAAATATTTCTTGAATTATTCATCCTTAACCCTAATAGCAATGTGTAATCTGGTTTCAGTGAACGGTTGAATTAGGTCTGACAATTCTAACCTACAATCAATTAGAGCACTAGTCCTCAAACTGACTGTAGAAGCACAAAGAAGAGAAAATATCACAAATTTGATCTACTATTGTGTTTTGCCCATAAGTCATCATTTTCTCCTCTAATTAGCTCATGTAAAATTGTTTCAAATTTGATACAGTGCATTATAAAACCCAAAGTTTTCATTAAAATATTTTAAAACCACATGCTATTTTAAAATTTTTTCCAAAAATAAGTTTGTTGGAAAGTTACATATTGTATTTTTTTACTTGTAAGAATTACTTTTTATTTAACCCATCTATTCTAGCTTCTTTTCCATGTAGAACTTCTCAAGCAGAAGAAAACACTTTATTGAAGAATCATCTAAAAAGCCCCCCCATAATACTTTCATTAATTCTTCCCAATATTTCACAATTTTCTTTGGACAGAAATTCTTCCTAATAAACACATATTCTATCTCTGAGTATTTATGATATATTCTCAAGATCATACAGGTGCTAATTATCACTTCTATGGCAATCACAGGGCTTCCCAGGCAGCACTAGTGGTAAAGAACCCGCCTGCCAATGCGGGAGACGTAAAAGACGCGGGTTCAATCCCTGGGTCAGAAGGATCCCTAGAGAAGGAATTGGCAGCCCACTCCAGTAATCTTGACCAGAGAATCCCAAGACAGGAGCCTGACAGATCACAGTTTATGGGGTTGCAGAAAGTCAGACACGGCTGAAGTGACTTAGCACAGCACAGCATAGCACGCGGCAGTCACATTACAATACATGAATGTATCACGTCAGCATGTTAAAATGGTTCATTTTAAATGTCCAGTAGAAAAGAAAATTGTAAAAAAAAAAAAAAAAGAAAAAAGTTTGAGTTGCTTATTTGGCTTAATAGTGTTTGGGTTTTTACCAATTTACAAAATGGTCACACCAATATATTCAACACATTAGAAAGGATAATCTCAAGGCGTCCCAGGTGGCTCAGAATCTGTGGTAAAGAATCTGCCTGCCAATGGAGGGGACACAGGAGATGCGGGGTTGATCCCTGGGTCGGGAAGATCCCCTAGAGAAGGGAATGACACTCCAGTATTCTTGCCTGGAAGATCCCATGGACAGAGGAACCTGGCGGGCTACAGTCCACAGGGTCGCAAAGAGTCGGACATGACTGAGCAACACAGCACGCACACACGCTTTAAGTTTACATAGTGTTATATGTCAGATACATTGCAATTTGAAAAAAATACCTGAGATCAGTTTCTAAAGTCCTGTACTCAAAGAAATTCAATCTTAGTTCATCATTGCCTTTCATACATGTGAAAAATAAGCTTTAAGATGCCTTGTGAAGCTTTTCTCTATTTGGTAAATAAGTTTCCCCCACCACCACCACCACCCAGGTCTTCACTGTAAGCTCATAAGACAACGTATTTTATTTATTTAAATATTCATTCATTTGTTCATTTATTTAACATTGAAATCCTTTCTTGATTCCAGAAAAGCTTAAAAGCTTATCCCTCAACTTACAGATTTAAGGGATGATTTTCAGGATAAAACACAAAGGAAATCAAAGATAGGAAAACACTTAAAAATTAAATAAATGAGTGGCGTTGAAAGAGGAAGAACAAGCGCTTTCAAATATAAGGGTGAATGCTATTGTTCAACTCACCATAAGCTGGTTTCATCATTTAAAGTTGTAAGATTCCTACAATGGTGAAAATCATTAACTGATATACTAGAGCTTAAAGATGGCTGTACCACACAGAGTCTTAATGTTCTCCTGCCTACAGTACTTCAGGGACTCTTGAGGAGGCTGTCATTGGGTAGTGCCTTGACTGGACACACCCAGTACTGCCTGGAGGGCAGAGGAATGGGATCAACAGGGTCTTTTTGCTTGAGAGATCAAGAAGCATCATGCGGGGGAAAGTCACTCTGGAGAAACAGACAAGGCACACCTGCTGTGATCAAGCACCGTGTGTCACATCAGAGGGGCAAGAAGCATGCTCTCCCCACAGGTGATGTGATGAAAGGACATTTTATGGACCAAGTGAGCGATAGGAGTACAATAGCCTGGAAAATGAACCAAACCAGCTCATGTGGGCTGGTGAATGGAAACTGTATTGCTACAGGATGACCTGCAGGAGAGAGCGTATTTTATAGGCTTTGCCTTTAAACTTACCCCAAACCTGACTGCTCTCAGTTTCTCTGTCTCCATCACCCTGGTCTAAGCCACTGTTTTCTCTTTCTGGATCACTGCAGTAACCTCCTACCCGACTTCCTGCTCCCACTCTCAAACCCTTCTTGATTATTTTCACACTGCAGCCAGACAGATCTATTTAAAATATAATTAAGGTCATGCCACTCTTCTACCTAAAATTATTGATAGCTTCCTATTACATTTAGAATAAAGTCAACCTTGCTTACGTTGACATAAGCAGCCTCCATGTGCTCGTCCCTGGATACATCAGTTTCAGCAACCTTATCTACCACTTTCTCTCCAGTCAAACTGGCCACCCTGTTCTTAAATATATCCAGGATAAATAAATAAACCTAACTTGACTTAGCAGCAGCAGCAGCAGCAGGCTTTTACAGTTGCCTTACCCTTTGCCTCAAACATCCTTCTCACTGATACCTGCTTGTTGGAACTCCACTTGAATTGACTCATCACATATTTAGTGTATCTGATTGAGGAACTGAGGAACCAACAGGATGAAGCTCTTACCTGTGGAATCATGATGGAACACTTGCAAGTCAGAATTCTGCTCAGGTGGATCTATACAGCAGCTCAGTTGGACTCAGGTAATCATTTCCCTGCTATCTGCAGCAGACCATCATTATCAATCACCTTATACCTTATTAATGTCTTCTTTTCAATGTCTAATATGACTGCCACCTATCACTGTCTTCTACCATACATGCCTTACCTTTGTTCTTCGTAGCACTTACAGTTATAATTTATACAGTCAGCTCTCCTAATCTGTAAGTTCTACATCCAAGGATTCAACCAACGTGGATCAAAAATCGTTGAAAAACATTAAAGTTCCAAAGAGCAAAACTTGAATTTGTAGCATGCTGACAATTATTTACATAGCATTTACATTGTATTGGGTAGTCTATGTAATCTAGAGATGATTTAAAATATACAGGAAGATGTGCACAGGTTATACACAAATACTATACCATCTTATGGGCTTCCCCGGTGGCTCGGATGGTAAAGAATCGCCCTGTAATTCAGGAGACCTGGGTTTGCTCCCTGGGTTGGGAAGATGCCCTGGAGGAGGGCAAGGCAACCCACTCCAGTATTCTTGCCTGGAGAATCCCCATGGACAGAGGAGCCTGGCCAGCCACAGTCCATGGGGTCACAAAGAGTTGGACATGACTGAGCGACTAAGCACAATAATACCATCTTATATAAGAGACTTGAGCATCTGATGATACAGGTATTTGGGGTGGAAGATGTTGAATCAATACCCTACAGATGCCAAGGGATGGTTGTACTTATCTGTCTGTGGGTTGACTATCTATGATGGAACTTATATCACTGAAAGGTAGGTTCTACAGGCACAGAAACTTTGATTTCTTCCCAGCAACACCACCCCTTGTGCTTAGAACAGTAATTGGTACTTAGAGTGCTCAATATATACGTATTCGTTAAAAAAATGACTAAATGAGAAGCTCTCGATATGACAGAGTACTTTAAGGAAGGCTAGAGTTTCCAGTTCATAAGCGGAGACTGAACCATGGGAAAATCTATTTGATATAGTCTGATGAAACACTTCACACCGGGAATGTGAAGTCAAGTGGGCCTTAGAAAGCATCACTACGAACAAAGCTAGTGGAGGTGATGGAATTCCAGTTGAGCTATTTCAAAGCCTGAAAGATGATGCTGTGAAAGTGCTGCACTCAATATGCCAGCAAATTTGGAAAACTCAGCAGTGGCCACAGGACTGGAAAAGGTCAGTTTTCATTCCAATCCCAAAGAAAGGCAATGCCAAAGAATGCTCAAACTACCACACAATTGCACTCATCTCACATGCTAGTAAAGTAATGCTCAAAAATCTCCAAGCCAGACTTCAGCAATATGTGAACCGTGAACTCCCTGATGTTCAAGCTGGTTTTAGAAAAGGCAGAGGAACCAGAGATCAAATTGCCAACATCCGCTGGATCATGGAAAAAGCAAGAGAGTTCCAGAAAAACATCTATTTCTGCTTTATTGACTGTGCCAAAGCCTTTGACTGTGTGGATCACAATAAACTGTGGAAAATTCTGAAGGAGATGGGAATACCAGACCACCTGACCTACCTCTTAAGAAACCTATATGGAGGTCAGGAAGCAACAGTTAGAACTGGACATGGAACAACAGACTGGTTCCAATAGGAAAAGGAGTACATCAAGGCTGTATATTGTCACCCTGCTTATTTAACTTATATGCAGAGTACATCATGAGAAATGCTGGACTGGAAGAAACACAAGCTGGAATCAAGATTGCTGGGAGAAATATCAATAATCTCAGATATGCAGATGACACCACCCTTATGGCAGAAAGTGAGGAGGAGCTAAAAAGCCTCTTGTTGAAAGTGAAAGAGGAGAGTGAAGTACATCATGAGAAACGCTGGGCTGGAAGAAACACAAGCTGAAATCAAGATTGCCGGGAGAAATATCAATAACCTCAGATATGCAGATGACACCACCTTTATGGAAGAAAGTGAAGGGAAACTAAAAAGCCTCTTGATGAAAGTGAAAAAGGAGAGTGAAAAAGTTGGCTTAAAGCTCAACATTCAGAAAACGAAGATCATGGCATCTGGTCCCATCACTTCATGGCAAATAGATGGGGAAACAGTGGAAACAATGTCAGACTTTATTTTTGTAGGCTCTAAAATCACTGCAGATGGTGACTGCAGCCATGAAATTAAAAGACACTTACTCCTTGGAAGGAAAGTTATGACCAACCTAGATGGCATATTCAAAAGCAGAGATATTACTTTGCCAACTAAGATCCGTCTAGTCAAGGCTGTGGTTTTTCTAGTGGTCATGTATGGATGTGAGAGTTGGACTGTGAAGAAGGCTGAGCGCCAAAGAATTGATGCTTTTGAAGTGTGGTGTTGGAGAAGACTCTTGAGAGTCCCTTGGACTGCAAAGAGATCCAACCAGTCCATTCTGAAGGAGATCGGCCCTGGGATTTCTTTGGAAGGAATGATGCTGAAGCTGAAACTCCAGTAGTTTGGCCACCTCATGTGAAGAGTCGACTCATTGGAAAAGACTCTGATGCTGGGAGGGATTGGGGACAGGAGGAGAAAGGGACAACAGAGAATGAGATGGGTGGATGGCATCACTGACTTGATGGACGTGAGTCTGAGTGAACTCCGGGAGTTGGTGATGGACAGGGAGGCCTGGTGTGCTGTGATTCATGGGGTCACAAAGAGTCGGACATGACTGAGCAACTGAACTGTAACTGTAACTGATGAAACACTTTGAGCTCCTGGCACTGGAAACTGACATTTGAACTTGAATGTTTAAAAGTCACCTCAAAGCAAAAGTCTACACTTGATCTTCTCCCAGGACTAGTGTTTCCTGTCTTGCTAAATGGCACCACTCCTCTCTCCAGGTATCCAGCTTCCCTGTGGTCCTCTTTGCTTCCATTAGAATGCTCTTCTTCTTCATCTTGTCACAGCTCACTCCTTAGCTCAGTTAATTTCTACTCATTTTTCAGGTCTGTGATAGGTTATCTTTTACAGAAACAAGAATACTTCCTGTCCCTTGTAACCTTCCCCAGAACCTTGCCTCTTGCTGTAAAGAAGCAGAGCCACTTTCCCCTTCCTTTGAACCTGGGCTGGCCTTTGTGGCTGCTTTGAGAACAGAATGCAGGAGAAGCAACACCACGCTACAGCTTCTGACCGGCGCTGTCCCTCTAACAATGCTTGGACTGGGAACCCAACCATTCACTGTTAGTGGGGAAGTCCTGGCTGTAAGGAGAGACCACCGATGGGTATTCTGATCAGAAGTCCCTGCCTACAGGCAGCTGAGTGACTGAGCACTCGGAAGACTCTGATTCTGACCTTAGAATCCACCTCCCCACGTGCCTCCCACACAGACACGGGGCCTCTGGATCATCCATTGGAGCCTCCAGGCACCATGGAGCAGACAATAAAATACATCTGCTGTGTCCTGACCACACTCATCACCTGCACACAGACCTTATGACCAAAATAAGTGTTTGTTGCATGACACCAAATCGGGCCAACTTTTCACCTAATAATAGGTAACTCAAAGAGATCTCACTCAAAGTTCCAACCCAAGGAAACCTCCTCTAGATGGGGCAGAACCTTCTTTCAGAACTCTACACCCCTCTCTCTCAAAGTAAAGTTTTATGTTTGTTTTTGTGATTATTTAACTCTAAATTCTAAAGTATGGTAAGTCTATCTGTTGCTCACTGATTTCCATCTTTTAGCTTGATTCCCTAAGTCAAATAAAATCAGAAAGCATGATGTTGAATTTCTATTATTTTAATGTGAGTGCCAAGCCCAAATGACCTGTTGCTCTAAATCTATGACTTTCTTTGGGTGAAAGTCTAACATTCATATACCATTTCTCTTTATTACCATATTTGCAGTATTCTTTATTCTCACTAAGTGACTCCATGTAAAATTTTAAAATACTACTTAGCATGTATACTTTTATTAGTTAATATCTGGTATTAATATTTTAATGCCTTCAATTACCTGGTAGAGATTAAATTACTTAGTGATCTCTTATTTCTTATTCATATCCCAAATTTTGTTTCTGTAATTGCTCTGATTTTGTTAGAAAATACAGGATCTGATTATACATATTCCCGACATTATGAGCATGAATTTCAAGGTTTCCTGAGAACCTCTTTTAAGATAGGACAGTAAGAACATGGACATCAGAGGCAGAAATTGCTAGGTTTCAATGCTTTTTGAGCCATTGAACAGTTGTGTGATCTCGGGAAAGAAACTTACAGCAATTCTATTGCCTTGTGAAACAGCGCAGATTGATTATCCTTGCCAGGACAGTATTCCTTTGCATGTTCCCTAATCCCTCGGCATGAGAACCTCTAAGTGACCAGGTGGCAGTTTACAGTTGCAGGTTCAATGAATCACTTCCTGTACCCTTTGGAGGACCACTCCCCTCCTCCCTCCATTGCCCAGGAACCAGGATCTCCATCTAGCCTAGCAGAGCCTACAGGAATGAGAACCATGAGGTCTGTAAGTGACTCACTGGAAGTGGTGGGGAGAACATCACTTGGCAAGTCAGGAATCCAGAAAGAAAAAGGTTTTCTTAGCTTATCTTGACCTGCAAGAGTCCTAAAATTCTTATTTTGAATTGCTAATGAAAAGTCACGTTAGTGACTATAACTATAAAGATAGTGAAAGATGATACTCGCTAACATTATAAAGTGTTATACTTTACACTATAAAGTTTTTCACTATAAAGATAGTGAAAATGTTAGTCTCTCAGTCGTATCCAACTCTTTGTGACCCCATGGACTGTAGCCTGCCAGGCTCCTCTGTCCATGGGATTCTCCAGGCAAGAATACTGGAGTGGGTAGCCATGCCCTCCTCCAGGGGAATCTTTCCAACCCAGGTATCGAACTTGCTTCTCTTACGTCTCCTGTATTGGCAGGTGGCAGCAGTAGCTGCAGAAGTGCCACCTAGGAAGCCCAGAAATCTACCTGCTGCTTGTTAAAAACCTTCTGAATCGTTACCATACATTATGATATCTAATTATACTAAAATAATGTAACCAAAGGATAGGTACTATTATCACTTACTACAACAACAATTTTGTTGTTTCCAGACTTGCCAACAATGACTATCAGGATTCTTTAAAATATCTATAACAGTATATTTTTAAGTTATGAAAAATAAATCATTTAAAGGATATATCTGTTGCACAAGCAAGGGATGAATATAACTGAGGCTATTTTGAATTCTTTTAAAGAAAATCTCAACTTGTCTTCTCTCTATGCTTATCTCTACAATGTGGCCAAAAATCCTAATGCCGAATCAGTGCTTGTGGCATTTCCATGGCAACACATCAAGGTACCTTCACCGTAAGGATGTCTTCACTTAATAGCATCATAAACAATTCACCTGATTATAGGCTATTAAGGGGCTAGACACAAGCATATGAGAGTGGAAAAAAGAAAGGGAAGCTTCTTTTAATGTTCTTTGGAATACATTTTGGCAATCCCTAATAAGCCAAGATAAGAAAGAAGATGCTGTAAAATGCTAAATTATTCTTGCGGTTGGATTTTGAAAACCTTCGAGAGCATCCCAGCTCACTGATTTTGCAGAAGTGCTTTTACAAAATCCAGGGTGTTTTTTCTCTGCACAAAGTAGGTTTTGAATTATTTTTCTTTCCAGTCCCTCATTATCCACCAAAAAATTCTTTTCTCCCCACATTAAACACAAAGTGTTTCTCACACAAAAGTGAGAAAGTTTATGACACACTTGTATTATGTACATGTTATTTTAAGCCGAGAGAGAGATATAGAGTATATAATTGGGAATTTTATGTCGAAGACAGAGCCCAGAAAGGGAACAGCTTTTTAAACTTGTCATTCACAATATTTCTTTAAGTCCACCTAAACACATGTGCTATGCTGAGAGGCACCCTAGCAACTGACAGAGTAGATCGACTTCACCTCTGCATTGAGACTTTCCAAGTAGACCCCTCACTGAAGTGTGTCTAGGCTGTCAGTCAATGTTGAAATTTTGTCTATATTCTCATTTTTTTAATTTCTAGGAGGAAAAAAATAAAGTACTCCTGGGAGAAGAAATGTGTTAAGTCACATTAAAGTTAATGAATTTTATCAAACATGGCATTTTACTGTCTAGCTGTTTAGATCGCCCACCTCCAACTATCTTTAAGCAAAGGGGGGTAAAACCACTTCCCTTTAGGTGTACACCTCTATGCCTGCAAGCTGACTTTTGCAAGTTCTTCCCCCCCAGGCCTCCTTGCTGTGCATTTCACATTCTGACTGCAACTTACTCCCCACCCTCTAGCTCTGCCCTATGTTCATACAGCATGTTTCACCCATGGACAGCTTTCCAGAGGATAAATCTCAAGGATCTGGTTTAATTGACATTTGAAAGTTTTCTTTCAAAGGAGTCTCTCTTCTCTGACAATGACACAATTTTACCAGGAACTCATTAGCAAAATGATCATTCAACAAGGTTAACACTTTGATCTGACAGAGCACCACAGAAAGGGCAGAATATTAAATAAAGATAATACCGCCTTTCAGTATCACAGGAGTCTTTTGATATGACTGAGTTAAGCACTGTATGGCGATCAGTTGACAAAGCAACCGGGGACGGCAGTGAAGAAGGCTGTTAGGCTGTTAGCATTCATGGGTGGTTCTATCAGCAAGATCTGTGTTTCCTTTTTGAAAACGAAATTATATTTTACATGGAGAATTTAATCGCAGTTATGACTTAGCCTATAAAGCCTGCAAGATAAGCAATAAATCACATTACCTCAAGAGGCAAGGGACAGTCAAAAAGGCTCTGAAGAAACTCTGAAGGTGTGACAGATGCAACCTCGGCACAGCAAGAAGAGTCTGGGCTTTAGGGTTAGGCAGAGTTTTCTCCCAGTCCTCACCCAGCAGCTTGCAAACTGATCACCTTGGGCAAGTTGCTTAACTTGTCTGGGCCTTGGTTTGTGTAAGTACAAAACATAGATCGTTAAAAGGACATATAATACATTGTCCAAATTAGGATATTTTGGTAGCTAGGTGGTAAAGAACCTGCATGCAAGGCAGGAGACAGGAGTTCAATACCTGGGTCAGAAAGATGCCCTGGAGAAGGGAATGGCAGCCCACTCCAGTATTCTTGCCTGGAGAATTCCGTGGATAGAGGAGCCTGGTGGGCTATGGTCCATGGGGTGGCAAAGAGTCGGACCCGACTGAGTGACTAACACACACACACACACCAAATTAGGATATTCTGAAGAGTGAAAGAAGGTGCTATTGATGATTATCCCAGGACAACAGAAGTAAACCAGGACAATCTGGCAAGCCAGGATATATGGCTATCTTATAATTAAAAATCAGTGCCTCACATCACAGGTTTGTTGAGACAATTAATCAAAACAAAATATATAAAACACTTATGTGTAGTCAGCACTAGGTAAAAATCACTGTCCTTCTATGCTGTCTCTTTTTTTCCCTTTCTCTCTGGGGGATAAGAAAAACACAGCTTTTGTGTGTTTGTTAAAATAAAGAATAAGAAGAATGCAATTTGCTCTCACTTACTCTTATTCATTACTCGTTACTTCATGTTATCACTACATAATGAAGAGATTATGTGACATCTGACAATATTTGTAGGTCAGTCTGCCCACAAAAATACTGTAAATTAAAATAGATTTAAATTATTTTAACAGTATGTATTTTACAATCCACAAATCAAATCATGCTTGTTAAATGAGTAATTGAATGAATAAATCACAAACTTTTCTGTGCTGTACATTACTTTTTTCCTGCCTCTCTGCCTTTTATTATGTATTAATGAAGATAGTGGAGTGTTAGTTGCTCAGTCTTGTCTGACTCTTTATGACCCCACAGGCTGTAGTGGGCTCCTCTGTCCATGGAATTCTCTGGGCAAGAATACTGGATTCAGTAGCCATTCCCTTCTCCCGGGGATCTTCCGAACTCAGGGATGGAAGCCAAGTCTCTCATCACAGGCAGATTCTTTACCGTCTGAGCCACCAGTAAAGCCCATTAATGAAGAGAGAAGAGGACTTAAGAAGGTGTAGATATCTGGCTTTACCAGTTATGTAATCTTGGGAAAATCACTTAGGCTTTTTGTGCCTCAATTTCCTTCTTGTCAAAACAGCAACTATTGATCTCTTTGAGACGATGGCTCAGAAATACCTAGGACTTCACTTTATATGTAACAACTGCCTAATTACTGCTGTTTTCTTCCTTCTTTCTTCCTCTTCCCATATGATGTTCCCATTTGACCCCTGAGATTCAAAGCATCTTGGCTCCCAGAAGTAAGCCTCTTAGAGGTCCCTGGGGCGTACAAATCATTTCTCATCATCATACACTGTATTTAAGGTCAGCTGGTCAATCACCAACTATCAGAAGTGGTGATTTACTGTCACATTTCAGAAATTTAAGTATAAAAATATAAAAATGTTGATACAAATCTTGGAATCCATTGAGAAAATTCAGAATTTTTTAATACTTGCCAGTAACCAGAAGAGGGCGTACAAAGATTGGAATACAAACTTCAGCCTTAGAGCTAAAACTATCAAATTTTCAATATGGAAATATTGAAATATCAATATTTTAAATATGCAATATCAAATTTTCAATATGACATAGGAAATTTTAATATTCAAATGCGAAACCAAAACTACCTAAATTATATAATAAATCCAGAAAAATATCAAACACTCTGTCTTCACCCAAATATTTAAATATTGAATGATTTATTTTTTCAAATGCAATATAATCTCTAATTTTCTTAACATGAAATATTTTCTTTTGATGCATGTTTATAAAACAACATGCTCACTCATATATTTAAAAAACAAATGCTTAAAAGATTTCAGTATATTATGATGTCATTTTTGATGTTTAAAAATGTTTGAGAATTGTGGATAAGGGTATCATTTTCCCCTCTGTTTCATCCTTCTGCTAGTTTCACTTCTCCTGGTTGCTAAAGTTTAGGGGCACTTTCCTGAGGCTTTACAAATGCCCAGGTTCCTTGATTCTTAGCAAAATGAGTCTTTTATCCATTTATGATAAAGCCAGACTGCCTCTTACTTTCCTAGTAGCTGTATCTATCCATCTATCATATAATTTCATCAGTCAGGCCTTGTAACCTATATATTGACAATTTATCACAAATCAACTAAAAACTATGAATAATTATTTTATGACATTTTATGACAATAATTATTTTATGACATTTCCAACATAGTCATACACATACACAATAGCAAGAGTAGAAGATTGCGTCATGACCTGCTTCAATCAGTTAAACAAGCAGAAATCAAAGTTAATCTCCATTCAATCAGTATTATGGCTTAATTATGTTTTCTACAAGACAGTGAAACTAGGGACTTAGGATATTTGAATATGATTTTGTGGCTATATATCTGTGACTCTCGAAACAGAAATTTTCTTATCTCCATTCTGAAATGAAAAGAACATTGCTATCCTACATGGCTCTTCTGCACACAAAGTGAGATAATACATGTGAAATATGAAATAAAATTTGTGAAAATTCTTCACCAGTGCCTGTAACACAGCAACTCAATATAAATGGCTATCTTATTTTCTAATTTTACAACTTCGTCATTAAAGTCTTACATACACATACATAGAGAAAACTCTATTAATCAGATTTCCATGTAAAAGCTTTCTCATATGTAGAATCAATAGTTGACAGTATTATGATACCAAGGCAATGACAAATTCTACTGAAACCTAACACTGTTTGAGCAGTTTATCAGACACTGTATATCACAAGCTGGACTTAATTCAATTATCAGAATTTTTCGAGACAAATTCCTCCTCCTGTTACCTTTGTACCCAAGAAGGTCTGCTTTGTCCTGCTTTGTACCCAGAAAGGTCTACTTTGACTCAAAACCACACAACTAGTGATCACAGAGCAGATATGTTTGACCACAAAAGCCAGAATTCTTAACCATTGCCCTTTACTGCTCAAACATGTTCCAGAGCAGAAAGTTTGCTTAAACATTTTTTGCAGTAGAGTTCCAACTCTTAATACATTTTAACAAATTGGTAAGTGAATTGATTTTACATATGTGCCAACTCTGTTAATTGAGTAATATCTAAGCGTCGCAAATTTTTTTTTTTTTTTTAAGATTAGTCAAATTACTGCAATGGGGTTTCCCTGGTGGTTCAGTAGTAAAGAATCTGCCTGCCAATACAGGAGTTGCAGGTTCCATCCTTGGGCTGGGAAGATCCCCTGGAGAAGGGAATGGCAGCTCACTCCAGTATTCTTGCCTGGAAAATCCCATGGATAGAGAAGCCTGGTGGGTTACAGTTCATGAGATCACAAGAGTCAGACATGACTTAGCAACAAACCAATTCTATGATTTCAGACTGGTTTCTATATTATCATTACAATTTTGTCCTGCTGCTGCTGCTGCTGCTAAATCATTTCAGTCGTGTCCGACTCTGTGCCACCCCAGAGACAGCAGCCCACCAGGTTTCCCCATCCCTAGTTTTGTCCTAGAAAATAGAAAATCTGGTAAATAGTAAACTAATAGTGAAGTTATAATTTTATCGACACTGACATAGTATATTAATGTATAAATAAGTGAGGACATCCCCTTCGTTCATTACTGGTTAAAATTCAGTAGAAATAACCCATTTTGTTGGAGCAAAGCTGAAAAGGAAAATAAACTGACCAGTGAATGCTTCCTTACCATCAACCATTACGAACTCTAGTAATGTGCTCTGCTCTATCGAGAATAAGTTAGTAGCTACCCAAAAGAAACTAACTTATTTCTTCTATTCTCTAAAAATAATCTCTTTCTAAGATCTACTTGTCAGGATAAAATACTCACTTGCTGCAGTATAATCAAGAGCTTTTATGTGACCAAACCATTATGCCACAGTTTATTTTATGATCCTATAGGAGTCTGTACAAAAACAAAAACTTTTAACTCTTAATATTGGTCCTCATCTACTCCACACTAAATTCAAGTTAGGCAGATTCTTTACCACTGATCCACCAGGGAAGCCTGCTAGAGGTTTATCCGTTTTATTTTTATTTGTTTACTTGTTTTGAACAAACAACCTTTTGTTTCACTTATTTTCTCTGTCGTTTTCCTATTTCAATTTTATTTATTTATGCTCTGTATTATCTTACTTCTGGGGCTGCTTTGGTCTTCTTTGTCTTCTTCTTTGTTTCTTGATGTAGAAACTTAAATTACTAATTTGAAAACTTTCTTCATTCCTCCCGCAAGCATTTAATGCTATAAATTCCCCCCTCAGAACTTCTGGTATGACGTTTCATATTGCATTTGGATATGCTGTATTTTCATTGTCATTCTCTTCTTTTTCTTGTTGTTTCTGTTGAGACTTCCTCTTTGATACATGAATTTTTAGAAGTGTGTTTTTTAATTTCTGTATTTGAATGTATTTCTATTTGTCTATTTTTTATCTCTAGTTTGATTTCATTATGGTCAGAAAATATACTCTATATGATTTTAATTTGGTGTTTTATACCCCAAGATATAGTCTGTCTTAGCTACTTTTCCATAGAGGCTTGATTCTAAAAAATACATACTCTGCTATTGCTGAGTTAAATGCTCTATATATGTCAATTAGATTTGCTGGTTTGATTATATTGGTCAGCTATTTATGAACAAATTTTGGATTTGTCTACTTTTCAGTCTATTTTTGTTTCATGATTTTTTTTCTTTATATGTATTGTTTGGTATGTACACAATTCAATTTGTTATGTCTTCCTGGTGAATTTATCCTTTTATCATTACATAATGTCCCTCCTTTTCTCTAGCAATTTTTATTGTTCTGAAATATATTTTATCAGATATGAATAGAACCACTCCTTTTTAATAAATGAATATTGGTGTGGAATATCTTTGTCTATCTTTTTACTTTCAAACTACCCATGGCATTGAATTTGAAGTGTGTTTCTTATATAGTTCATAGTTGGGTTGTTCATAAGCATTTTTATGTTCATTTCATTAGGATAAAATCTCTATACGTTGTAGACAATATTCATTAGCACCTCACAGCTGTTCTGCATACCTATTGGTTTTATATATGGCACTTTTTTCCATCGATAGAACTATATAGAATATTTTTGTCACAACCTCCAGGTCATAGATTTTCCGGCCCCATTTTCATATTAATATCTTAGACCTCTCTTCAGTGCTTCTAGCTGTATATCGATAGCTTAAATTCAGCTCTCTGTGTACTTAGGTCTGCTTCTCCACCTCAGTCTGGTCCCAGTCCCCAGCAATAAGATCTAGATCACATTGGAAAATTACCACGGGTTTTTGTGTATTAGCCCCCAATCAATGGTTTCAAGTTCGCCTTTGTTTTAAGAATATTGTTGTTTTATTCAAATTTCTCTATGTTTTGGACCAAATTTTCTTCTGCATTACTGCAGTCCACTAAAATGACTGAGTCTGAGAGCTGATCCTGACCAGCACCCCACCTGGGTTTAATTCATTCATTCACTGCTTTCATTCTCTCTTTCTATTTTATAATATTGTCTAACCAGCATTTATTTATAATGCTTATTACATGCCAGGCACTATTCTAATCATAGCTTAACTCATACCTCACATTAACTTTGTAAAGCATGTATTTTTACTATCCCTATGTTATAGCTGGGAAAACTGAGGCACACAGAGTTGCTGTAACTTGCCCTAAAGTCATGAACTAGTAAAGAGCAGAGGCAAGATTTTAATCCAAGCCATCTAGCTCTAGATTGGGCTTCCCCGGTGGCTCAGACAGTTAAGATTCTGCCTGCAATTCAGGTGACCCAGGTTTCATCCCTGGGTCAGGACGATCCCCTGGAGGAGGGCATGGCAACACAGTCCACTATTCTTGCCTGGAGAATGCCATGGACAGAGGAGCCTGGTAGGTTACAGTCCATGGGGTCGCAGACAGTCCAACAGGACTGAGTGACTGACTTCCTCTTCATCTAACTCTAGATTCTTTCCTTTTTTTTTTTTAGCTTATAAATGACGGAAATCTATTTCTCACAGTTCTGGGAGCTGGAAATCCTTTCTCACAGTTCTGGGAGCTGGAAATCCTAGATTAGGGTACCATTATGGTAAAGGAGGTTCCTTGGTGACTCAGATGGTAACCACTGTACTATCATTCATACTACCTCTGGAGTTAATTTCTAAAACATAGATCTAATTACAGAAAATTAAATCAAATTCCTCCCTTACCATACAAGTTCCTTCATATCTGTCTTCAACAAGTTTTTCTCACTTCTTCAACCACCTCTCTCCAAACTCCACTTTGAAGGTTCTGGTCATTTTGAACTTCGATTTCATCACTGCCTAAAATGATGCCCTTTTCTTCTGATACATTTATACCCATTTTGCAAGTTTGAAATAAAATTCCATTCTGTAGGAAGTCTTCCTGGTGTATCGTAGGATGAAGTCAATCACTATGTTCCTAAGCACTTTATTCACTTATTATTATCACAGGTTTGCATTATGATTCATTTATTCAGGTGCTGGGACTATTTCTACTTGAGAGCAAAGTCAGTGTATTATCCATTTGCAGTGTCTCTGTCATTTACGCCCTGTATAAATGCATGCGTGCTAAGTCACTTCAGTCCTATCCAGCTCTTTGAAACCCCATGGACTATAGCCTGCCAAGCTCCATCTGTCTATGAGATTCTCCAGGCAAGAATACTAGAGTGGGTTTGCCATGCCCTGCTCCAGGGGATCTTCCTGACCCAGGGATCGAACACTCATTTAATTATTAAAATGTAATACAAAACTAAAAATTGGCAGCTTTGGGCAGAGTACTTACAATGTGCAGAAATTTTCAGTGTTTTTATATGGGTTCTCTTAAAATTACTAACTCTTCAAAAGGTAAATATCATCTCCATTTTCTACATGAGAAAACTGAGGGTCAGTAAAAGACACACAGCAACTAAGCTTGAGAGTCAAAATAAATATACCGTTGGGACACATTATTAATGTCCATGTAAAAGAGTTCAGTGATAAGGAACTTTCTGGAATGCTCTAAATATCCTTTTTTAGCAAAAAGTAGTGAAAAAGCTATTTATAATCTAGAAATATGACTGAACTGTCTTTAAAAATATGCTTTTGAAATTTAATAATTCAGTTCAACAACAATACTAATAGAATACCATGTAGGCAGAAAAAATTGGAGCTGAGGGAACTCCAAATAAAAAATGAGGATGCAAGGTACAAAGTTCATGTTTTCTGAATCTTGAGAACAGCATACAAGAATATTTACTAAGGAACAGTGGTATAGCTCTGACATTAGGACTGAGGCCCTAAAGCCAGTTGTTTTACCAGAATCAGTAACTGTTATGAAAATGGCTTGAGAGCAGAGACCTTATCTTAACCCCTCTATTGCAGGCAATATACATTGATGTTAATAAAAGAGAGGGAAAATGAAATCACTGAGTTTGCCCAGTCTTCTTTTTTCTTCCCAGAATAACATCAAAAACTCCTCTTGAAAGTCTGCAATGATTCATCTGTTCATTCATTCATTCATGCTTTCCTTTGATAAATATATAATAAATTTTATTATTACGTAGGCCCTACTTCAGGCCAGGCACTGCTCCATGTGCCAGAGATACAGTGAAAATGGGAAAACATGGAAAACAGCATCCTTGCTTATGCAACAGGCCCATGTTCTCTTCCTTAAAGTGGAAGTTCTCTCCTATAGTAGAAGTTCATCAAATTAGGTCTTCAATTTCTCCTGCTTGTGCTTTTGCTTAATGAGAATCCTTAATGATCAAAGAATGCAACAAAGTTCCCAAAGGATCAAGTACCATTTAGGTTGAGAATCAACCAGTCAATAGAACAAAAAAGAAATATGGCTCTTAAAGCTGTGAACTCTGTGATATAATCTTAAATTGTCATGCTCACACTTTCTAAAGTGACAGAAAAAAAAAAACAAAACAGCAAATTTGGGGAAACGGCTATAGGAAGAGAAAGTCTCATCAGGAAAGTGCAAAGTCTGCCTTCTTTACAAAGAAAGGGAATGTGGGACTGTGTGCCATTCGATTACCCGATATTGACCACAGACGTAATAGAAAAGGTGTGGTTTTGTCTCTGAATTGTGATGATAGTGCTTCCTTCCAAATAAAATGTGCTTAGAGCAAGTGATTTAACTTGCTAATTCTTCATTCCCAGGTGGCAACAAATGGCCCCCATCCCTCCCGGGATAGATACGTTACACGGAGAACACAAACAGTTGAAAGTTACAGGAGAATCCATGTGCTGCCAGATGACCATTTATAGAACTGACTCACCATGTGTCCTTAGCCAATGCTGGGAGTTTCCCTATTTATAACATGGGGTTCATAGAACTTGTCAGTAAGAATGTGTGAACTCTCAAGTAAAATTTAGTACCTGGCACCCAGTGCTCAGAGTTATCACATTATTACCCAGATTGGAATTGGCTTTGTGACAGATTTCAAATACCAGAATCCCGCAAAACAACTGCAACAAGTCTGTACATTCCTAGCAAACCTGATAGCACATTCAAAATATTGGTGCATCTGGTTTTCCCTCAGGCGGCAGCTGCAGCCGCTCAAGTTGCTGTGGAATCTGAAGTGACAGCCCCCTCCTGGCTGGCAGCGTCGCTGTCACTCAGGAGAGAGACCACAGAGCCTGGATCCTCTCGGCCTGTGACGCACAGCTCACAGACGTCAGCAGGAGACCTGATGGCATGTCAGGAGAGAGATTAGAAACCTGCAAAGCTGGAATGCCTTCTCCTGCCCGCAGACATTCAGCCGTCCCTGTTGAGACTGGACAGATCTAGAAATGAGGCGAAATTGCATCTGAAACCTCCACTTTCTTAGCTTTTCAACAAGAGACAAGCAAACCCAGAAGTATGAACTTTGGTGCTGACATCTATGGTTCAAAAAAAAAAAGTGAGACTGTATTATTTTTTTAAACACCCAAAATATTTTGTATTGGGGTGTAGCAATTAACAGTGTTGTGATGGTTTCAGGTGAACAGTGAAGAGATTCAGCCATACATACACATGTGACCATTCTTGTATTTTGAATGGCTCCAAGAGTGGGGCAGGAGAAGTTTAAGAAAACATAAGCAGACTACATTTTTTTCCTTCCTTTTTCTGCAACTTTTTTTCTGCAACAGGATTTCCTGATCACATCATGAGGAACTATGTAAATACGCCTCCTTGACTTTACTGGTAAGAATCATTTCCTGTCAGGTTCTTTCAA